>JADBJO010000171.1:458343-510843 GCA_016801955.1 Conus betulinus
TTTTATCCTCTTGACTTTGGATCAATTACATGTCTTTGTCATTGTTGGGTGCCTTTCTACTAAATTCTAGACATGGTGCTCATTGACTCCAAGTTCCTGACATAAATGCATGTCATCACAGCATTTGGCACCTGACCCTGCTGCTCCATAACTACCCCTTCCCCATGCAAATGAATATGAAATATTGTATCATGTGTCTAAACAAATGACCTTAGAGATATACTGTCAAGTTTTTTTTTGTTTTTTTTTGTCTGTTAAATCTGAAGAATTTTGTGGTATTGGAATATGTATGATGACAGAAAATCTCTAAGGCCATCAGTTAGACAGATCATATTTTATACTCATACACACACGCACGCACGTGCACACACACACACACACACACACACACACACACACACACACACACACACACACACACACACACACAAAACAAACATACACACACTCAGTCAGATGCAGACACACGTGCACACACATGAACACACATACATGCACGCACACATGTACGCATGCATGCATGCACATGCGCGCGCGCGCGCACACACACACACACACTCTCTCTCTCTCTCTCTCTCTCTCTCTCTCTCTCACAACAGAAGGGGGGGGGGGGCAATGAGCAGATAGTAGAGTAGCAGGATCAGGTGCCAAATGCTAAAACTCTCTTTAAAAAATGAAAATTTTGTGTCAGGAAGGTGCTTCAGTGGTGCTTAATTCAGAGCAGTTTTTGAATTCATGCATAGACTGGAAAAAAAAAAGAGAGAGATTATGAGTGGCGTCAACAGATGCAAATTGATGCCCCATACTTGCAAACTCACACATGAGGCAACACTGGATGTTCATCTTCAGACGCTTGTATCAGAATCACGATTTTGATGCTTTTATGTGAGGGCCTTAAGTTTCATCATTTAGGGCACAGAAGTTTGTGGTTACAGTGTGATTTTAGTAGTAAATCATCTCAGGTTTACAATTTGTGGGAGTACTTTTGCCCATGAATAAGTGGTGATGGAGTGGAGTCTAGTTATTGAGTTAACAAGTCTTGACTGTGCAATAATCTAGTGTGTTGGTTTATATCAAGTCAGTTTTGTATTCCCAGTCAAAAGCATTTTAATTTCTCATACACACACTCAGTCAGATTTTAATCTTCGTTTTTTAACCAGATTTTGCTTGTGGAAATACTAAGAATTACTGACATACTGTCCTTATTTCTTTCAGCATGTTGACCACACCAATTCCTACCTATGTGGCTACTTGAAAATCAAAGGCTTGACAGAGGAGTTTCCAACCTTGACCACCTTTTTTGATGGGGAGAGATCATCAGCAAGAAACACCCTTTCCTGACCAGAAAGTGGGATGCAGATGAAGACGTGGACAGGAAGCATTGGGTAGGTCTTGACAAACCTTTGGGTCATTGACATGAGAATGTTATCTGTGTCCAGATTATTCATTTACTACAACAAAGATAGATAGTTGTTTTCTCTATTGTACTTAGAACTCCAAATCCAGAGGGCCTCAAAATTTGGATTTAAGAGCAAATGTAATTCAGTAGTTAGAATTCAAGGTGGTTTGCTGAAGAAATCCCCATTGTTTAATAACTTTTTTTGTCATGGACAAGAACTCCAACTAGAAAGAAATATTTTTTATTTGTTAAATTCTTTCAAAAGTAAATATGAAGTGAGGCAGGGAACACAAAACAATAAACAACAAACAAGTAGGGTAACTCTTGCTCCCACAAGAAAACAAATACATGCCCATAACTCCAAAGGAATGCTGGTTACGACGCTGAATCGCATAGCAGATATGACAGCACAGAGCATACAGAACAAACAAGGAAACGTCCCCCCCGGTGTGTATGCGATCTCCTGTCATATGTTTTGTGTGTTGGTTTCTTGTTCTACAATGTTAGATGAAACCAATTACATTTTTGTAGGCGTATGCAAGCTAGTGTTACTAAAATGTTTTATTGGTACCTGGCATTATAAGTATGAATGTCTTTGAGCTGTAACTGTTTTGTGTTTCTCACAGAGGGATTAAAAAGCAAGAATAAGTATGAAGGGAAAGTAAAGTCTGTCAGAATTTACCTTTAATATTATATTCAATCATTAAAGTCCCTTGTGGAAGACCAAGAGGTCAAATATTGGGAAATATTCAACGTGATTGTTGTTAAGTTCTTTGTTTGGATGGTTATATTATAAGTGATCCATCACTTTTCATATATATATATATATATATATATATATATATATATATATATATGAAAGTGATGGATCAACTTTTGCATGACCTCCCTGACCCTCCCTCCACCCACTCTTTAATTATTTATTAAGTTTTATATAAAAATGTATTTTCTCTGTAACTCAGTGTAAGTACATGTATTCATAAATTATCTGTTCACATATTTTATTAAGCTTTTCATTATGGTGTGGACCATAAAATCATACTTATGTTGATTGCAGGGGAAGTTTCTGTCCTTCTACAACTTTTCCAAGACATTTAACTCGGACACCTTTGACTACGATGAACTAGATCGCACGGACTTTGTCTTCATGCGATGGAAGGTAACTATTGTTGTGCTCACTCACTAGAGCTTACCAATACTTTTTTTGTGATTCAGATCTTGATTTTTGAAAAGTGAATAATTTTGGTTATGTACTATAATTCCGTTTTAATCAAAAGCTGCTTAATACCTAGTTACTTGTGACTGACATGATAAAGTACCTTTTTTCAGCAAACAGTGAAACATGCATGTAAACATTTATCCATGGAATATATATATTTTTTTTTATTAGCATTCAGTTATGAATTCATAATGGTAGCAGAAATCTCACTGTTCATGTTCATTTTTCATTCTTGTTATGTATTCTGCTGATTTTGTCAAAAAGCCTTCACTTTTTTGAAAAAAGATACTTTGTCTATAATATTGCTTACCTTTGGTATCAAGATGTGTTTTTTAAGACAAAAAAATGATTCTATATACATCCTTTTCCTTTCATTTAGGAACACTTTTTGGTTCCTGATCATACCATCAAAGATATCAGTGGCGCATCCTTCGCTGGCTTCTACTACATCTGCTTCCAGAAAAGTACAGCAACATTGAGGGCTACTACTACCACAGGAGTCAGAATGGTAAGTATTAAAAAAGAGTTTAGAGTGGTAAGTATGAAAAAAAAAAAATGAGAAAAATGGATTTACTGCACTGCCAAATGCAGGAATAAACAGAAAAACAAAACAAATCAGTTACTGCACTGCCAAACAAAGGAACAACAACAACAAAAAATTGCAAAAAAACAAACACAACGTTTTGACCTGTTGGCAAGACATATAACATTCAAGATCAAATTTTGCACCCACATCAAAGCGACAAAATGAGAAGAAAGCCGAAAGTGGTCTGGTCATTTTGCTTGTGTCTTGCTTCCTTTTCGTTTATTGTTTGCCATTGATTGGATTTTGTGTGTATTGTTGTGTTGGAGCTGTTTGGGTCCTTTGTCATGATTGTTAAACTTCTGTTGTTACATACCTATCCCCAATCCCCTTGTGAGTTTTTACATCTGGAGATACATGCATAGACCAATAGGGGGGTTTAGACTGGTGTCCACATTTTTAAAAGTGATGAATTCATTGCTGTGTTTAACAAACACACCTTGTGTCTCAGTATTCTCTCTATTGCTATAGGCGTATTCACATGCAAAGGATATTGAAGCATTATTTTGATACTCATATTTATCTTTCAAACTTAAACTAGTTAAAATGATCGTGCATTTGTTCAGTCGCATGCACTATTTCTTTTGGTTTTGATGATGGTCATAAGATACATACTGCTAGTGAGGTTGTGATAGATGAGCTTGTGTCATATGACTATACATCACTGTCAGCTGTTCAGTTAAACCTTCTGACTGCTTTGCTGCTTTTGAATGGCATTTGTTGTCATACTGAAATTGTGTCTGTTGATGAGATGTGTAGTTTTTTTTTTAAGAAAAAAAATCACATACAGGACTTGCCCATATGCAAACAGAACTGGAATGTACTGACGAGATTAGAATAATATTTCAGCTTATAGACTTGCACATGATAATCTCCTGTTACTCAGTTTGCTGTGGTTTTATATTTTGTTTCTCTTCTGAATCCATCTGTTTGTCCATGGCTTGAAACAGGACTGTAACATTTAATCTAAGCAATCCCTAGATTGATGTGTACTGTATTTAGGGTGTGGTTTTCATTTTTGGGACGCTCATGAGTATGTTCGTGGTTTCAACAATCTTAATTGCTCACTATGAAATATTCTGAAATTTTTTTTTATTGCTAATTTGTATAATTTTCACCCCAAGCTCTGTGTGTGTTTTTTTTCTGTTTTCATCACTCCTTTCAAATTTCTTTTTAAAGATGTAAATTAAATCAAATCCAAATGGCCTACATACTACTCTCAGTTGAATGAGATAACTGTGATTTATAGAATTGGGATATACTTAATTTTGTTTTGCTGCTTGATTACAGAAGTTTGTGACATGTTGCAGGTACCAGTCCCTGAACCTGACACATGTGAAAGAAAACAGCATATCGGTGTATGAGTTTCGCTAAACTAATATGCCAGTAGCAATTTTGTACAGAAACTTTATGTAGATATGTGTAGTGCAAGCAAAACTGCAGAGGGGCTGATGGTTAAGACTCGGGACAAATATTTGCTTGAATGCCTGTTTTTGTTGACAGATGAGAGAATCTTTTGTTTGTATGCATTAATGAGAGTGAGTTTGTTTACACCCATTTTTGTTCAATATGTGCAAACAAAAGAAGTATATATTATTTGTATTACATCTTATTTGGCTGTTCGTCTTTCCATTAAAGTGTGACGCTAAAGTGTTTGATATGAAAATTTTATCAGCACTGTACTTTTACTGTTCTGGGAATCAAGGCTTTTAGGATGATAGATTTCCAAGTCCATTGCACCAATGCCTTGAATTTAGATTTTGCAGTTTTAAATGCTCTGAGCATTTTCAGAATGAAAATGTTTTAGGTGCTTTGAGCATTTCAACTCTGTGCTAAAATCAGCTTCACCATAATCTCTTATTTCAGCCATTTTTGAAAAATTGAGCAAACATACACAAAATGACCGAAGCATTCATGCTATACATGATTTTAAAGTTTGAATATTCACTTTTAAAATATACTTTGAATAGATTTTTCATGAATGCTAGGTGTAAATTTCAGCTATTTTTAAGAGTTGTATCACTAAATTCTAAGCAGGAAAAAGTGACAAAGGTATGTATGCTTCCTTTGAATGCAGTATCCATTCATAAGTACACAGGGAAGCATCACATGATTTTTCCATCAGAGTATTTTCCTTTAGTCATGAGAACATGGCCAGTTTTGGATTTTAATGTATGACTAGTTTGATATCTCTTCTTAAATTAGAATTGCGTTTGTTCCATCTTCTTTCTTATGGAAAGAGCAAGCTCAGACTTATCACAAAACAATACCATCAGAGAGAAAACTACACTTCTGTTGAACTATGGGGAAAAAAGCACTGCACTGAAATGGTGAAATTAATGGCTGATGTAATTTCCATTGATAGAAGCTCACATGCATAAACAATGCTGCATTGTACCAGTGCTCAAATTTTGGCCTGTCATAGTGAAAGAATGGCATGCCAGATTTTAGTGTGGGCAGAATGCCTTTGAGTTAAAATGCATATACAGTGATTGTCTAATATACTTGTAATCATCATTGTATCAATGTAACTGATGATGTTCTTATCAAAATGTTATTCAGGTCTGATCACACTGGTTTTATTGGTGCTTTTTTTTTTCATAAAAATGCAGAGGAGCGAGTCCAAGCCAGATTTTGATCTATCTAATTTACCTTGTGTTTGATTAAAAAAAAAAAAAAGTGAATGTACTATTTACCAACTAAAGAGAGATAAGCAAAGTACAATTGTAGGACATAGTCTGGTGATTTTGTTATTCTAGACAAAAATTGGAAAGGTCCATAATGATGACAGTTCTGATGACCAAGCAAAGCGTCTGTACTTTCAGCAACCCTTTCCATCTCTACTTCTCTTTGTATCACGGTACAAGGAAGTGATAATTGTGTGGAGCAGAAATAAATGATAAATACTGAAGTGCTGTGTCTGTGTGGTACACAAATGTGTGTAGAGCCCCATCCATCTGCAGTTAAGTGTGTAGAATTTGCGGACTTAGCCAAGATGTCGTCTTAACCCATCTCCGTGGTGGTATGCATTAACTGTGCTGAAAACTTGCACCAAATAATGCCAAGCACTCTAGGCAGGTTATCAAACGGGAATCAAAGTACAGAGGATGTAGCAAGGACAAATAGAGATTACTTGTATAGAATATTCACCTGGCTTATATGTGTTTAATTTCCAAACAAACCGCCAACCCTCACATGCACACAAATGGAAGTGCAGCTGTCTGCGTTTTCTCTTTTTGATTTAGATGAAATCTCTCGGTCACTTTGTTGCTCTGGTTCGAGTTGAAATTGCCCAGAAACAGAAAATTTACCAGATGACATTTTACCAATGTAACCAGATGAAATGATGAGTTTGTTGTTGTTCTTATAGTGGTTTCCCCCTTCCACTTAACGTCTGGGGGACTGTGTATCACTATGAGACCTGAAGGGCTTGCTCTTTATTCAGCTACTTTTCCACTTTCCACAGCAAGAACATGAACCTTTGTTCCTCCTGTCTCAGCCATATCAGATTTATATGTTTATGTTACAAATGAGTTTTGCATCAGATGTATATTTATACATTTCGTATTTATGCTCAAGATTGCTGTGTAATGGAAGAAGTTTGGCTTCCTGTATCGTATTGAACTGTAGCGACACTCAGTAATTTACACAAGATAATAAAAGGTTCATACTTTGCTGTAGTTATGTAATATTTTTTACCTCTTGAAAATTACGGGGTGCATAGTGTAAGAGTAGATTTGTTCTGGAAACAAATCGTGGGAAGATATCACTTGCCTTTCCACTGCAAGTAGAGTTACCTTTTCTCAGAGAATCGAATGTTTCATTTGGAGTGCATGCCAGGATCACTATCAGAATATTAATTGTCTGCATTACACACACACTATTTCACACCCATGTTTTGGATTTTTCTCTCTCACTGATTAAACTGTTAAACTGAATAGTAAGTCAAAATCACTTTGCCGTGTGCCCACCAGTGGCATCGATTCGATGTAAAGGGCAGGGTCACCCTCTCCCTAAGTGAGCTGTAACAGAGATTACCTTCCTTGCAGATTTACAAACATTGTCCTCTTTGACTAGAAATATTTGTCAAGAACTGTGCGTTAGGGATAATTCTTCAGCTCCCTCCCGCCCTATATATTTTTTATCCTTTTTTTTTCTTCATTTCTTTTTTTTTTTTTTCCATTTATCTTTAATTATTTCAGTCGGATTTTGATTTGAGATTCGGGGGCCGGAATAGCTCAGTGGTAGAGCGCCAGACTCATAATCTTGGGGTTGTGGGTTTGAAATCTCCGCCAGGCCGTTTCGGCACAGGGGGATTTTTCCTTCGGAGTTAACATTGGATCTGACTTCATTTCCCAAACAGTCCTTCAAAAGAGACTATAAACTGAGGTTCCGTGTGTGAAATACATGCATAACATCTTGCACACACACGTAAAATCCCATCACCAACTTTGGGAAGAGGAGGCCAGTTTGGCCGTTGGTATGGATTACATGTTACACATAGCATGCACCTTCCCCGAAGATGGAGTATGGCTGCCTTAATGGTGGGATTAAAAAAACAGTCATACACACAAAACTCTCCACTCCCTTTGTTGGGTAGATGGGAGTAATCCTTGCCCGTCTCTCTACAGGGAGTGTCCGCAAAAGTATCAGCCTGCTACACACACACACACACACAAAAGAATTCAGATAGAGGTTAAGAAATCATCTGGCTTTTCTTTTTTTTTTCCCCCAAAAAAAGGTTTATTTTGATGAGAAGTATCTATGTAGGCATTCGCTTTTTCAAAATTAATTCCTTTATGCGTTAAAAAGCCTGGTGTACGTATTATTACCTTATCAATCCATTTGTTAGTCTTTGAAATTGAAAATACTTCCCTTGAAAATGTAGAATTTTCTTCTCTAAAGTCAGTGTGAAGCCAGCTATGGATGCTTCTGTGTGAAATGTGTACGTCCCAACAGGGAGAATGCAAGCTGTTGTATTGTACCACCCACTTTCCCCCTTCCTGTCTGTGCTCTGTTGTTTCTGGTCAAGGTAACGGCTTTTGGAGGGTTATGCTATTTATACATTCTTACACATACACTCACAATTTAGCTAGGGACATCGGTCTACTGCACTGCTTTTCATTTACAGTCGGTGCATATACACCGCATACGGAAGATCAGTTTATATATTACATCATCTCTCTGAAAGAGTAGGGTTTATACAGTCCACTACTTACGGTTAACAGAAAAAACAATTATAGTGTGTTGAATGATGACTGTGGAACCACCTTTATTCCTGCTCAGGAATGATACTCCTGAAGGCTATATTGATGTGTTGAGTTCAAAGTGGTATGAAAAAACGTCACAGACAGAGAAGAACAGAGACGGTCACTACTCTTGTCAAATGTATTGTTGGATCAGTTCATTCAATCAGGATGCACCTAACTGCATTATTATTTGTTACTTTTTATCTTTAGTGATGTTCAGAGCATCTTGAAAAGTGTTTATTATGTACCAAGCTTTAAACTTCACGGAATGGATTTGTTTTGGGTAAGATTTAAATGAGAAAAGTATTGCAAGTTTATTCATGACTACATTGTCAGTATGAACTGTAAGTTAATTTAACTTCACAGGTGAAGATACATGATTCAGGGTTTTTTTTTTTTTTTTTTCCCCAGGGTGTTTTTGTATTTTTTTCCATCAAAGGTATGCCACATCTGTATATGTCAGAAATGAAACATAATGAGTACACAACTTCCATCCACTCCTTTTGCCTTTCCCAAATATTGGAAATGTTCTTAGCACTTGAACATCTGCAGAAAGCAGCAATAGCAACAAAGCTGTTATGAAGACTGAGACATTCTGTAGGTTTGCTGAAAGCAAGCCAGATAAGGAATGTATGAAATAGCAAGCAATGCAGTGCTCATTTGTGAGGTGAATTTTAACAAGTATGTTAAAACATCAGAAATTGACACACAAATTCACTAAATTCTCCATTTTCTGTCAGCTGAGGAGTATTATCGTGTGCATTTTTTGAAATATGTGATTTGTGACATCTGAGGAAGACATGCTGGTTGAAACTTCACATGTCTGTCTGCTATACCCATTAAATAAGTGTTGCATTGCACTTAGTTTTGTGTTTTTGTATTTTTGCATGCAAAACTTAAAGCTAGGCTTTAAAAACAGATTAATTACCATGCATTGCATGGGTGCATAAAAAAAAAGAATCATTATTTGCTGCAGATAGCCTGAAAAGCAAACATTCTGCACTGCATCGGTGATTATCCCAATGAACAGTAAAAATATCTAATTGAAAAAAAGAAATTATAGTAAATTTGCTTCTAATTGTTGATGTGTGATGCAATCTTCTCATGAAGGAAGAGTGCTGGGAAGAGACAAAAATAATCGTTAATGTCCAGAATCAAAACAGTAATTTCTCCATTGAGGCCCTCTACTATAGTGTCCAGAAATTATTCAGTGTTCCTTCTCGCACCCCCTCTCTTCTCCCGTTGCCCCTGTGGTCTCTTTACCCCACCCTCTTCCTTTCCATCCCGTAATGTATAAATGACAGTGATGCACCCATCATCTCCATGCTTGCTCCGTAGTCTACGAGGATTTGTACAGCTTCTTTGTTGTTGTTGAAGAACTGTGATGTTGTGTTTATGGAAAAAACGCTGTTATGAATGGCCGACGGCGAGTGGTCATCGGTCTTCAGGGGACAGCACAGGGCAAGGTGGCTTGTATTTTATGTGCTTTTCAGCAAGGCTTTGTAAATACAAGTTTTTTTTGTATGTGGTGTTGTGTAAATATGTTAAGATTGTTTGAGGCGGAGTGTACATTTTAATGCAAGAATAACTCTAAATAAAGATTCGACTTCTTTCACTCTCGTCCTGTCCTTTTTTAGTGTCTGTGAATGTGACTGGTGAAGAGGAGAATGCCGGTTCATTTCTTTTCACGCTGTGGGAACATAGTGTCTCGTGTCCTTTGTTAGTAGTGATTGTGGAAGTGTGTGGAGAAGTCTGTTGGTGTCGCTAATTATACACAGTATATACATAGAGAATGCAGTAATGGATTGGAATGGATTCACACTAAAGTGCAAGTAAGACCTCTGTCTTTTTCCCCCCTACTACTTATCAAATTGTGTATAAAATATGGTGGTCTACTTACATAATCATCAGGTGTGTTTTTTTGTTCATTGAACGATGCAGTACGAAGCATAAACACACTGCATGAAAAATGTAAAACTGACTACATAAAAGAATAATGATAGGACAGCCAGAGCAAAATCTAAGCTTGAAGTGAAATAGAGAGCAATAAAGTCCTAGCTAGATTTTTATGCCTTTAAGCTGCATCATTGGATGCCATCATGCTTTGGTGTTCTCAGTTCACTCTGCACTTCTTTACATGAGTATACCAGTCTTAGCTTTGTACCTCTGAACTCAAATTAGTAGGGGATATAGCAAGGAAAAGGAATGTTCTCAGTAGAAAAAGAAATGCAAAAAAAAAACAGCTCTTTTTCTTGAAAAGCAGATGAACAAATCTTGAGCCTAATCCATGCTGGACCCTTGTACTCTTACTTGTTTATCCTCGTGGGAATTTGCATAGTCAAAGCTAGAAATGCGACAGTGCACAACAGAAATATCAACCCATTTTCATTGTTTGTGTGATAAATCTGTTTGCTATTAACTGATTAACTGAAAAGGTTGACACGAATGTGATAGTTCAGGCTCTTCAAGCTCATTCTAAACACCAGTCAAAATTTAGACCCTTTCCTTTGATGTGTGGACTGCTGCAAGGGAAGCAACTTGGCATTCTTTCCATAAGATAAATGTGAACATGCAAGTCAACACTAGGTTAGTCTGAACTGAAAATCAATGAATTTTTGAAGGAAATTAAGACAGCATCCCCTATTCTGAGCTCGTGCCATTTATCATTTACAGTATGTATTGTTCAAGCTAGCTTTTTGTTTCCACCAAGTTCAACTTTGACAACCCAGTTTTGCAGAGCAAAGTTAATGTGGCAACAAACCTGAGATAATTGGTTCATATAGCATACACAACGAATGTGCAAAGACGGTTGTTACTTTTCAAACTCATTGATGACAAAAGTACTATTAGATAACAGCACTCTGGTACAAAATAAATAAAAAGTGAACTGAGAATGGGAAACAAAAAAAAAAAAATTACCAAATTAAACTGACACTGATTCCTGGTTAAGTAAGTGACCTCAAGTTGGGTAGCACTCATGAATTCATCCGATATTAACCAAGGGAATTTAAATGTGTCCATACGCAAATATCTTGAAGCAGTTTTTTAAGCGTTTTGCTGTGTACATCAACCTCTGAATGGTGTACTTGGTTCATTTCCATAGATTACAAAATTTCAAATGAAGTAATTTTCAAGGACTCATTCTGAGCATGCTTCAACAACTGTGCACACATGTGCATACACATACACACACACTGAAGCAAATTTTGAAAAACTGATTCAAAATGTTGACTACAGATGGTCAAGTCCTTTGATTCTGTGAGCATGCAACACTTGCAGTTTAAGATAGAAACACCAACCAACAGCAGTGAACAAAAACACTTCAAGAGCAATGTTACAATTTATTTCCAGGGAAAGCAGTATCAATACTTCATTTTCTGTTGCAAAAACAAAATATACAGCCGTTCACTGTTCCAATTACCAGACCATTCCGGTAAAAAATATCACAATCTGGAAGCAGTGTACACCAACATCTTCACATTAGGCCAGAACTTGTGACGTTAGTGAAAATGAAATCCATTCTGAGGGGAGAGGTGAGAACAGCTGGGAAGGGTAGGGCAATTAATAACGAATTGATTGCAAAATACAAGTTATACCATTCATGAGATTGTAAAGAATTTATGGGCAAAAATCTATGTTGCTTTTTTTTTATTTCCTCCAAATATCAGTGAATGGCTATTAATTCTTCAGTCTAGCTAAGGAGGGATGCACGCAAATCAGCTAATTACCATTTAAAGCTACCCTCTCCCCAATTCACTAGGCTTTCTTCATAACCCCCCGCCCTTTTTTTCAAATTTTGTTCCCTCCTTGATCATTAAATAAAAATCAAACCTCCGCAATTCATTTCTAGTGCTGTATGTTGCCCATTTCTATCAAGGATATCTACAGACCCTTGTTTATATACTACACAGCTTTTCAAATGGGTCAATTCACTGTTTCAGATATAACCCAAAAAAAGGCATGGGAAAAGGGTAATTTCATTCACCGTTTCAGATATAACCCAAAAAAGGCATGGGAAAGGGTAATTTCATTGTTTCAGATACAACAAACAAGAAGCATGGGAAAGCATAGTGTGGTCTGAGCAGGGAGTGGGAAAAGGAGGGGTGGCTATGACAGCAATTTTTTCCAGCCATGAAACCTTAAGAATACAATGTCACCAGCAGTTTCCTATCCTTATTTGGCTGCCTGGACTCGCTAGAGCTTTGGCAAATACAGCCCAAATGGATCACATCGAGATTAGGTTCCACATCATTTTATACAACAGTGATAATTTTTGGGTACTTGATTAAAAACAACAACAAAAACCTGAGCATACTAATTCAATACTGACCACATTAGCAGTGCATATGTGATCCCAGTTTTCAGCACCCTAGATACCAGATCTTGGGGATCTTTAGACTTTAAAATGGTGCTCCCATTTCGAAATTCAGTGCTGGAAATTTACTCTGTTCTGTTGCTCCGCATGTTTCTGCCTTTGCTTCCTTGCTTTCTGTCATCTGCTTTCACTGCACCTTCCCAGACCATCTCCCTGTATTTCTGTCACAGAGTCTTCATTTCCCGTCCTCAAAATCCTTTCTAAGCTGCTGTATTCTCACAGCTAAGCACTGCAGTGTACACTGGATGCCACTGCTGCAGTGTTATTAGCCATTGTTTGTTTTCCTTTTTTTTTTTTTTTTTTTTTTTTTTTTTTTTTTGTTCTTTGTGTCCTTTTCACCGATTTCTGTTCCAGGAGGAGGCAAAGCAGAATGTCTGGCATCCACAGACTGCTTTCGAACTATCCATCTTTGAAGTTCAATTCTTTGTTACCGATATCAGATGCGTGCGTGTGTGTGTGTGTGTGTGTGTGTGTGTGTGTGTGTGTATATGTGTGTGTGTGTGTGTGTGTGTGTGTGTGAGTGAACATGTTGTTTCAACCTACAGCCAGTCTTGATTTGAAATCAACCATTCCAGAGACAGTGTTTGGGCAAAAGCACCCCCACTCCCCCCCAAATTCCCCCCTCCCCAACCACCTTCTCCCCAAATTTGTCAAAACCTTAACCAGGTTAGAGTTTTTTGCTATTCATTTTCTGATCTAAAAACAAAACAAAAAAAAGACAGAAAGAAAAGCAAGTTAGAGGAGAATTCAGCTCTGGCCAAATAAACGAAACAAAAGGAAAAGGAGGAGGAGGGGGAGAGGGGGTTGGAGAGGGGAAGGTAAACTGAAGCTTCCAACAAATTGACACAATAACGATATAAACTTTTTTTTTTTTCCAATTGCACCATTTTAAAAAAAGCAAGGCAATAGTAACAAATGATTAGGCTGTATGTAGTACAAAGCTTTTTTTTTTTGTTTGTTTGTTTTTTCTGAAATATAAAGATCACCATTTTATATGTATATATATAGACAATGCACACACACACACACAAAAAACCACTATGAATCTGTACAATGTCAAACATCAAGACTATTTGCAATTCAAAATGATGATCCACTACTCCAGCAAGACAGACATATATATGCAAATTAACAAAATTTCATTGGCTGCTGCAGGCTGACTGCTTACCTGTTGAAATCTTTCCTCCAAAGAATGACTTGACAAAAGATGTGAAAAGGAGGAGAAGGACTGGAGATGGAGGACCGTGGAAAGGGATACCCTGTTGTATGATACAAATTGATGACGAAGTCTTGTCAACAAAAAGTATATTAATACTGCATACTACTTGAAATGGCTACTAGGCGATCATTAAATCCAGTGCTTAACTTCCTGTGCAATATGTTTTTCAATGATCAGGAAAATTCAATGTGTACTACAGAGTTTCAACATCTGTAGAAAAAAAAAAGAACTAAGTAAAAACAAGCAATATTTCATCTGAGCCGAGGAGGAAAAGGGGAAGGAAGAGGGGATGGGGGCTGGAGACATGGAAATACAAAGAGGGGAGATTACAATACTTGCAGTAAACTCAGAGATTATCGTCAGATGGATGATGAAACAGAAGTAGAGCTGATCAGAGAATAAGGAAGAAAAAGACATGAAAAGGTAGAGAAAAGATGTGACAAAGGAAACAAGTCAAGACATTGATATATAGAGAAGACAGAACAAGGGAAAAAAAAGTAAAGAAATGGACAAAGAGAAGACAGGACAAAGGAAAGAAGTCACGAAAGGAAGAGATCAGGACGTGAACACAGAGAAGACGGGACAAAGGACAGTGATCAAGAGGTGAATAAGAACAAGAAGTCAGGACATGGGAAAAAGAGAGGGGGGGGGGGGGGGGGGGGGGGGAGAGAAGGCAGAACAAAGAGAAGTCAAAAGGTGGACAAAGACAAGATGGGACGAATGAAAGAAGCCAAAAGATGGACAAAAAGACAGGACAAAGAAAATGGGAGGTGGCAAGAGATGACAGGAAGAACAGAAGTGACAGGTGAAGAGAATCCAGGACACATCAAAGAAGACATGAACAAACAAAGGAAAGACAGGACAAAAAGGAAGGAGCCAAGAGGCAGACAAAGAGAACACAGGGCTAAAAGTCAAGAAACAATGAAACAGTAGAGAGGGAAAAACATAAGAGAGACGGACAAAGAGAGAAGATGACAAAGCAAATGTGTGATGCTAAAGCAAAACACAGAGCTAAAGAAAGAAGAGATGGCCAAAAAGAGAAAACAAGACAACAGCGTCAAGCAATGTCTAAAGATAAGAGAGGACACAGAGATAGGGCAAAGGAAAGAAGTGATGGCCAGAGACGAGACAAAGGTAAGAAGTGATGACAAAGAGAAGACCAGACAAAGGAAAGAAATGATACCCCTCAAAAACACTGGACACAGGAGAAGACTGGACAAAGGAAAGAAGATGGTCAAAGAGAAAACAACACAAAGGAAACATGTAACGGCAAAGAAAGACTGGACAAAGGAAAGAAATGATGGTCACAGAGAAGACCAGACAAGGGAACATGTAATGGCCAAAGAGAAGACTGGAAAGAAATGATGGCCAAAGAGAAGACAGAGGAATCAAGCCATGGCCAAAAAGAAGTCCAGACAAAGAGGACAGAACAAGAACAGAAAGAAGTGACCGTCAAAGAGGAAACAGGACAAAGAAAAAAGTGACCAGAGAAAACAGGACAAAGGAAAGGAGAGACAGGACAAAGGAAAGAAGAAACAGGACAAAGGAAAGAAAGAAGAGTTAGGACAAAGGAAAGAAGTCACAGAGGTGGGCAGTCAGCCTCTCTCACAGCCTGTGTGGGGTAACAGAAAGTAGCCAATCTTCTGCCCCAAAGCTCCGCAAATCTGCCCGGCCACGCTCGCTCTCTTTCTGCTGATGCAAAGCTACCACAACCTGTCCTAATCCAAAACCTGTAACGCTGAATTCCAAACTGCACCACGCAAGAAGGAATTTTCGATTTCTCAGTCCACGGTTGTAAAAATACCAGTTAAAATTGTCATTTTTAGATTATTAGTGCCCTAAAATCCAGAAAAGCTGAAAAAAAAGGAAATCCTTCAAATCATGGAATAGTTGATCCCACTGATAGTTTCTCATGTAAGTAATAAGTTGCAACAATTCTAATAACTCAACATCTCATGACAGATACCTGGAAGGTCAAGATATAAGCGTGTGACTCTCTCCACACACTCTCCACCACACTGCTGTTTCAGTGAACTAAAGTAAAATGAGCATTTTAAACTACATGCAAACAGCATGACAACCTGTTTTTTTTTTTTCCAAAAATATTCTACCCACCAACAATGACCTTACTCTCTCACGCAGATTCGAGGGGCTCAGGAGCGTGTGCGGGCTTTCTGGACACTACCTGTGGACCTTCCCATGATTCCTAGAAACAAAGCTGTGGGTGGAAACGGGACCTTCAGCAACACGAGACAGTACACGAATCACCACCGACATGTCAAGTAGAACCAGTCTGATATCATCTGATCTTTGGTGAGATATGTACAACAGCATTTTGAACATCAATGGTTCTGGACACAAAAATGTGACATTTCAAAGAACGAAACTATCTTCGTGTCGATGGAGGTATGGATTTGGGAGTGCTAGAAAAAAATAAAATAAAATAAAGAACAGCAAAAGCACTTTCAACAAAACCGTCACTTATTCTCAACTGATACTTCTTTAAAAAAAAAAAAGTATTTTCCTTTCTTTGTTTTAATCTCTTTTCATTACACTTTTGCACGTCATATGGCATCAGATGCAACTTTGGACAGTCAAGATACACGAGATGACAATAATACACAATGCCAACAAAACTTGTTGCATAGAAAAAAAAAAAAAAAAAAAAGAACCAGCAGTTTGAAGTCCTGGACTGAGTGTCATGGTCAGATTATGGCCACATAGACATTCATTCCTTGTCAACCAATGCCATGGAGGGATACAATAACCTCAATCTGGTGAAAGTCATCCTCAGACAAATATTAGGATATAAGTAAACCACTAGAGAGAGAAAAAAAAAAAAAAGAGTCCGGAGAGATCTGCTCCATCAAAAGATCAAAACAGCAAACAGTATAGCCAGCTCTTTGTTGGAGAACGGGACAAAAAAAAAAAACATATACCTGTTAAGGTTCCAAATCAATTATCAGTAAAAAAAAAATAGTTTAATGTAAATAAGCCATTCAACAACTGAAAAAAGAAATGCTGCTTCCCTTCTTCAGCCCAACAATCAAGGCCAGCCTGTGTTCTAAACAAACAGCAGTTTAAAAAAAAGTCATGACTGGCTCATTACCAAGACAATGAATACATTGCTTGAGGATATGGGATATCTCAGAAAGATACTGGACGGAAAGCTGATGTAAAAATGCTACAATCATAAATACAGTCAAAGGAGGCATTTCTTGTTTACCTGCTGCCATCGATCACAAGTCGTAAGTCTTTTCTTCACACTAACAATTATCACTGTTTGAACAACAACAACAAAAACAAAATTTTAAAAAAAAAAAGAAAGGAAGATCTGCATAATAAAAGGTGCATTGATAAAAACTGTTTATTAAAATCTTCTTCCTTACCAGTGTGCTTTAAAGCGAAAACTTTTCCTCCATAAAGCAGTTCCACTGCGCTGACAGGAAAATCAAAAAGCTTTAAAACTCACTTGCTGGCTTTCTTTTACCCAGCTTCAAAACCTTTATCAGTCTGTTGGTGTGAATCATGATGTGTTTAAAATTCAATTCCTGAATATTCGTCCGCCAGTGACATGACAAATTATTCCTGAATAAAAAATCACAGTTAAAGTTGCAGGTAAAACAAACATGGAATACTCATCCCACAGATCAACGTACAAGATCTGTACATCTTCCCCACTAGTAAAACATGTGCGTAATACTTGGTGAGAAGAGAAACGCAAAGACAAAAAAATGAAAGACGTGATCATGATTTCCACAAACCAATTGTGCATAAGTGCGTCATATTCTCCAACTTTGAAACCGAATCTGTACAATAACAGCTTTTGGACGGTAAAACAAGCAACAAATATTGTTCTGCTCAAAATGTGCTTAGACTAGAATGTCACGAAAGGTCCACATGCAAGTAGTTCCAAGATTTTTGTCAAAAATCAATATTTAGAGAAAACAAAACAAAAAAAAAGTACAAAAAAAAAGAAAAAGAAAGACAGCATCCTTCAAACTAAATTCGTCAGACCCCTGTGTGGGCCTCACCAGACGCCACTAAGACTGGCTAGGTCTGGGCGGCGTGAACTGGACATGGCCCCGTTTGTGGAAAACGGGTTGTTGTTGAGTGCACGTGGCTGTGCCTGCTGCAGCAAGGTATGACCTTTATTCAAGTCTGCAAAGTACAAACAATTGTTACGTTATAAATGAATTAAAAAAATGGTATGTGATAATCTCAGAAATTGCTGAAAATTTATTTTGTTATCACATGTTAGTATGTTAACGGCTTGTGTTTCAATTTTGTGGAGCAGGTTGACTTTGAGATTAGGTAAGGTAAGTTAAGGTAAGGTAATGCTGCTTATTACCTTACCTTAACTTACCTTAATCTCAAAATCAACCTGCTCCATAAAAACACAAACACAAGCTGTTAAGATACTTACACATGATAAGAACAAAAATGTTCAAAATAAACATTTTTTTTTTTTAAAATGACATGTGCCAACTTGCAGATCTTGATTCAGCAAGCAGTTTGAGTGAGAGAGAGAGGGTTTTTTTTTTTCTTTTCTGGACACAATACAGTTGCATTTAGAAACAAGCATAGTTTCCTATCTATGTACTTTTCTGTGAAATGGTGATAACTATGTGGAACAATGCCAGAGGCAACAGTAATGGTCTGTTCCACAGACATATGACTTACCTGATCATTGCTATACAGAACAATGCCAAAGACAACAGCTAAGGTTTATTCCATAGAAATATTAAAGTAATTTGATCACTGCTGAACATTACACACTTAAGAATCTTTGGGGTTAGAAATGTGTGGATGATGTTCTAAGGTTGAACAAATTTCACACTGCTGAGACAAAAAGATCTGAACCCCGACTCACCTGCAATAGCCAGCAACATTTTGCGTCGTGCGCCAAAGGTGGTGATACCCAGCTCTTTCAGATCCTGATCGGTCATTGTCAGAAACGTGCCCAAGTCAATCTGAAAATATGGCAGTCTTCACATGAACCTACATGTTAGAAACACACCAGTGCTAAGTCAGTCTGAAAATATGGCAATCTTCGCATGAACCTACATGTTAGAAAAACGTTGGCGCAGGCACATACACACTGAAAATAACTGATCATGCAACACAAGAGGCAGCGGGCGAGGAACAAGCACAGTAAGAATACGTAACGACTGGGAGGTGAGAGAGAACAGGTATCACATTCGAAGAAATCACCTCTTCTTGCACCAGCCTCATCCCTTATGCAGCCTTCAATCAAACCTACCTCCCCCCTTAACATCCCCCCCACCCCCCCCCCCCCTTCATCCCCATCCACCTAATGCCATACACACACTAAAAGGAAAAAAAAATGAACACTAT
Source organism: Conus betulinus (assembly GCA_016801955.1). Taxonomy (NCBI): domain Eukaryota; kingdom Metazoa; phylum Mollusca; class Gastropoda; order Neogastropoda; family Conidae; genus Conus; species Conus betulinus. The sequence goes on from JADBJO010000171.1 coordinate 477,746, forward strand.
GAATGAAACTTAAAATGCTCCCCCTCCCCCATCTGCTGCTAACCTCGCTCCCCTCTTACCGAAGTATGTCTCTAGCCTTATGTTATGCGTGTGTGTGAGAGTGCATGCATAACGTCTTGCACACACGTAAAATCCCATCACCAACTTTCGGAAGAGAGAAGGCAAGTTTGGTCGTTGGTATGGATGACACGTACACATAGCATGCGCCCTGCGTAAGAATGGAAAGAATGAAAGAAGTAAAGGAAACTGAGTAAATGATATTGAATGATATGGATTGGATGAAACAGGAAACGACTGAGTAAAGCGCCAGCTGGCAGCTCTTCAGTCTGCACTACCCAGGTAGGCAGCAGCCTGTTGTGTAAACAAGTGTGGATTGTAAAGCGCTTAGGGCTTGTCTGTAGCTAAGAATATGTGCTATATAAGTATTCATTATGATAATAATAATAACCTCCTGCTGTTGGAAAAGGTCGGTGTATTTGCCCAGCCCCAGCTTGCTGAACAGTTCCGCCAGGTCCACCTTACACCCACTGCTGTTGGCCGCCATCAGCTGCTGGGGGCGCGCTGCTGCTGCTGCTGCTGTGCCAGGGACTGATGGCTCATCCCATAGTCATCTGCAACGAACATCGCGAAACAAATTCATCCACACTCATCCAATCCTCATCTTCAAATGACTTCCAGGGGCTCCACTGGCTATTGAAGCAGTTATTTGACCACTGAAATAGAACTCTAAAGATCACCATTGAGTCTAGATAATTTTTGTTAACGTCACAGCCATTAACTTAACATCACCGCTAAAACTTAGTAAGTCTGGCGCGTCACTTGGTTCATGCATTCTATTTTTAGTTTTATCTTGTGTGAGATGCACTTCGCGTTGGGCTACCTGTGTCTAGAACTAAATGGCATTTCTTTCAATTTCACGCCAGTTAAAAACCAGCAAGTAATATGCAGACTCATGCAGCACATTTTGACCTGTGGTCATGTGCACTGCAGAATTTTAAACTTTTGACTCAAGCGTCTTTTTCTTTCCTGAAGGATTGCCTGATGCTGAAAGCGTATTTTCGTTAACACGTGCATGTTCCCACATCCTTGCAAACAAATTTTCACCCTCGCTATGACCTTCATGTCATACAGCTTTCTTTAAGCATATCTACAGTTTTGTACATATGTGGGCATATAATGCCTGTGTGTGTACTTAAGTACTTTGCACTCGGATAATGAGAATGCCTTCATTCCCACCCAAGATTTGAGCCATGTTACATCACTTCAAACATCCAGTATTTTCCAGAATGGACTGCTGTAAAGCGCTAAAACACTCACACTTTTTTCTGAGACTGGGGTACTCTCCTGGTGCTTTGTTGAGGTAAGGGTCTGCGGTTGTCTTGGAGTCTTTCCACGGGTCTCGGTCTATGTCTGAATCAGACTCTGGATGAGGAGGATCAGGTGGTGCCTGCACACAGTAGAGTATTTCTAAGTATTTCTATTTCAAGAGATAACTTATATACAGAGCATGCTTTCTTCATTAAGAGTATTTCTATTTCAAGAGATATCTTAAATCATGCTTTCTTAAGAGTATACTCAAGAGATAAATACACAGCATGCTTTCTTAAGAGTATGTCTATCTCAAGAGCATAACTCATATACACAGCATGCTTTCTGACATCTATTACACAAGTTGGGCACTGCAAATATTTCTCTCCTCCCACTTTCCCCTATGGGTCTCACTTATTGATGACTTTGTATACTGCATCATAATTCGACAGTACAGATTACTAGGCACACTTCATAGATATCTCTATTTGTTTTCACCCTTTGCAATCAAAATAAACACTCATTGTCTACACATCTAGCACCAAACATATCAAAGATATGCTTTTCATCTTTCAGTTACTGAGAAATTCCCTACTGCATCTCTTCTACAATTTGCAAAGAATATTGCTAACATGCAGTGAACTGCGTCTTCCTTAAACCCTTTGACTACCAGGTGTTTTTCACATATATTTCTGCATTTAACATTTTTTTTTAAAGTATCAAGCAAACTTCAACTCTGGTCCTTTCTTCTCTTTTTTCTGTTTTTCAATCACCAAAAAAAATGAAAAAACTACATTTTCAAAAACAGTGCTGAAGTGGATGTTGTTTGCTTTGCAGGTGTCTGTTTTTGTGTTTGTTTTGACAGTAACTGGCCATTAGTAAAATTCCAGAATCATCCATAATCTGGAAAGCCCATTTCCCACATTTGGTCATCTCAAGCACATGCTACTGATGTTTGATTCAAGTGCAAGTGCACCATTACAGTCTACACCACACTCTAAACTGATCAAGCAGCACTTGGGTGGCTATATTGTCCACAGTTACATTGAATGGATAGTTACCTATCACTGTCACTCACAGTTGCAATTAACACAAGCTGATAAGAATTCTACAATTTTTTTTTAGACACAAATCAAAATACTTTGAAAGTGGCTGCCACTTTCGCAACCACTGTTGTCCTCAAATAGAGCGTCTTAACACACTAAAAGATTTCCAAATACTCCATACGGGAACGAAACAAAGGTCTGCCCTCAATGGGCTGAACAGGGCAGATGGGTAGTTAAGAGTTGTATGGTGGATGCGCAGTACATGGCAGAACAATTGTCAAAAGTGTCAACTGACCTCTGCAAATTCAGCAGGGGGTTGCAGGGGCCCCTGCTCATCAAAGCGTGCATGGCTGATTCCCAGCTGACCAAGCCGGTCACGGATGGCTGATTCGGGCATGGATTTGGAGAACCCCATTCCTGACCATATGTCTGTGGGTATCCTGGACTCCCCTTCCGGGTGTTTCTGCATGGCTGCACACAGTGAGGGTCCATCTCATACAACTGACTGGTTCAGTTAGCATGCCACTCTTTTTGCATCACCTGCCACTAAATAATACTACCCATCCTTCCCTTTGTGCATGCTCACAACCTGACAAACACAGGAACATTCTGGAATAAAAAGGACATTTCACAGCTAACATCTGTGTTGAAGTTAATGTTCTTCTGCTGAGTCAGATATGCAGTTCTCACTATCTGTCAGCTCCCTCTTCGTAGTTTTCCAATGAACTCAAAGTCAGGTATAGATATTTACCCATTTCTCGTGGAAAGTTGAAAACAAAGTGTACGCATGTGTGTGTGGATAAGGATACCGTAAAAACATTGTTTTCTTTACTCCCAACAACCTCCTTTGACAATGGCCAAAGTGTGAAACACTGATTCAAGTGGTGAGCGAACAAGATGATCTAGAGAAGTATGTGACTGAACTAAATCGATGGTTAGACAGCACCTATCAAGAAAAGATGGAACAGTTACGGACAGGGTAGTACAAACCATAAAACAAAGACAATGAATAACTGAGCATTTAAGTTTCACACACACACACACACACACACAAACACACACACACACACACACACACACACAGAGCAAGAAAAAGACAGACAATATAAAATGACTATGCAAATATAAAAAAGGCTTGGCTCACGTCACACGAAGAAAACTTAAACGACAAGTAGGAAAAGGAGCAATACACTTTTAGTACATAAATCCACTGTACCTTTCATGGCTAGCAGTTTCTTCTGTTCATAGTCAAAGGGGAAGGGCAGAGGTGTGAAGAGGGAGGAAGAGGAATTCTTCCGTTCAATACCAGGAGCCAGCTTTTCTGACCCATCAGATTCTGCTCCTGAGGATTCCGGGGATTTCTCTCCATTCCTGGGGGATTAAAATCAACACACTTCACAACGGTATTTTAGGGATGATGCAGTAACACTTAAGCGTGTTTTTTCTAACACACATACATACGCACCACATAATCTCTTGCTTTTATCTGTCTCTTTTTTTTTTTCTCTCTCTCTCTCTCTCAAGAGGTACGACTTGTCTGGCTCTGATTCTATGAATACTAACACATCGCAGAACTGTTCAGTTACCTTCGTTGCGACAAGTACCGCCAGTGAACTTCATCCTTTACATACTGTGTCAACATCAGTCAATGGTAAAAAAGCAACATCCTTCATCATGTCAGTCAATCAGTTGGTTTTCTGAGCAGTCTGCGGCCACTTTACAGTAGTTTTTTTGTGGCTATCATGGGCAGACGAGCACAGTGGACGAAGGCCATGTGTGTTCACACAGTTCGAGTTGGCACATGCCGACTTGCCCTTGTGTTGGAGTTTGTCATCGCCACTCTGCTCCTACAGGCGGGTGACATTGAATCCAACCCTGGACCTGGTAGTCTGTGTGAAATGGAATCATGTTCAAATAGGCCTAACTGTGTCAGTTTGGATCAGATCGGCAAACAGTTACAACAAATGATCATGACAAAGGGACATATCAGGGCTGTCACTGCGCTTGAAGTCAACTAAAGTCATTTAAAAAAAAAACGTCACACATCTCTTTAAAATACACCTTCTAAAAACGCACCAGAAACTTCATTAAAAATCTTTTTTTTCTCTAAAACCTTAGATCAGATGAAAAATGTTAATATCCCTCAGAAATTCACAGATCACATCAGGTGGGACAACTCTAAAAAGGTTCTCAAGGAGTCTGCTGTATACTGTTTGTGTCTCACATCTGCAAGCCCCAACACTAAAAGAACATGTTTCGCTGTGAGTGGAACATGATATGGAATGCACCATTGAGCTTCTTCACTTTTAAAAGATAAGAATGGGTGTAAAATGAGTGATCTGTATGCAAATGGCACAATACTGTTTTGTCTTTACGGCCGCCTTGGGAACATGCTAGAAACTCTTTCAGGTCTAGATGGATTTTGTACAGCTTGTTGTCTCCGAGTTCCATTCCTCTTGCCAGGGATCTTTAACGTAAGCCTGTGTTCTGGGTTTCAGATCAGTGAGAGGGATAGGCGATTTGCTCAACTCTTTCTTTGTGGCTCTCTCGGCAAATATGTCAGTAAAGAGGACAAAAACATGAAAAGACACACTTGACCCTGCCAAGGAGCTCCATCCAAAAAGCAACAAAAACACCAGTATTTTCACAACTGTCTGTCAGTGCGGAATGAGAACTGGATTTATCAAGCCACTAAACTCTAATAAAGGGCAAAAATCACCACAGACACTGGACATGGTTTATTTTTTTCATATTTGCTGGTCCAAACAAATGCCTTAATCCTGCTTAGTGTGAACATGCCCTGGATAATCTGGACACTCAAACCAACAAAAGAGCATGGAAATAACTCCTGACCCTTAATATTTCCTAGGTCACTGGCTGATCTCCCTTATGTACCGATGTCACTGACGTCACTAAAATGTATGTTCAGCTTCCTTCTTTTCCTTTGCAAGGCAACATGCTTCCTTGACTGCTCCAATATTTGAGTCTGCATATTTTTTCCCCATTTGAGAGCATTATGGATGCCCCCCACGCTCCCTTTTATATTGTTTACCTCTTGAGCATACAGAGTTCTTTTCTTACTCCAACTCATGGTTGAATCTCAACAAATGATGTTCAGAAACTTGGAATTTGGTTTCAAAAGACTCCCTCTTATCAGATATTTAACTGTCCCCTCCATGGCTTTACTGGCTTTGCGCAAAACTCAAACTCCTTTGGCTTCCGCTACTTTTCTTTTTTTTTTTTTTTTGTCTCAAAAGTTGCAAGAGCTGCTTTCACATGCGAGCACATGAAAACAATCAAAAGACCTTTTTCTTATGTTCAGTGTTCTCCTGAAAAAATACTGCAATGCTTGCATGTTCTCCTTTTTGTAGGACATTTCAAAAAGGAGTTTTATCACTGACAATGATCAAAGGATTCACCTTTCAGTTTCAGATCTGTCATCCAAAGCTGAGCATCGCTTTGTTGGATACTGGATTCTTCCGTTCCATCAGCTTTTTTACCTAACCTGTCCACTGATCTCAGTTAAACCGTCTATTTTTTCACCGATGTGTGTATGTATGCGTACACTATACCTGTCCGCGCTAAAAACTTTTCCAGCGTGCTCAACACAGTCCCCCTGTATTATTTTATATGATCTTCTGTTTTTGTGTTACCACAGCACAGCTTTGATGATAATAACACCATGCAACGTTATGTGCACACATGTCAGTGCATTTGTGAGTGTGACTCACTGGAGCCTGGACATCCGTTGAAGAGGGTGGCAGTGACAGGCGGGGGCTGACTGATGGGCGTGGTTTTGCTGAGGCCCAGGAGGTCGAGGGTGTGGCCGCTGCTGCTGAGGGTGGACGTGTCGCGTGTGATCACGTTCTCCATGCTGTCCTCTGACTGCAGTCCCCCCAGCTCCACTGCGACAGACCACACATGTTCCATGAGTTATCTGAGGGTCATGGGTGAACGTGGCTAAACTAGATACCAGATTTTCTGTGGGTTTTGGGTTTTTTTTTTTGGCCCCTTGCAGTTTTCTCTTTTTATCCACAAGAAACACCTCACAATAATTCAGTAATCTTTCAGCCTCTTAGAATTCAAACGTGATCACTACTGCATTAACATTTCACAAACATAAAAATCACTACAAATGATACTGTCTAATATACACAGTTATATAACATTCTTTATAATGACTTAAATGATTCTGTTCAATACATACAGCCATACAAGACTATAAGTATACTTCACTGTTAATCAAGGCATAATCTAATATCTAAGGAATTTGTCATTCATTTTTTTCATTCATTTTTTCCATCACGGCTGAAGCATAAATGCATTTCAAAATCAGTATCATCTAATCTGTTTGTTTGTTTTTTTTTAACCGAGTCTTTGGAAACGATTGTACTTTAACCTTTGTTGTCATGTATAGGACAATCACTGATTTGATGTAAAGGTTTTAGACAATAATCAATAAGAGTGTTATGGTACACATTTCTACTGCATGTACAGACCTTTCCAAATGTATTTATGGCTCAGTGTAGTCAAATTCCTATCAGTTTTGGACCAGTATGACTAATCCTGCATTTGAGAGTAACATACTTTGCCCATAAAACAATAAAATGAAAAATATCATCACTTATTCTTTTATTATTAAAAAAAAAATGAGTACTAACATGACCAATTTAATGACAAATGATCAATTTTCACAATCATTTTTAAATGGAATTCCAAACCTTTCTCTGTGTGTGTGTGTGTGTGTGTGTGGTGTGTGTGTGTGTGTGTGTGTGTGTGTGTGTGTGTGTGTGTGTGCATGTCCATGAGTTCCAGCAAGTGAATGAGTGTTCTTTTGCCTTTATGCATATCTTTTCACCAGATGTGATGTACTTGATTTAAAGATGGAAAACTGTGATTCTATATGTGAGTGTATGCAAGTATGTGGGTATGGACATGCATAGGTACATGCGCACATCTGTGCATGTGTGGGGACGTGCGTTTTGTGTGCGTGTGTGTGTGTGTGTGTGTGCCTGTGTGCTCATGCCTGTGTGTGTGTGTGTGTGTGTGTGTGTGTGTGTGTGCGTGTGTGCGCGTGTGTATGTGTGCATGCATGTGTTTGTGTGTATATAAGTCTCAAAGAGAAAAAAATAAGAAAACAATCAAACAGACAGGCAGATGAATGGCAGACTTATAGGAGAGTCTTGCTGACCTGTCGTCCCGTGCCTGAAACCTATCCCAGACCGAGGACTGTCACAGGGGCTCTGAGCTGGGGGACTGGCAGAAATCACTGTTGTTGCTGCTGGTACCTGCATGAAGGAAAAAAAAAATACCTATAACAACACTGTGCAATAACAGGACCCATCAAGTCCTTCCTGGCCACTCTGGCTATTCCTTGTTCAAATGAAGCCTGTAACCTTCTCTGGTTACTACTGGGAATTTCTGTCCTTTTTTTTTTTATTTAAACTCTTTTGCAAAAATGTTGCTATCAGAATTTTGCTACTTTGGAACTTGGGACTTCAGTGCTTGCAGAACTGTGCCCACAAACAAGCCTGTGAAATCTGACGATGATTCATCCTAGTAGTTTTGAGTTATCTTGCTCAAATACATAGAAACACATGCATGCACAAAACCACAAACAAAAAAGATTGAAAATAAAACTGCTTCACAAGCCTGCATGGTAATTCTACTATAACTACTACTACTAAATAAACCTTTACATAGATAACTCAAGCCCTCGTAAGTTGATTTTAACGTGGTGACAGCCCTGATGTGGCCCTTTGCGGTCGGCTGGGCTATAAGCAACATTACCTTACCTTATCAAACATTACCCTTTATACATTCAAATGACATTCATACGGTCAATCACCTCCCAAATAATCAACTTGAGAACAAAATTTTGCGCCCACATGTGCATAATGTTGAATGATTCAAACTGCCACCTTGGATTTAAAAAAAAAAAAAAAAGGCACAATTTCAGTTTTGGCCACCGTGGTGCAATGGTAGTGTCACAGGCTGCAGCTGGAGGTTGTCGGTTCAAACACCCATCTGAGGCATATATCTGTCAGAGTTTTCTCACAAGGCTGGCTCCAGTTCAGACTACTTCATATATACAGTCACTAATAATCATCATCATCATACATGTCACTCCTATGGCCTAAATTTACAGCACTGTCGAGACAGATACTTTGACAATCAAGAATTTCCACACCTCAAAGTCTCCAGTCATACATACCTGAAGAAATTCATCCAGTCCTTCACAAGGTCAATCAGAGACTTTGTGGATCTACCACAAACAATCGAATTTCAGCGAGAAGAAGAAGAACAACAAATAATAACCTTTACTCTGTGGTGCTGGCATCCTGATGAACGGACTGGCAGGGGCAAAGTCTTTCTGGAAGCCATTACACTGAGACAACACATCAAAGGATGCTGGGACGGAGCTGGCGGGAGCCACCACCATTAGCGGACTGAACAGACCTGTTCCCACATGAGACAAACACTTAAATATATAAACAAGCGTCCAAAGGGAGAAAAATAATGACACTGTAACAAGCTCCACACCCACACAAAATTGTTCAGAACTTTTGATAAAAAAGAATTCTTCTAAAAGTAGTTTTACGATATATCTAGCTGCTGCCTAATCCTTGCCTAAACAAATGCCTAATCCTTACTTGGCATGGAACATTGCCATATTATCATGATCGCCAAGAAAACAAAATTGGGAGGGCAGGGAGCTAACCACACCTTCATCCCAAGATCTTAACAGTCCTCTGCTCAAGGTGAGTTCACTTCATTATGCCATACTCAAACATAGTTAAGTTTTGGCATCTTTTCCTGACGAAGCAGGACAGTGGGAGGGTGTCTTACTGTTAGGACAGGAAAGAATATTGTGAGGACGATCGGAGAAGAGCCACAGAGTGCTTGGGTGCAGCCAAATGCTAAAGAGAGTCAGCACCAGAGTGTGATTTATGAACACTCTTAGATGGAATTTCTCCTGAAATAATGGAGAAAGAGACTTTTTCGTCTGAAGTAAATATGAGCTTGAAGACAGACACTTTTTCGTCTGAAGTAAATATGAGCTTGAAGACAGCCACTTTTTTGTCTGAAATACACATGAGCTTGAAAGATTGCTAGTGAGGATCCATGAGTGCCGAAAAAACAAAGTCTGAATCACAAAGAACAGAGCGAGCGGTGTTCTCTCTCCAAGGTAAAGGAGAAAACTTGACTAGTTTGAATGTGGCGCAATGAAGTGAATTCACTGGGGACAATCACTTTGCTGCCTACCTGCATATGGAGACCAGGTTCGCTTCCTGCACTCCCAGTTCTGTGTTTTTTGGGGGATCCTGACAACTGAGTGCTGTTCCACACCAAGCAGGGATAGGGCATTTGTTTGGACAGTTATGCGAAAAAATGTATATATTTTTTTTTAATGTTCTGTTTTGTTTGGGTAGCTGGATGACAGAATTACTCTGCAAAGAATAGAAAACCGAAGAAAGTCATCTCTAAGATTATATGAACCCCTCACCTATTTCTTTTATGTCAAATATAGACATCATGACGCCAGCACTACATCACCCTGTGTGTGTGTGTGTGTGTGTGTGTGTGTGTGTGTGTGTGTGTGTGTGTGTGTGTGTGTGTGTGTGTGTGTGTGTGTGTCTGTGTGTGTGTGTGTGCGTGCATGCACACACACACACACACACACACACACACACACACACACACACACACACACACACACTTCTCAAAATCTATATAACAATCATAATTCATCACATTTTGATCAATCAAACACACACACACACACACACACACACACACACACACACACACACACACACACACACACACACACAGAGCCTCTCAAAATCTATGGAACAGTCACAATTTCTCACAAGTCTAATACTGTTTCTCTGAACATAATTCATCAATCAATCAACTTCTGGGGACAAACAGTCATTGAAAAAGACATCCCATCCTACCCCACCCCTTTACCACCACTGGACAGAACGAAACAGATGACATTTTCGATTCACTGTCCTCCACCATAGCAGGACACTCGTGCCACTCACCAGGACTGCCATGCAGCCAGTGGCTGGGGCTGAGGTTGGGAGCGGCAGACAGGGGACTGCCCAGGGAGGGACTCTGAGGGTTGCTGTGGCCATTCATCAGCACCAGCGAGCTGGGGGTGCTCACATTCAACAGACTGTGCGAGTTGAGAAACCCTGTCAAAGAGCCAGCCAGGCCACACTTTGGTAGTTGGCAATCTCCATTTCAGCATGCACACACACACACTAATCTATGGTACAGTGGAAACTTAATAATGACGAAAAAAAAAAAAAAATTGGGTCTCCAGTAAGAGTCTTTACTACCAGTGTTTTAGATACTAGAAACATTCTAACAAAAACTCAACCAAAATTTGTTCTTTTAGGATGAACTGTATTTTACTAGGTGGCTTCCAGGTATACTGCTTCTGACACCATCCCCTCGTATTACCATACATGAGCCAGGCTGGCCAAGTGAATGCATTATCATTCTCTTGATCCTACAGTCTTACGTTCAGTTTCCTGCTTGAGTCAGTCATGTTAGAGGAGATTTTCTCCTCAGATTCAGTGCCTGTGTAGATTCCAGCCTGAACAAAATTCTTTTAATGAGACTTGAATTTCAGGGCCTCCTGTGTGAAGGAACAGATTATAAAAAAAAAAAAGAAAAAAAAAAAAAGAAAAACACTAGAAATAAACAGAACCCAGCAAATGAGCAAAATCTTCTTCCCTCTTTTGCAGAAAAGTATGCCACCATCTGCCAAACAGTTAAATGACACCTACCCCCCCCCCACCCCCACCCCCTTCTTTTGCACGCACAAAACACTCCCATATACACAGTGTCAGTTGAGACATTGTAATCAAAGACAGAATATGGGCTGTCCTGGAGGAATTAAAAACAGTCACACACACACCAATGCTGAACTTCAAGTTAATGATGGATTAAGAACAGTCACATACACACAAATCTAATTAACGATGAACTTCACTGTGACAGAGGGCTTAAAAACAGTTATGTACTAAAAAATCTCACCAATGATCAACTTTACCTTAATGGAGGGCTTGAAATAATCACAGACACAAAAAATCATACCAATCATGAACTAGTTCTAGACAGAGGAACAAAGAGAATTTGTCAAAACGCAGAGATTAAAAAAATGTTTTAAATGTTATCATCACACACACACACACACACACACACACACACACACACACACACACACACAATGCCACTTGTTTCAGCACAGCTTACCTAAGGAGGTAAGCCCCAGGCCAGTGGTGCCGGCACCACGGGCGCTGTTGGAGGCCGCTTTGAGCAGAGAGTCGGACAGGCCCTCTGGATGTAGTCCCAGCAGCAACAGCGGGCCAGATACATGTTGCGTGCATTCCTCTCTATGCTCTTTACAATCACAGACTGAAACACACACATGTACACAGAATATATTACTACGCATAAATGTACGGAAACACACACATGCACATGTGAGTGCACAAACACACACACACACACATACCCACACACACACAATCACGTGCAAACACACACACATTCATGTGCAAACACATCATGCACACACACACTATATTACAAGCACACACACACACACATACACACACACACAGAGGCATACAAAACATAAAAAAAATTAATCAAGTTTGTATAAACAGAACATATTTATAACGGTCACTGATCCTTACAGTCTACTCAATAAGTGACAACCTATAAACATTACATTCACACATACAGAAATAAGAAAATATATACAGAGAGAGAGAGAGAGAGAGAGAGAGAGAGAGAGAGAGAGAGAGAGAGTGTGTGTGTGTGTGTATGTGTGTAAGTGTATGTGTGTAAGTGTGTGTGTGTGTGTGTGTGTGTGTGTGTGTGTAAAAGTGTGTGTGTGTGTGTGTGTGTGTGTGTGTGTGTGTGTGTGTGTGTGTGTGAATGTGTGTGTGTGATGTGAGAAAGTGTGTGAATGAGAGATAGGAATGAATATATATATATAGATATAGAGAGAGAGAGAGAGAGAGAGAGAGAGACAGACAGACAGACAGACAGACAGACAGACAGACAAGACAGAGAGAAAGGACAAATATGAATGAGAAAGACTGAGGAGGTGGAAGGAGAAAGAGACAGTGGAGAGAGAGGGGAGGGGGCAGGAAGGGGGAAGAAAGAGAGAAATCAGAAAAGTGCGGAGAGACTGACTGTGATTCACAAACTCTGCGGGAGAGAGAGACATGCAGGAAGACACGACACAGAGACAGACAAAGCTCTGACGCACATTCAGTGAAAGACATTCCAGCTCCCCGGTCTTTCTGAATGACATGTTGAAGCCACACTCGATACACCCTCAGACAGGAAACTCGCGTCCCCCACCTTTATCAATGCCCTCCCTATCTTTCAACCCCCCCCCCCCCACCTTCCCTCCCCCCTCCCTTTTCCTTCCTGCCTCCTCCGCTGCATGTGATATCCCGTTTCACTGCTTACCCAGAGCCTGTCTATCTGACGTTCCCCTAAACCCTTTAAACAACCACACATGTCACAGCCCTAAACTGCCATCTCGGCCAATAAACTTTCAAGTTATCAGCAGTGTGCAGCGTGTTGCCAAGTAAAACATTAGCAATGTCGCCCCACGGGCTGAAGCTTGCCTCCCTTCAGTCCACATCCGCACCCCACTGCCACTGCTGTACATCTGCGTTGCTGTGTTGATATGATTAGAGTTACAACTCTTTCTGCAGCTAATTTCATTACTTCTGTTTGCATTTTTCAGGGAAACATTCACTTCAGTGTCTTGAAACATGGGTGTGGTCCTAAATGTTTACCTCCATAGAATAAAAGCATTCAACTGTTATCTTTGTTGCATTGCTTCTGTTAATCCTTTTCTTTAAAAATTCAGTTTGTGTGCTGCATGTTGATAAAACTATTTACGGTTATTTTGTTTGTTGTATTTTCTTCCATTAATTTCTTTCATTCATTTAGGATGTTGTGTGTTTAAAATGCGTTATACACACAAAACATTTTTTTTTTTGTTGTTGTTGTTATTAAATCACTTTTTTCTTTTTGGTGCTCACTATGTCAATGCACTGATGAATAATAATGGGCTAAGCTCATGCTTGAATAAACGTTATCTGTGAATTAGTGTTGAGTGTCTGTGGGCAGTCACAGTTTGTGGTCTCTCCGTCTAAACATCTGGGCCAGACAAGCCACGTCTGACAAATGACTGACCACCTAAGATCTGTCGACCGTGCAGGCAGTGTAACAGAGAGAGACGACTGAATGTTTCTGCAGTGCACAGAGAAGACAACTGAATGTTTCTCTGCAGTGCACAGAGAAGACGACTGAATGTTTCTGCTGTGCACGAGAAGACGACTGCTCTGTTTCTGTGTGCACTGACTCTGATGTTTCTGCAGTGCCCTCTCCATCCACTGAATTTTTTCCAGTGCCCTCCCTTCCCCTCGATGTTTCTGCTGTGCACTCTCTTTTCTGTCTGCTCTGCCCTTCCCCCCCTCTCTCATCCACTTTCTTTCCCTACCTCTCCCTCCCTCGATCATTTCTCTCTCTTTTCTGTTTGTTGGAACCACAACCCACTTCAAATGTGTCTTTCCCAGACAGACTCCCTCCCTCTGTGAGAGAGACAGAGACTAAGACAGACAGAGAGACAGAGACAGACAGACAGAGAGAGAAGGAAACAAGAAACGGGAGGGGAGATATAGGGGAAAGGAGAGGGGTGGGATGGGGAGGGGAGAGAAAGAGACACAGCAATACAGTGATAGGGGACTGAGGTCACTGACCTTGCTTGGTTGTTTAGGTTTGGGTTTGACACTGATAAACACGTCCAGCTGGCTCCATCAGCTGCGTCAGTCGCCCTGAACACATCAAAACACTCTCCAACTTCACCTTTATTACAGCTGAGCAGACCACAAAGGCCCGTTTCAGGGCAGCCTACAGCAGATGACGCTAAACTTTTGTGCCCAGTCATCATCATCATCATCATGTAGAGGCCATTTCTTTGGCATATTATCTCCAGTGGCACAACAATAATGATATAACAGAAAAGCACTATTTGATGCACAGACCAAAATTGGACACTTGTGATTGCATCACTTAGGTAGCCAGCTCACTGAACATTGAAAATTAAATACCTTTCGAGGCAAGAAACTTCTAGCAGAGTATGAACACATTTACCAAGGTAAAATCAAAACTGAGTGGAAAACTGGGCATTATAAAGAAAAATGTTCTTTATGTATTCATTGTCTGCTGTTCTTTTATCTCAATTGTTAGTGCTTCAGAATGCAAAATAATGTTTATTTTAGAAACAAACATCTTTATACAGTGATTTGGAACATAGGACATACTAATTTTGCTGTAGAACTGCCTACAGTTCTAATTCTAATTTGAATTCCAGCCATCAACTTTCTTTGCTGGGGGGCAGATCGGAGCCAACCTCTCAAAATCACCAATTTCTAGTTCAACGGCTTGACCAGTGTGTTGGTTCAATACCTAGGCAAGGGATCTAACATGACTCATCAAAGACACCCTTTTCCCAAATGTTATTCTTTTTTCATTCACCGATTAACATATTCAGCTGTGATTCTGCGCACTGTGGTCTAATGCGCTCAGCAAATGGAGTAGTCTGCATGTGGTGACAGTCCTTGATGACAGTCATACTGAAACCAACTCAAAGGCAACTTTCTGATTGCTGCTTTGTCTGTCTGCCCGTGATGGGTGACAGTTTGATCTTAATTCCATGTCGCAAAAACAGGATGTATTAAGTGTTGTGCACGACGGTGACAGTGACAATTCCTCTATTGTATATGACTGTGTATGCCACAGATATGTTTTTCACTTATACTATAAGTGTAAAGGGGAAAAAAAATGTTTACCAGTACATGTGTTTTATGCCTGAAGATTAGAACATGCAAATGCGTCCATGCTTCAGCACAGCCGGCCACAAGATGCCAGCTCAGTTGATTCGCACACTGGTGATCGATTCATTGAGCTCGATTCATTGAGCTCTGAAGATGCTCTGAATTGAGCTCTGAAGATGCTTCTGAATAAAAAGCCTGTCAGAATCTGATTTTGGGGGGGGGGGGGGGGGGGGGGGGGTGGACATTACCTTAGAGCTGAAAATGTCAGTATCTATTTATTTCATTGTTTTTGTGCTTATTCATCTGTGCACTTATTCATCAATTCACATTTTAAATGCATTCTTCCATTTCTTTCTTTGTTCACTTTTACAATGTTAGTAACACCACACATACAGTAACCACACATACAGTAACACATACAGAATAACATCAAACAAAATCAACAGAAGTTTTCTTCTTTTTTTTTCTTTTCTTCCAGAAACAATGAGATGAACTAACCTTGCTCAAGCTCAATCTCTTCCTTCACATCGAACATCAATACCAGAGGCAAGCAACCCTGAAAGATACACACAATACTGCAGAATGCAGGCAGGCCAGGCACAGGCCACACACTTTTAGGCACCTTCTCAACTGTATGTGAAGTCATGTCAAAAGTCAACATTACAAAATGCTGTAAGTCAAAATCATCTTTTCTGAAGGCTAACGAATAATCGCTGTAAGTCAAAATGATCTTTTCTGAAGGTTAAAGAATAAACATTACAGCTTTTTTTTTTCCCATCCTGACCTAATATTATAATGGGTAATGTTACGCACAACAGACATTACATTCAGGTATATTAAATGTAAGGGTTTATTCACTTAATACAACTGTGCTTGCTCTCTCTCTTTGTTGGCGAGCATGCACTTAATGATGGTGAGGCAAGTGATGGTTAGTGCTGCTGTAATGTGCATTATTCATTTTAGATAAAAAAAAAAATGATGTCTTATATGCATGCTAATAAAAATAATAGCAGTTATTAAAAACGTCATCTCAGCTGTAAATTTTATTTTTTTTTTTTTTAATTTAGAGGAGGAATATAAATGATTCCATTGTAAAAACAACAGAACTCTGTGACATGTGTAAAGAAAAAGAGAGGGAGAGAGAGGCAGGATATGGAGAGGGAGAAGGGAGGAAATGGGGTTTAAAGGCTTCTTATTTCTTAGTTCAAGGGAACAGTCAAACAACCACCAACAGTGATAAAGCAGATGCAGATTTCATACAGTTCCTCTGATCAAAGTTGCAAGGGCTTTAGCGCACACTGTCAAATTAACTGCTATTCAAAAAATCAGGCGAACCGGCTTACTGAAAATCAAACCAGGAACAAAAGACTCTTACTGTAGTAAGGAGTGGTGAAAGGGGCAGTACAAAATGGGAAAGAAAACAACAGGTTCTACTTTAGAGTATCTGTTCCACACACCCAAAAACAGTTGATTTGCTGCTTTAAAATACATTTAACAAGTTTTCATTTGGATTTTACAATATCAATAGGAAAAAAGTTGGGGGGGGGGGGAGGTGCTCCAAAAGATTTTCAGAAGCCAAAATAAGGAAATCATCTGGGGAAAAAAAAGAAACTGGCTGAAGAAAGGACAACTGGAATGCCTGGATTATCGAATGACATTTCAGGGTTGCAAGACAGACCTGGTTTCTGCACATCTCTTTTTGCTTTTTTTTTTTTTCTTTCCCAAAAGAAAATAAAAATTCACACAGAAACACAACACAATTAAAAAACAAAACACTCTGAAACAAAAACCTGATTTCCAAGGACTTTAAAGAACCTGACATGGGGATTTACAGTTTAAAAAAAAAAATCAATACAATGAACTCTGAACTCTGCCATATATCATCATCGGTCGAAACAGTTGTGAGACTTGACTCACAATGAGGTGTTGTCGGGCACAGAAAACACTTTCGATGCTGCCCCTGATCACCACAGTGCCCTTGCGCTGAGGGCCAGAGGTGGAGGGGTCAGGAAACAGGATGGAGGAGTTGGTGCTCTGCATGATGCTCTTGACGTTAGAGCCCTGGCGACCGATGATGAACAGGTGGTGCTGTGGGGCGATCTCCAGGTGCATGCTGACCACCAGGTTCGCCTGGACAGACGCCTGGCAAAATAGTCTCTATCAAAGGTGTGCACTTTGCCATCCCATAATCTGGTAATGTCAAATACACACATGAACAGCCTCAGTATTATTAATGGGAGTTCATGAGTGAATTTCAAAAGTCCTCTACTACAGTATTCATACCTATTAAATACCAGTGTAATTCTATTCCGTAGGGAAGGAATTTGAAAACATTTTGTTGAACCAAATAATTCACTGACTCCAAGTATTACTAACGATGAAAATAAAAACATTCTTTTCTAGTATGTTCAAGATGAAGACAATACTACTGATAATGCAAACAGAATGCCAGACCACCAACATCAACAAATCAACATTACATGTAGGGTACAGTCAGGATGAACAGCAAAAGAGTAATGGAAATAAGATGGCACAGAAATTATAATCATCAGTGCCATATAAAAAGAACAACCAAAAACCAACAACAACAACAACAATAATGAGAGACAGATAAAGAAGAAAGGGAAAAAAAAAAACATAAGCTTACTACAAAGGTAGAAAAATCAGAGAGAAAACCAAAACCCGCCCATTATTCTGACACACTCCCTCCCCTCCAAATACTCTTCACAGTTCAGACAAGCGTACATTCTCTTCAGACAAGCGTACATTCTCCCACAACTTTCCTCACAGTCCCAGCAGACTGCAGACAACACGGACAAGGGCGGCAACTCACCATGCCAGTGAAGGTCTCCATCAGTTTCCCTGTGGCCTCCTTGACCGACTTGGCGTTGATGACAGAGCCACGGACCACCACCGTGGTGATGGGCATCCGAGGCCGCTGCTTGAAGGTGATGGTGACGTTGTACATCTGCTGCACTTGCTGCACAACCACCGATGAGGTGTCCTGGGCTGCCTGCAGCACCGCCGGGTGGTGGGTAGCTCGAACATGAACACAAGTGGTAGCAATTCCTGCACAGTGAACACAAATTGTCACAAAAATGGTGTCCAAGAAGATGGAATTTTGTGTCATGTCTGGTGACCGAAGAAATTACATTTTAACATTTCAATGTGATGACCAACAATTAAAAAAAAAAAAAAAGAAAAAAAAACCCCGACAGATAAATTGGAGAGAAGAAGGAAGAATGGACTGGAGAGAGAGAGAGAGAGAGAAAGAGAGAGAGAGAGAGAGAGAGAGAGAGAAAGAGAGAGACAGAGATGCAGACTAGATTTTCTCTTTATGGGGACACAGAACACACAGACGACCTTCGAGACTAAGAGACAGAGAGAGAGAGAGAGAGACAGAAGCAAAATAGACTGAGACAGAGACAGATGACAGAGAGAGAGAGAACATGCAAATTGAACAATGCAGGTGATTAAAACTCAACTCACTTCGGAAAAGGGGCTTCCTAACTTATCAGTGATAAGGTCATGCAGTTCATCTTCACTATTCATTTTTTCTTTTTGTTTGTTTGTTTGACTCATTTTCTCTTTATGGGACACACACACACACACCACACACACACCGCCACACACATTTTGCATACACACACACACACACACGACCTTCGAGACTATCTAAGAGACAGAGAGTAAGAGACAGAGACACACACACAGTAAGAGACAGACAGACAGCAAAATAGACTGACAGACAGATGAACAGGATGAAACATAAAAGAATACTTCTAAATGGACTTAGCAGAACACAATTGAACACTAAGCAAATGAACAACTGGAAGTCAATGAAAACAAAATACAGTAACATTTACACACTCAATGAAAACCAAAATAAAATAAACATCTACAAACTCACACACAACTTCACAAAGAAGAATATTTTCTGGCAAAGAGGGGCTTCCTGTACACTGCATTGAACAGGACATGTTGAATGGATGTATCATTTATACAAAGCGGAGTCCAAAAGGGGAAGTTGGCTCCCTCACAACAAAACGCAAGTGTCAATGCCATTATCTCTTGCGTTCATTTCAAATGTGTTCTTTTTTTTTTTCTACTTTCTCTCAGGTTTCTTCACAATGAGAACTCAAATGTTGAATGTACCACAAGTTCTCGTCAGTGAATTTAATATAAATACAATATGTATAATTTGATTGCAGTATTATCCATGCGTTTCTAACTACTTTGTGCCAAAAGGCTTAATTATGGACAGGGCAATCTCATCCATGTGTTTTTGAGTTGTCTTAGGGACAGACTGACACTCTCTCTCTCTCTCTGTCTCTGTCTCTCTCTCACACACACACACACACACACACACACACACACACACACACACAGATAGGATCTAAAAGGCATACCCCTATATACAATGCACTGCCTTGTGTAATCACACTTCAAAGTTGACGTTTCATTTGTTTCATTTTTTTCCAAGTCGTTAAAAACCATTCATTGTGCAGAAACAGTCTCCTTTTCTTCTTAGATCATGGCATTCATCTTCTCATTCACTTGATTTTGCGATGAAAGGGCTTTTCCTGTGCTGTGTTGTATGCTTTCATTAGACAGCAATGCTGTAAATAAGTGGGATTGTATGTAAAGGACTGTGCCTTACTTTTTTGTTTGGATGACTATTTTGTGATTAAGTGAGATTTTAAATAAAAGACTGCTTTATTCTTTTGATTTAGACTGATATACTGTGGCGGAGTGAGATTTTGTATGAGGAAGACAGTCTTTTACTCTTTTAATCAGAAAGTCAAACAATGACTGGGTATGATTTTAGGTGAAGAGTTGCGCTTCCTCATTCAACAAGACAACTACACTGCGACTGAATGAGATATATTAGAAAGGATGCTGATTTACTCTTCAGACAGCTATACTGGAAATCAGTGACATCTTTGCTTTTTCGATGTAATATCTGTATCATACTCGAGTGAGATTTTATGTGAAAGATGAATTTCACTCTTCTGATCAGACAGTACCCAGCAACTGAGATTCTTCATTAAAGGACAGTGTTTCGTTTTTTCTTGATGAAGACACTGGATGGAATGAGACTTTACTGAAGGCGGTCATTTGCTCTCTTGAATGGAAAGCTATACTGCCATTCTGTGGGCTTTTACAGGGATGGTTTTTCTCATTTTCTCTAGATGTTTAAGCAAGCACTCTGTGGTCAAGCAGAGTTTTTGTAGCAGTCCCTTTACCTTGTCAAAAAGTCATACTCTCTTTTCAGGGCTGACGCATGCTCAGAATATGGGATGATGTTTTGGTCACCAATCAAAATGTCGGCATGGATCACTGGATCTTTGTAAAGCATATTTCGATCGTCTGCATGCATATATACATACACAAACAGCAGGCTGGATTAAGATTAGACTGAGTTACCCCAGCAATGTTATGTGTTGTTGGAGTAGAAACCCCAACAAAACTGAGAAAACGTAGCACTGATCAACGTACATAAATGCACACACACACACACACACACACACACACACACACACACACACACACACACACACACACCCTGCCCCTCGTGGGACAAGATGATCAAAAGTCATCAAATTTAACGCAGCTGATGAAGAATGAATACTGATTTCCAAAACTGCCACTCTGAAAGTGTACACAGAGAAGGCTGCCCTGTTTTGCTTCTAATGAAGTAAACAGTCATGAAGGTGTTTCAGGCAACTGTGCGCACTGTTCTGTCCACGGAGATAGGGAAAATCCTCACTTAGCCTACCACAAGCTGATAATCTCTTCACTTCAAAACTCATTAAAAAAAAAAAAATCTCTGCATATAGCTTCTGAATCACTGACATCTCGTCTATCATCCCTGCTAGCTACATCGTTAACACATGCAGGCAAACGTGCGCACAAAACCACACACACACACACACAAGCAATGTATATCACCACAACCCACTCACACTCTTATTAAAACATTATCCAACAACAAATTACAGAGAGTGTGACAAGCGTCTTTTACAAAACAAGCACTACCCACAAAAAAAATAAAATAACAGCCAACCAAAAGACTAACTGAAAAAAAAAAAAAGACAAAAATTGAAGAGAGAGCACACACACACACACACACACACACACACATACACACATATATATATGTTCTTTATTTAATGGAAAAAAGATAGTGAAGAAAACTTGGGAAAAAGAGAAGAAAAATACATGTGCAGTGAAGCATTTTCCCATAAGCTAAATTGAGGAGGTGAGAGCAGCTACGAAATGCGTAACAGAAGACATTGCAGGTTTAAGAGCAATCAAGATCACAGTTGGCATTCGCTGCGGGCAACTCTTTGGGCATTGGGTGGGCCTTCAATGATGAAAGGAAAGAAAGAAAGTAAAAAACAAAGAGAAAGAAGAGGAAGATGTGAATGTGTGTGTGTGTGTGTGTGTGTGTGTGTGTGTGTGTGTGTGTGTGAGAGAGAGAGAGAGAGAGAGAGAGAGAGAGAGAGTGTGTGTGTGTGTGTGTGTGTGTGTGTGTGTGTGTGTGTGTGTGTGTGTGTGTGTGTGGTGCAAGAGCACGCGTGCATGAGCACCTGCACGAACGCATGCACATGTGCATGTGCGCCTGAGTGCATGCGCATGTCTGTGTATCTATCTGTGTGTACTTACAAATGTGTGTATGTCTGTATGACTGTGTTTCTGTGTGTCTATTTGCACTTGCACTGAATGTCTATGTCAGTTTGAACAAATCCTTACAAGCGTGCCAGCTTGTGTATGTGGAAGGATGGCCTGGATTTAAAAACAAGCTGGGATGAGCACATGCTGCACCACGGTGCATTTATGTGGCAATATTAATCTCCATGAAAAGAGCACCACAGCCCCTTACAGACACAACAAAACAGGCACAGACAAAAAGCAGGAAGAGACAAACAGAAATAAGGACCTTTGCAGCTGCTCCTATATCTCATCTTTTTTTAAGCTGCTCTCTTCCCCCCCCCCCCCAGCAGGGGGTTCCACCATGCCCTGCTTGTATAGCTTCCCCTCCCTACCCCTGCCCACCATCCCCATCCCCTTCCTCCTGCTGCATGGTCTCCTCCTCTGTCAACAAGTGGTTGTGGCTGTCATGTCTGCTTACAAGAGGAAGAAAGCTAAAGGGAAAACTGCCAAATAAACGGTTACAAGTGGCATAACCACCGACTGCTGCCTGGCAACCCTCAGGACTGGAACAGCTACAAGAAATGTTAAATACAAGAGGAAGCAGCTTAAGGATAATTCAATACAAGATGTTTCCAACAAAACTGACATAGTAGTTGTGGGGGGAACCAAGGGAACAAATGTGGGGACACACCTGGAGAGGTAAGTGGGGGAGGGGGAGGGGAAACAGAGCGATGAAAGCCATGCACAAAAAGGGACGGACTCCAAATTAAAAAAAAAAAAAAAAAAAAAAACGCCCCCCCCAAAAAATGAGCTTCTATGCGTAAACACTTACACCGAGTCCACAATAATGAATGAACAAAGCCAAAACACAAATGTCAGAGGATATTACGAATTATGAGGCAGTTATGCAGAAGATAAAATTTTGAATGAGGGAAAGGACTGGGAGAAGAGAGTTTACGGATGGTGGTTGGTGGGAAGGACGCAGGGGCTGTTCTGCAGCAGAAAAGCTGTTCAGAAGCTGATATTACTCTGAATGAGAAGACTGTTCCGCACCGCAGAATTATTTTGCTGTTTTGTAGCAGAGAATCTAATGGACAGATATTCTGTAACGCAGACTATTATCAGTTCAGGAGCTGTTTTATAGCACAGACTAGTTTTATAGCATAGACTATCATAAATGAGGTAGTGTGTAACTGCTGAGAACATTATGATCTAGAGGAGTGTTTTGGAGCAGGGTTAGAGGGGGGGGGGAGGGGGTAGACAGGAGATGGAGGGTTTTCTTTCCTTACCACTGTAAACATCCTGTGTCTGCACTCTTCTTGTCTTCACTATCATCATTATAGTAAACATTTGGCATCAAACCTTCATGGAATTACACACAGTAGGTAAAATCAGTCTTTCAGTCACCTCAAGATAACATCCCAACTCACCCGAATCTGAGCTCTGGCATTTTCCACTCCTGCAGGCTGACCAGCAATGGAAACCTGTAAAAAAAAAAAAACCCAAAATGTACACATATATGCTCTGATATTATAGCAGCCAACTGCCATTGCAGCCTCAGTCCTAGACCTTGACTACGAAGCTCTTTTGACCTCTAATGCATGTGGCAGCCTATGCCCTCAAACTCCCTCCCCCCCTCCCCACTTTGATCATGTCAATCACAATTTTGATCTTTACACTGTTCTCTTCTGTCCTATGCTGCCTATCTGCTGTTGAAGGTAGACCAACTACTAAATTCCTATATGGATTATTCAGGAAGTTTTTGTGCACTGATTTGCACAGTTTTGAGGATAATGGCTGTAGCAGAGGCATCCATCATTTGCAAAGTGCTTCAACTCTCCTCTAAAAGATTTTAAAATACGATTTTTCAGCCTGTGTTGAGTATGACTGTAAATGACAGATATAGGTGAATATTCATTCAATACTACTGCAGACAATTTAGCACCCCGGGTGCTACTGAAGGATAACTCAGAGAACCCTACTGACTGTACAGGTGCAACTGTGCTCCCATGAAATTTGAAGATCAGCGTCTTAGATGAAAAAGAAGTGGGGAGTCGGAATAAAGATTATAAACAGATTTCAATTTATGGAATGAAAAGAGACCATAATGGTCAGTTTTAAACATAAACAATGATCATTCATACAGAAAAACTATATCCAAGACTAAAACTTTTCCGCAAATTTTGATGTTATTTATATCTCATAAATCTTGCGTGTGATTGAAAAAAAAGCGCACACACAGCGAGTTTCAACATTCAAAGTTTGGTTTGCACTCTAAGAAAAAAAGTAGTTGCAGGAAGGTTTAAAAAAAAAAAAAAAAAAAAAAAAAGAAAAAAAAGGTGGGGTGGGGGTGGGGGTGGGGGGGGGGGGGGGGGGGGGGAAAGACGGAAAGAGTTGAATTACCTTTTAAATTCTAGGTGAGTTTTTTTAAATTTGCATGCAAAACATCCATAACATGTACACACTACACACCTATGTGTATACGCATACACAGACAGCATGCGAAGATATACCTATAGTTAAACATTTACCTGCTAAGCGACTGACAGTGTCTGTCTGTCTGCTGTCATTCTTTTAACACTACAACATAACTGTAAGACCATGAAGACAGGGAATGACAAGTGCCTTTTCTTTTTAAGAGTCTTGACCTATGCCAGTCTCAAAACAACCTGTTCATCCTCATCACCACCCTTATTTGCACAATGTTCAACATAAAGGAAAATAGATCAAAATATTTCACGTGTCAAAAAGAAGTCAAAAATGAATAACTGAATATGTTGCACCTGATGAAATTCTTGGTTCTTTTTACAGATTTTTCAAAGTTGGTGAACCAGAAACCATGGAAATGTACTCTTAGACTGGTCTTTTAAGTTTCAGGCACTGGACATGGCTTTGAACTTGGAATTTCAATCTGTGCATAATTCTCATTTCAAAATGCTTTCATTCCAATGCTACTCTCGGCTGTCAGTTGGACTATAAACAACTTGAAATTCATAAGTAAATAAATGAACTATACCTGAATACACAGCTGATGGGAAGGTCAGATCCGAGACATAACAGACTTACCCTTTTCTCTTCATACCATTCCCCCCTCTCCCAACCCCTTCCTCCTTTCCCCAACCCACTAGGCCGAAGCTGAAACTTCTGATTGGCATGACATTTACAACCCTGCCAAAAGAGTCTGGAGCTATGCTGATCCTCTGCAGTCAATCTGCCCTCACCCCTATCCAATCCAATAAAATTTCTGCGTATCTGGTGGAGGGAAAAATCGAATATATCCATCAAAAGAAAAAGAAGAGGCATACACAGAGAAGTTGATACTGAATGAAAGAAATAAGAAAAAAGAAAATGATGCACAATAGCGCTGACAAATGTGCAGAAAGTATCATTAAAGGGATGTCACTTTCACCGTCCTGACAAGTACAGTACAGCAATCCCCTTCAGCACTCCTGTAAATTGAAAACCAAAAAAAAAAAACAAAAAAAAAAACAACAACAACAACAACAAAAAAAACACACACCATAAATAAATGACCCGCTGACAAGCTCAGAGCATACAAGATGTTACAAGATGCACACATCCACTGTGCCCCCATCCCCATACCCCACTTCCTCTTCGCCCCCTCAAGCCCCAACCTCCCCCTCACCCCACCTGCCCAGGGTAGAAAAGCAGAGTGTCTATTTCTGTGACATTTAGGAAACACAGCCACAGAGCAGAGAAGGGGTAGGCCTCCTCACAGCTGACTGCCAGGCTGACCTGGTTGCTCTTCTCCTGCACACTGTTGCCGCGGTTGGAGTCTGGGAAGTGGATGTGGCAGCCTGTCTCCATCATGACCCGCTTGATGTTGTTGCCCCCCCTTCCCAATCACGTGCGAGTGCTCTGTGTGCGACACGTCCATCTTCAGGGTCACGCGGTTGCTCTGGAAACAACAACAAAAATCAAATCAAATCAAACAAAGAAACAAAAAAATCATCCTCTTTGCAAATGCCAAACAAATGCAAACTGGTTCAGAAAAAATCTTTTTTTTCTTCTTTCTTTAATTCTTACATAAAAGAAAATTATAATGCTACTGAAATAATTACACAATATTTTTCTCTTTTGAGCCACTGATGGCTTTCTAAATGTTTCCCTGAGCTCAGAGTCAGGATACTAAAGTTTCAATGTAGCATATATAATCTTGAATAGGAAGGCTATGTGGGGTGAGACATCTAAGTGAAGACAATCTGATCTCCTTTCTCACTGGTACCTATGTCTCTGGGATCTGCAGTCTAGGATCTAGGAGGTGGTGGTGGGGGGGGGGGGGGGGTGGACTGTGCTCATTCAAGGGCTTGTTTTATCAGAGGTGTCTGATACCCTCAGTCAGTAAAGGTGCTCATAACTGCTGCTTCTCTAACAGAGTTCTTCTCACAGCCACAGAGTTGAAAGAGTTGTAAGAACTGGGAATAACGCATGCTCTTCTTTCATGGGGGGGGGGGGGGGGGGGGGGGGGGGGGGGGGGGGTTGCTGCTGGAAAAGTACAGCGAGTGGAAACAGGAATCTGTGGGTTTGTTATAAACTGAAGTGCAAAGGCACCCTGAGTCTGGCTGAATACTAATTTTGATATCCATGAAGGAACGAGACATGTCAGGTACCTCCTATATGAATTAGAAGGATGGGTGAAAGTGATCGACAGACTGAATGAAATCACACTGTCCAGGTTTGGAGATGACGGAGATTCTAAAGTAGTTGTTAATGAATCTCTTCCAGACACCTTGTTGGCAGGCTGAAGTGCTGAGAGAAGATTTGTGACTCTATATCTCCTATAAAAAGACAGGCATACGATAGGCCCATCTTTGTATCCATCGCCACTCCTCTTGTTCATTGGTAGTGTTCATTTCAAAATTCAAAGAGGTAAAGGGTTATGGGATACACACAGACACACACACACACATGTGTGTGTGTGTGTGTGTGTGTGTGTGTGTGTGTGTGTGTGTGTGTGTGTGTGTGTGTGTGTGTATGTGTATGTGTGTGTGTGTGTGCGTGCACGCGCATGCACGTGTGTGTGTGTGCACATGTATGTGGGTGGTGTGTTTGTATGTATGTATGTATATATACATATATATCTCCTTGACTTTATGTTCCCATTTTCTTCTTCTCCCTCCCATCCCCCCCCCCCCCCCCCCCCTTCTTTTTATTTTTCTCATTTTTTTTCTCATCTTTGCCAAGTCATTAAAGTAATAACAGAAGAATTGTTAACCTGCACTTGTTTTCCCCCACTACTAAACTGTTCAGCATATTATATCCACAGAGAGAGAGAGAGAGAGAGAGAGAGAGAGAGAGAGAGACAGAGAGAGACACACACACACACACACA
This sequence comes from Conus betulinus, assembly GCA_016801955.1. Taxonomy (NCBI): domain Eukaryota; kingdom Metazoa; phylum Mollusca; class Gastropoda; order Neogastropoda; family Conidae; genus Conus; species Conus betulinus. The sequence goes on from JADBJO010000171.1 coordinate 504,996, forward strand.
CACACACACACACACACACACACACACACACACACAGTAACACATGTATAAACATCCTTTCGAACCACAAACACATGCTTACCAATACATGTGTACAACATATTCAAGAAACCTAACACACAACACCTAGTAATTACCTGCACTTGATTCTAACCACAGCTGTATAGTGATGAGTCAGGTGTGAAATGTGACCACAGAGGACGTGATCTTAAAAGGTGACTGTGTGTATGTACAAGCGCACTGTGGTTGTGTGTGAGAGTCTGTGTGTGTGAAACTGCATGTACACGTGTGTGTGTGTGTGTGTGTGTGTGTGTGTGTGTGTGTGTGTGTGTGTGTGTGTGTTAGGGTCTGGGACTGAACAGACCCAACATTGTAAGTCACCCGTCTTTTGAGTCTCATTTGTATGGTCTGTTCCAGCTGAGGTATCGTGCACTGTGTAAGCCATTTCCGTTTCTTCTTTTCCTCTGCCTCTGCAGGCTTTAAACTCCTGCCTGCAGCACCCCCAATTATAAGCACATAAACTCACAACAAACCAACCTAACTAGCCTTATGGGTGAATTCTGGCTTGTACAGACATTTTTTTTCATTGGCCATAAAGGCAGCCACACTTTGTCTTCGAGGTGCTTTAAAGAAAATCTGGGGAAAGAGCCCTGTAGGCAGAAATATGAAAGAAACCTATTTAAAAAAAAAAAAAAAAGAAAAGAGGCTTGAGAGAAATCTAAAGCAGGACAGAAAAGAGGAACCTCAAACTACTTGACAGCAGGCTTGACAGTCCTTGTGATTCCAGGACATGGAAGAGCCTTTCTTTCATTTCATGGTGAGCGGTACTTCTACTGGGGGTTCCACTGGGGGTTCTCTATTTCAAAGCACTAAGTTCATAATCTTAATCAAGCGTGTGAGAATTACATGTAAGATAAACCAGTTGTTAATACTGATTCTCCCTCTCTTTCTCTCATCATTGATACACACACACTCTCTTACTCATATGCACACACGTGCACGTGTGTGCATGCACACGCACACATACACATGCAGGCACACACACACACACACACACACACACACACACACACACACACACACAACACACACACACACACGTCGTCAGAAGCATGAAACGTGAGAATGACACAAGGTGCCCATGGAAGCACCTAGCAGACTTTGTGTTGAACAGATGAAAGCAAGATATACAGTTTTGCTGGTCTCAAGCACCTGTTCTTGATTGTTCTGTCTGAATCACATCCGGCGCAGGTGCTTTCATCACTGTCATATACAGAGGTGAAGCAGATACTCTTTCTTACAACCGAGGTGAAAGGAAAAAAGCCTGGCATTTGATAGGAACTTTCCCACAACTGAGGTTTCTCTATCCCTAAGGTCAGTCGCATCCATGAGAAAGGGAACCATGTTTTTCTTGTAACTGGTGAAGTATTGTTTTAGCTGAGTTTCTTACATCCAAGATCTTTTAGTGATACAAAGAAGGTGTGAAGCAGGGGGTGTATATATATATATATATATATATTTATGTGTATATATGTGTGTGTGTTTGTGTGTGTGTGAGTGTGTGTAAGTGTGTGTGTGTGTGTGTGTGAGTGTGTGTAAGTGTGTGTGTGTGTGTGTGTGTGTGTGTGTGTGTGTGTATGTGTGTGTGTGTGTGTGTGTGTGTGTGTGTGTGTGTGATTATTAAAAGAAAACATACATTTTTCAATTACAATTAGTTACCGCAAAGTCATTACCATTTTCCTTCATGGTGAATATATGAGTTGTTGCTCCTTTCCTTAATCTTAAAATAAAAACCTGTGTGTCACTTATATACTATTAACATCTGCATATCCGAATCAGCCATATACACTGTTTTCATCTTAATTTACTATACTGATAACAGTGACATGGCAATAATAAGAAGAAATTTTCTTTAATGCTTCCAGACACCACAAAGCAATATATTATAAAAAAAAGAACACACTTACTCATCTGCACCCTGACACAAACTACACTGGAACGTGCCTCTATTTGCCTCCCCCCCTCTTTTCTCACTCTTTTCTCCATCCCCCTCCCCTCCCCACAACTTCTCCCCCCCCCCCCCCCCCCCCCCCCCCCCCCCCCCCCACACACACACATACTTACTGATACTACAAATCTACTTAGTCCTCCCTCTCCTAATGCTTCACTACACATACAAACCCCACCCTCACCCAAGCACGCACTAACCAGAGGGACAAGAGCTATATAGACACAACCATAAGTATGAAATGAATAGCATTAGGTAAAAAGACTGCTTTAAATAACATTTTTTTTTAGAGTGTGTTTATAAGAGGCTGCTCAAAATAGAACATTTTAAGATTTGTCTTCAAAGATGACGGTGACAGACTGTATTGGACAGAAAAAAAAGAAGCTCCATGTTAGAGCTGCTGAAAAACTGAGTGCACTTAAACTGGAATTCTCTCTTCTGAATTTTCAAGTAAAAAAAAAAATCCTGTCAATTAACAGAACCAAGAAGCCTTGCTGGAGCCTTAACTTTCTTCAGTTCTTTCCCTTGAATTTCAGTCACCGGTGATCGACGTTTTTTTTCCCAGAATTATGGTATTTAAAACAACATTTTTGTTACCTGAAGCAATACATTGCCTAAAAAACCCGAAACAGATCCATTCATCACAAAAATATTATTATTTTAGAAATAATGCGCACAGAAACAAAGAACATCTGTTATGCAAAATGCAAAAATCTCAAAAACTGTTGAGAGTTAACGTTCTAAATTTCAGCAGTATATACTGGGGCATCATTCTAGAAATGATACTGAAGCAAAGACATGAACATTTGTTCTGTATTCTTTGTTAACTAGGGGGTGGAGCTTTACATTTTCAAAAGAAAAAAGGGAAAGAAAGAAAAGGGCACACAGTGCATCAACACCTCATTCAACGTTTGGTTCCGAAGCTCCCATCTACTACCTGAAAGTGTAAAGGAAAGCAAACATATATATTTTTTCACTTATCCTTATAAATGATAGAGCAATTCACTCATGTATCTGGCCTCCATTTAGCTTTATAATACTGAAAAAAGGACCAGTTTTACATCCACAGAAATAAACCACTTTCTGACAGATGTGCGTTTTGATTTTTTCTTTCTTTTCCTTTGACGCAGTCAGAACCAGACTCCTTATGCAGCAGTTGTCCTTTAATGATATCAAAGCATTTAATGAAACATACTTTAAGTAAGTGTTAACAGTGCATTTAAATATATACTTTACTAACTGTTAGCCATAAAACAGTAACACTGTAAAGACCTACCAGGAAAGTGCAGATAAAAAAGAAAGTTTTAATTTGTCAAATACCAGGCTGGAACATTCGTAAAGTGCCAAGGCAGTACCTCAAGACTAAGTTTTATTTACTGAAGTATGTAACTTCCAACAACAACGACAAAGGTCATTTTTTCTGGGAAGCAAGTCTGTATAATTTTCTTTAATCTGATGAAACCAATTTGTAAATGGCAAGGGTGGTTTTCATAGAATGAAATTGTTTAAACCTTCCATAATAAACTTAGAAGAAAAAGTACTATGCTGACAGAGAAAAAAGAAACAAATAATAAAACAAGTACTGTCTGTCTGTTTCTTTCACTTGGCAGCATAGTAATTTTTCTTTGAAGTTTGTTTCAGTTTGCACCTCACTTTAAAAAACTTTATCAATAACTTGTAATCCATATTGGCACTTCTCTCTCTCTCTCTCTCTCTCTCTCTCTCTCTTGCACTCTCTCTCTCTCACACCCACACACATCTGTATACACAAACAAACACATGGATCATCTGTCAAATTCACACAATTCTGAGACCTTCAAAGACTTATCACTTCCTACCCCCCCTCTCCCTGTCCACCCTCCCTTCCCATTGCAAGCCCCTCCACCCCCACCACTTAATCTGAGACAGACAAAGAGCGGATGATTCAGCTCTATAAACCCACGCCCACCCAGGCCTCCTCTGACAATTAACACTATACTCTGAAGGGGGGGGGGGGGGGGGGGGGGGGGGGGGGGGGGGGTGGGTGTGGATGCCAAGTTGGCTTCTGACCAGCAGATACAAGAAGGGCCTGTAGCCTTCACTCCATCCACCCGATCCCATTAACTCCCCTGCCCACTTACTTTCCCTCCCTTTTTTTCTTTTTTTTTTTTTTTTTACTTTCCTCTCCATCTCACAGGTGACACAGCGGATTAAGACCAACGCACAAAGAAAGTAATTAGGTGACACGCAGCCGCAGCAAGCACCCACCGCGAAAGTACACCCAACCGCCAATTATCTGCCGAACTTAGCATCGACAATAGACCAAAGGAGTCAATATATCAGGGCAGAGAGTGGCACCAGGAGAAGGGCAGCGCTTATCAAATCTCATTAATCCAAGGGGGGGGGGGGGGGCGCGCTCTCCCAGCAGAAAGCGACCACTTTTTTTTTTTTTTTTTCCCAGTTCTGGACACAGAAACAAATCAGTGTCTCTGGACTGGACAGAAATGAGGGCGCGGGTGGGTACCCTGTGTTTGCTTTGAATTGGTGCCAGTCTAGCTGATAAGTGGTCTCTCCCCTCCCCCCCCCCCCCCCCCCCCCCCCCCCTCCCCTCCTCCTCTGGTACCTGCAGGCACGAAACCTGCACTTCTGTGTTGTGTTACCCTTAGAGGTAAACTGGTGACTCGGCCCCATGTGACCTTACGGGGACAGGACTTGGGTCAGAATGGGGTTAACTTGCCTATGTTAAGTACTGATGGCATCTGTGTTGACTAAGATACTTTTAGAGTCATTTCCGGCTTGGAGGTTTCCTTTTGATGGTTGCCCCTTTCTGACAGATAGATAGATTGGTAGATATATGAATACATAGACAGACAGACAGACTGACACACAGATTGATGGAGGGATAGATACAGCTGTAGAAACATAAATAGATACAAATGTATGTTGGTAGATAGCACCTTATTGTCTCTCGATTAGAATATACTGCAGTGACAAACTTCATAATTAAGTTGTAGATAGATGTGTGTGTGTGTGTGTGTGTGTGTGTGTGTGTGTGTGTGTGTGTGTGTGTGAGAGAGAGAGAGAGAGAGAGAGAGAGAGAGAGAGAGAGAGAGAGAGAGAGAGAGAGAGAGAGAGAGTGCAAGAGAGAGAGAAAGCAAGAAAAAGAGAAGAGAATGCATGAGTGCATGCATGCCTGTGTGTGTGTGTGTGTGTGTGTGTGTGTGTGTGTGTGTGTGTGTGTGTGAATGTGTGAAAAGTAAGTGGAAAAGGTGAACTACTTTCATTCACAGTACTGGTACACACCCATTGATATCAGAGTTTAGCATATCCTTTCAAAGAGTACACACACACATATACACACACATAAACACACACACACACACACACACACACACACACACACACACACACACACACACACACACGTGCGCATACACACACACACACTCTCTCTCTCTCTCCCTCCCTCTCTCACACACACACCCAAAATCCCAACCAATGTGCTGGGTGGAATAACTGTACTGCATGTAGACACACACTCCTAGGTCACAGAGGATCAGGGGCTGGACAAACTGCCTGGTTCTGGTTAATTTGATCTGCAAATATGTGTACACCAGCCCTAAACTCTTAAAACAATGGCACGGTTCAGTGGTCAGCATAACTGTCCAGGTATTTCCTTAGGATCATGGCCTGACTCAGGCACTATGGCAGTTTCTAACCAAACCGTTCTAACCAACCGTTCAAAAGGGGCACTGTAAAAGTGCCCTCCCCTGGCTTCAAGCTTCTGGTTCCTGTTTCTTGATCATTCCCACCATGCTGCTGATAACGGAACCTGTCATTAGTGACCCCCGCTGGTCCTTA
>JADBJO010000171.1:515843-520843 GCA_016801955.1 Conus betulinus
CGGACTGTTCCAAAATCACTGTGTGTACTATTATGAAGAAAAACACACCTTAATCAACAATGCCAAAAACTACCTTCCCCTTACAAAATGCTGCACCTTGTGTACTGTTCAAATGAAGTTTTTTTTTTTCCTTTAAATTGTGTGGTGTACCTCATCCAACAAAGTGCTTTGCAGTCCTTAAAACTCAGTATTGTGATTTGCATGTTGGGTTGTGAGCTGGAAGGTTCTGGGTTTGAGTACCATCAGGAGGAAATATGACTTGTGTGAGATGTTTCAGCCCTGATCAGCTGCAATCCAAAAGAGTTCAAATTATTATAGGTTCTACTGAAAATCTTCAGTTATGGACAGAGAAGAATTTCATCCACTCCAGAATACCTCTGAGAAAGATGTTCAATGTTTCTAATCAACACTGCAAGTGCCTGCATCTCTCTGGCCTGGTTGATGCCAGGATACTGAAAGCTTAGAGTATAGTCCTGCCATGCTGCCTCAGACATAATACTGGGAACTCCAAAGCATCATTCTCATCAACCTCACTGATCATCAAAAGACCAGTCTCCACTTCTGTGTTTCCTTCATGCTCTGGTCTTTGTGACCTCTGTTTTGATTTCCTTTCGGTTCCATGCCTGTGGGGAGTTTGTGTCCCAGTTCCGGGTGTCAACACCTTCATGGGGACTGTAACTGGAGAGTCATGGCATGGCAACGCCTTCCAGAGGATGAATTACATCTCACTCACACTGGCTCCGGGTATACTAAGCAGTTATCGTCGTCTGTGACGCTGCAGCTGTGACATGCTGAGTCTGAGTGTCACTATGTGGGAGTGTGCCAGAATTCACAGTCATGCTGCTGACCAGGTGTGGAAGGGTAAAGGTAATGTTGCTTATAGCTCAGCCAACCCATAGGGCCATATCAGACAGGGAAAAAAAAAAACAAACAAAAAAACAGAAAAAACACAAGATAAAAAAAATGTTACTTAAAACTTTCATCCGGAGTGATGAATGCCATAGCAGTCTCCATCAAGTAGAGATGCTGCATGCTGACTGTGAAACTAAGCTTTTATATACTAGATCAGAGAAAGCACCGCTGAACTTCACAAAATGACTCGGCAGCAGTGCAGTGTGTCTCCTCTGGTAGGTAGCCTCATGACGACCTGACACTGGCAGCTCCCTGAGAGCCACTGGTGCTGGCACCATCAGAGAACAGGCCCTGGGCATCTGGATGTGCAACGGTGAGCCAGGATTGAGCAGTGCAAGAGTTATGCCATTGAGAGCAGATGGAATACAACACAGCCAAAAAAAAAAAAAGAAGGAAAAAAATCAACTGAACAAAGGTGCCTATCTTATGCCATACATAGAGGGAATACACTGTTCTCAACTTTCAGGCAACAATTCCTTCAGTGTTTTCTGCATCTGTGTGGTGTGTGTGTGTGTGTGTGTGTGTGTGTGTGTGTGTGTGTGTGTGTGTGTGTGTGTGTGTGTTTTTGTGTGGGAGAGCGTGTGCGCGCGTGCAAGTCTGGTGTGCGCAGATGTTTGTGTGTATAAGTGCACTTGTGCATGCATGAGCGCCTGGTGTGTGTATGTGTATGTGTGTGTGTGTGTGTATGTATGTATGTATGTATGTGTGTGTGTGTGTGTGTGTGTGTGTGTGTGTGTGTGTGTGTGTGTGTGTGTGTGTGTGTGCTTTGCCTGTCTACACATAGTATATGAGTTCATGTGTGAATACAGATGGGTATGTGTACTGCCTGTCTGCATATGGTATGCAAATGCATGTTTTGTGTATGCTTGTGTGGATGTGTATGACTTAGTGTATAAGTGTAGCACTTGTCTGTGCATAAGAGATGTGTGTGTGTGTGTGTGTGTGTGTGTGTGTGTGTGTGTGTGTGTGTGTGTGTGTGTGTGCACGCGCGTGTGCGTGTGTGTGTGCATGTGTGAGTGCTCGTGCTGTATGTATGCACGTACATGAGTGTGTGAGTCTGCATATGAAACTGTGTTTGCACATTGTGTATGCACACACATACATGCGTGTTTAGGTTTACATGTAAACACAACACCTCACTCTCACTTCGGCCATAAGTGTATGTGCACATAATGTGTATGTGCAACATGTGTAAACACACACACCTCAAACTCTCATTCATACATTTCACTTCCATCCACTGGATGGCACACACACATACAAAAAAAAAAACCATGAAAAAAAGAAGAAAAAAAAAAAAACCACGACCGGCTGTCTCTCATACATCCACCATCACCTAATCAGCAGTGCACAGTATTCCGTTACATGGTGTGAGCCCACACAAACATTCCAGGGACAGGCTGGCAATGAATGAGTTGTGACTGAAAGCCTTATCTTTCCCCTGGGAGGATGCCCCAAAAACATGGGAGGGAGGCCAGCAGGCTTGCTTGTACAGCTGGACAATAGGCACTCTGTTTCGGTGGCCTCATTATCTGACACCAAGCCATGTCCTATATCTGCTTACCTTGGATCACCCTCAAAAACCCTATCTCCCCATACAAAACAAGGCCCTGTTTATTCTGCCTCAGCATCTTGGAAAAGTTGACGATTCTGTTGAACCGCAATGAATGGAGAAAAGACCTTCGCCTCTCTAACAAATTTTCTGCCTGGCTCTCTCTCTCTCTCTCACTCACTCTCTCTCTCTCCCTCTTCTATCCATCCTTCTCTTTCTTTCCATCTATCTTTCCCGCCCCTCTCCTATCCCTATTTTCTCTGCATTTCTCTCTCACCCCAATCCTTCTAACTCTCCCTATCACATCTGTGAAGAGAACTGAACAAAATCAACGTGTGCCTATCAAAAACATATAAACATTACAACCTTCTTAACTCTCCAAATCCCATCTGCGAAGAGAACTAATCAAAACGAATGTGCACCTATCACACATTTAATCATTACAAGCCTGTTAACTCTCTTATCCTGTTTGTGAACGGAAGTGAACAAAATCATTGTGCCTCTATCATGTATTTAATCATTGCAGCGCCCTTAAGTGAACAAAAGGAAAGATCATTTTGAACAGAGAGGTAAGGTAATGTAATGTTGCTTATAGCCCAGCCGACTGCAGAGGGCCATATCAGAGCTGTCACCACATTAAAATCAACTCACAAGTGATAATAAAAAAAAAATTTTTCAACTTTCACACATCTCTTTAAAATGTTACTGACTGCACTGGTGTATCTCAAAAGAATAACAATGGTAGATACAATAACATCCTGACAGGAAACTCTAGATAATTCAAGTGGCTTGAGCTGTTACTTGTTAAGTCAGAATTAAAAAAAAAAAAGGAACAGACACCCTTGTATCTGATTATGATTTATGCAGGTCTGCTAAGCATATGCCTAAATATTGGTAAAAATAATATGCAATGTTCCCAATCCACTTACCTTAAATTACAAAGCAAAACAAATAAAACACAAAAAAACCCAACTCTCACTGAAATATATTTTCAATCAGGGATTCTGTTACCTTTACTACATGATTTATTAAAACACAAGTGCTCAAACTTAAAGACACACATGGACACAAAACATGAGTAAGATAAAAAGTCTCTGTGACTGAGAGTCTAACACTCAGTCATGTCCCCACCAGCCATCAAATTCTGTAATAAAAGACAACACTGATGTATGAAGATTTCTTACCTTTCACTTTCAGTCCCACATATATACTATTACTGTACATTGTTTTCCATCTCAAATATACTAAAGGGGTCAAATGATTAGAAATGCCTCCTTTTCCTAACACAGACACACACAGAGGCCAAAACCGTGTCACAATGAATGGTGACTCAGGACATGGATTTTCTAATTCTGAATCATTAAGAGAATGAACAAATAATGTTCCATAGCACTCTTTCAAAACTGTTAGTGGGCTATTCATGTCTAATTCTGACTTAAATGTTGCAGAATGGATGCAAACCCTGGAATTTACATTTTGTAGTCTATCTAAAGTTGAAGAGTCTGCATCTGAATTTGTCACAGAATAAGTGAATGAAGCTGAAACTGACCTCTTTTGATCTGTTTTAGGCTGGGAATTTCCACATCTGAATTTGGATCCCAGTATAATTGAATAACGCTGAAATGTATTTCGTTTAGTCCGTCGATGGCTTTTGTTTCCCAGTGATGAAGTTACCTCACAGCCTGAATAATTCTGTAAAGTACCTCTTTCAGCAGTTTTGGGGATAGGAGTTCTTAATTCTGAATCTGTGACACATAATGATTGAATAATGCTGATAAATACCTCTTTCCTAATATGTTTTGGGACAGGTTTACAATCCTGAGTTCAGGTCATATAAAATGAATGAATAAAACTGTAATATACCTGTTTTATACCTCTTTCAGACTACTTTAGACTGGGCATTCCTATTCTGAAATTTTGTCACAGGAGGACTGAATAATGCTGAAATGTCTGATTTGGTTTGTTCCATGTTAGATGTCTGTGATTCCGACCTTGTGAAAAAGAATGACTGAATAACCCTGAAATTACGTATTTTCATCTGTTTTAGGCGGCAGGATTTTACTTCTGAATAATTAGGTAAAACTAACATATATATCATTTTCTTTTCTTTTTTTTTCTATTTAAGTCTGTGCCATAGAACAACTGAAATGCAAACATGTACCTCTTAATAAAACTGTAAACCTCACAGCTGTTCGTTCTGAATTTGCGTCATACAATCAATGAATACCACTTTAACTGTCTGTGTTAGCTACCTTTACATTGCGGTTTTCTAACTCTGGATTCACGACAAAGAATGACTGAATGAATAACGCTACAACTCCTTCAGTCTGTTTTACTTTTAGGCTGAGCGTTCCTGTTCATGAAATTTGAGCCATGGAAAGATGGACTTATACTGAAAATGTGTGAGAAGCTGGTTTAGTCTGTTTTAAACTGTGTGCTTCTAATTCCAGATCCGTGTTACAGAATGGGCTGAATAATGTCCAAGAGTTTTTTTCTTCAGGTTTTTTTTTTTTTTTTATGAGGAATTAGACACACA
>JADBJO010000171.1:528343-538343 GCA_016801955.1 Conus betulinus
TACAGACTGGGACTTTCCTTCCTTCCTTCCTTGGCTCCTTAAAGCCACAACACTAAGCTCACTGGGTTCTGGTCTCCATGTCCCTCCCACTCATCCAGAAACACCTTGGGACTATACACCATGAGGTCAACATTTGCCAGATGGTCTGCACTTAGAAAACCACACCACTCTGAATTTAACTCAGAACTGAGGGTGGCATCGTGCCACCTGCCTCACCCACACCCCAGCAGCTAACGAGCAGCATGACTCAGTGACAGAGTTTGGATCCTGGAGAAAAGGGAGTTCAGGGTTGAGTTCTTTCTACGTATTCCTACTCCCTGGAGACACAGTCCATTACCTATCCTCATTCCTTAATAACAGGAAGACCGCCTATCTACCAATTCCCATCCCTCGCTCTGTCCTGGGAACATACTCCACTACTTGTCTTCATTCTTCAATAACTCCCAATCTACCAATTCCCATCCCTCACTCTGTCCTGAAGACGTACTCCACTGCCTATTCTCATTCTTCAATAACTCCCAGTCTACCAATTCCCCATTCCTCACTGTGCCCCACAAAGATCCCTCTCTACTGATCCCTGACCATGCCCCGAGAAGATCCCTTGCTATCAATCCCCATCCCTACCTGTCCCAGGAAAGATCCCATCCTGCCCATTTCATCCTTACGGTGCCATGAACAAGATCCCTCTCTATCCATTCAAGCCTTCACTGTGCTCCAGACAGACCTTCTCACACTCCATCGCTTTACCGTGGAAAGACCCTTTCCAATCAATTCGCATTCTTCCAGAAAGACCCTCCCCTATGACAATTTACATGGAAAGACCCCTTTCTACTAATCCCTATCATAGAAAGACCCCTACCGACCAATTCCCACTCTTCACAACTATTATTATTAAGGAAAGTACTTTTAAAGTGCCTGTTCTCGGTTAGAGACCAAGCCCCAAGCGCTCTACAATCCATGCTCTCATTTACACAATGGGCTGCCTACCTGGTACAGACCCCACAGGTGCTGCCTGCTTGCAATTTATTCCATCGTTTCCCTTGTTATTCAGTTCAATATACACTCAGTTTTTTCACCCTTTCTTCTGATTTTCCACAGACAATGCATGACATTCAAATCTGTCACACAAACAGCCAAACCTGCATTCTCTTCCTAATTTGGTGATGGCATTTAATGTGTACAGGTGCAAGATGTTACTTAAGCGTTCACAAATGGAACATACAGTTGACAGTCTCCTTCGAAGAACTACGGCAGGAAAGACCCTTCTCTGCCCAGTGCCACCCTTTAATATGGAAAGACCTCTACCTATTCCACCCCACCCACACACCCCTACTATGCCCTGGAAAGATCCATCTCTGTCCGTCCCCCTTCCCTCACCCTATCCTGGAAATATCTCTCAACCAATCCCCATCCCTCACAATACCATGGACAGACCCTGTCTGTCCATTCCCCATCCCTCACTGTGCCACAGAAAGATCCCTCTCTAAACATCACCATCCCTCAAAAAGCTCTGATAAGGTCCCTGACAACTCAACCTGTCCCTCAGTGTGCTTTGACAAGATCCCTTTCCTGTCAATCCTCATCCCTCACACAGCAAAACCATTTTCCTACATCCCTCAAACTGTCCTGGGAAAAACAAACCCTTTCTTTCCATCCCCATCCATGCCCACACAAAGACCTCTTCTCCCGTATCCATCCCTCACCATGCCATTGAAACACCGTCTCTCTGCCCACCCCTATTCCTAAGTGTGCCCTGGAAAGGTACCTCTCTACTTATCCCTTATTGTCCCCTTGAAAGACCTTCCGTCACCCATCGCTATCCTTTACTGTGTCATGGAGAGACCCCACTCTACCCACACCTCACCATGCCACGGAAACCCCTTCTCTTCCCATCCCTACACCTAAATGTGTCCTGGGATGATGATACTTCTCTACCTATCCCTGACTATGTCCTCGAAAGACCCACTTTCAAGTCTTCCCCCTACCCTAACTGTGATCATAAAGACCACTGTCTAACCATCCCTCATCGTGCCATGGAAAGACCACTCTCTACGCGTCCCTTACTGTGCTGTGTAAAGACCACTCTCTACGCATCCCTTTCTGTGCTGTGGAAAGACCACTCTCTATGCATCCCTTTCTGTGCTGTGGAAAGACCTCTCTACGCATCCCTTTCTGTGCTGTGGAAAGACCACTCTCTACGCATCCCTTTCTGTGCTGTGGAAAGACCAAGTGCTCTCTACGCATCCCTTTCTGTGCTGTGGAAAGACCACTCTCTACACATCCCTTTCTGTGCTGTGGAAAGACCACTCTCTACACATCCCTTTCTGTGCTGTGGAAAGACCACTCTCTATGCATCTCCAGGGAAAAACACTCTTTATGCATCTCTTATTGTACCAGGAAAATACCACTCTCTATGCATCCCTTATTCTGCCAGGAAAAGACCACTCTCTATGCATCCCTTATTGTGCCAGGGAAAGACCACTCTCTATGCATCCCTTATTGTGCCAGGGAAATACCTCTCTCTATGCATCCCTTATTGTGCCAGACAAAGACCACTCTCTATGCATCTCTTATTCTGCCAGGAAAAGACCACTCTCTATGCATCCTTTATTATGCCAGGGACAGATCACTCTCTATGCATCCCTTCTTGTGTCAGGGAAAGACCACTCTCTATGCATCCCTTACTGTGCCAGGGAAAGACCATTCACTGCATCTCTTGCTGTGCCAGGGAAAGACCACTCTCTATGCATCCCTTACTGTGCCAGGGAAAGACCACTCTCTATGCATCCCTTAATGTGCCAGGGAAAGACCATTCACTGCATCTCTTGCTGTGCCAGGGAAAGACCTCTCTCTATGCATCCCTTATTGTGCCAGGGAAAGACCACTCTCTATGCATCCCTTATTGTGCCAGGGAAAGACCACTCTCTATGCATCCCTTATTGTGCCAGGGAAAAACCTCTCTCTATGCATCCCTCATTGTGCCAGGGAAAGACCACTCTCTATACATCCCTTCTTGTGCCATGTGAAGACCCCTTTCTGCACATCCCGATCTCCTGATCCATCTCTCCCTATATCCTAGAAAACCAGGAGGAGGAAAGAGTTTTTTTCAACAAGGTTATTGAATCCACATCACCTTTTGCCTATTTTCTGTTCTCCAAGCATTTTAGCTCTGTATTACGAGCTGTTTCATTTGATCCAACTGAAAATATAAGTGTCCTTTCGTATGCTTCCATGAAGTTTTCACTATCTCTTGTGTGTGTGTGTGTGTGTGTGTGTGTGTGTGTGTGTGTGTGTGTGTGTGTGTGTGTGTGTGTGTGTGTGTGTGTGTGTGTGCGTGCGTGCGTGCGCGCGCGCGACTATCTCTGTGTGTGTGTGTGTGTGTGTGTGTGTGTGTGTGTGTGTGTGTGTGTGTGTGTGTGTGTGTGTGTGTGTGTGTGTGTGTGTGTGCGGTGTCCTACATGTTCGATCAGATCAGGTAGCGCTGAACACCGCCAAAGTACTGCAGAGTTTTGTCTCCTCCGTTTGGTTGTCTCATGACAACATGATACTGACTGCTCCTTGTGAATTGTCAGTGCCAGGGCTGTGGCTGTGGACGAGAGGCCGGAATGAGTGGCGTGGGCACAACGTCACTGAAGTGGCACACAAGATGGGACTACAACAGCAACAAAAATCATGAGGATGATAGTGATAACTACACCAGTATCATCACACTGATTTTGAATAATAGCAGCAGAAACAACAAAGGAAATGTGAAAGAAGTGAAATCAAGACGAAATGATGATTATAATGGTCTGGTGAGACAAAGGCAATTCTACCAACGGCAATGAAGCTGCTGATCAGAATGAACTGGTGATGTCTGCCGACACAACTGGAAAGTTCTGCTTGGCTGGCAGACTGACTAGCCCCCTGTTCAGATGACCACAACATGAAGGAACAGCCAGTCTGTTTGTCTGAGAGAAAAAGCCAGCTGAGCTTTCTGATGCAGAAGGTTAGCAATCTGATTAATTTTCTCTCTGTTAATCAAAGGGGGGGAGAAGAGGGGAAAAAAGTAATTTGAAGAACAACAAGATAACCCCCGTCCAATCATGACCTGATACAGCAACACACTTGTTTTTGATTTTTACAGGGATTTTTCCACAGAATTTCCTGACGCAGAGGTCAATGGTTAAAGAAACTTATTCACTCCCTCTTAAAGAAAATAATGAAGAAGAAGAAGAAGAAGACAAGAAGCAGAAGAAGGAGAGATGATGTTGATAATAACAATGCTGTGAATGAGGAGGAGGAGGAGGAGGAGGAGGAGGAGGTGGAGGAGGAGGATGATGATGATGATGATGATGATGATGATGATGATGGTAATGGTGATGATGATGATGATGATGATGATGATGATGATGATAATAACGATGATGACGACTATGAGAAAAGGAGGCCTTGGAGGAGGAGAGGAGCAGGAACAGCAGAACAAGAAAAAGAAGAAGAAGAGGAGAGAAGAAGAGGAGAAGACGAAAGAGGAAGAGAAGAAAGAAAAATGTGTTGAGCACATGAAAAATTTCTCTAATGGTGTAAAAATTACAATGTGTTGTATCGCATTCCATTTTTCAATGATCAGTGCCTGTATAACCCATGTTCTTTTCAGTATTTTTCCTGTTTGTTTCATTTGTTTCCTTTCCTTTTGTTGCTGTTGTTTCCTTTTGGCTGGTTCTCCTTTTTCCTTTCCCGTACTCCTCTGTTTGTTTCCGTTTCAACCAGTTGGCAAAACAGACTTTCAAACTGTTGCAGCAAAAAGTCTGGAAAACAGAGGTGATATGAGCTGAAACTGAATGCCTCGAACAGAGGAGTGAAGGGGGCATGATAAGAACCAGCAGAATCTGAGAACCTGACAAGGAATAGATAAGAAGCAGAGAGAGAGAAGGGAGAAAAGTAGATGGTGAGAGGAGGGGGTGGAGGAGAAAGAGAAGAGAGATTTAACAGATACACTTCCAGAGAGAGAGAGAGAGAGAGAGAGAGAGAGAGAGAGAGAGAGAGAGAGAGAGAATTTATTTGCGTGCATGTAAGAGTTTTTTTTTTTTTTTTCTCCAGTTTGCTCATCATGTTTCTTATATGTGTGTTCTTGTGTGTGTGTGTGTGTGTGTGTGTGTGTGTGTGTGTGTGTGTGTGCATGAGTGAGTGAGTGTGTGTGTGTGTGTGTGTGTGTGTGTGTGTGCATGTGTGTGACGTGTTTGTAACTGTAGTGTGTGTGGGGGGGGGGGGGGGAAGGGGGGGGTGGGGAAGGGGGGGGGGAAGGGGGGAGGGGGGAGGGGGGGGGGAGACAGAGACAGAGACAGAGAGAGAGAGAGAGACAGAGAGACGAAGAATAGGAGAGAGAGTGTAACTTGCCATTGCGTATTCGGGGGAGGGGGAAGGGAAAACAGAAAAAAAACGGACAGACAGACAAACAGACAGGCAGATTTAATTGAGATAGAATTGTAAAGCAGTAGCACTGAAAAAAAAAAAAAAAAAAAAAGAAGAAAGAAACAAAAGATTTGAGGAGACAAACCTTACAAAAAAATATGAAGTAATAGAACTGACACATACAAACAAACTAGTATAATGGGGTGCTTAACCTTTTGACAGAAAAGTGAACACAATGCACACACACACACATTCAGTGCACTCACGCATCCACACACATACTTGCATTATTGTATACCACACACTGTCAGCATGGTAAGAAGTGCAGACAGGCATTTTCTAGCAGAAAAGTAAGTTTTGTACAGTTCGTCAACGTTGTACATGCAATGGGCATCTGAAAAAAAAAAAAAAAAGGCAGCATGTTCAGTAAAAGCCCATGAACCCACTGACAAACAATAAACTAATGCACAGAACAAAAGATCAATAAACAGGCCCTTTCCTACATCTGCTGACAGGGCAGACAGTAGAATCCTCTCCATAAACACCACAAGAAAATCTTTACAAATTGTATCAAAAGTCATGGGATGGACTCTTCACTGGGATTCCAGTCAAACTGATAATTATATGAAGAGAAATACGTTTCAGAAAAGTAACCCTTTCAAAGGAATGAGTCTTAAGACAGGAATTTCCCTACTACGTGGTTCCACTGTCCCCAGTGAAAGACTTGGACATTGCCCAATGCTTACTGGCCTAACACCAGCATTACAAGACTGCCTTGACAGGGGCCAGATTAATGTAACACATAATTTGTTCCAACCATGCACAACACGAGTGGGAAATGCTGGGTCTTGCAAATTACAGTGTTATTATATCACAATACATTTTTTTTTCATGTGGTGCTGCTTGCTTTACAATGTAAATTGATTGATTAATGTGTACTTTTTTTTTTTTTAATTCTAAATTCTTTTGTCTGTTCAAAATGTGACAACTACAGATATCCATTTGAAATTACCCTGACTGACTGAAATTAACAAGTTTGGTAATGCAACATGAGCAGCAGAGACCGTTACCAAACCCAGGTTCTCAGCTGTCTCATCCCAATATTCATGCTCAAAACTTTCCAATTTCTAAAGAAAAAAAAAGATGTCAGGGGGGGGAAATGGCAAAGAATAGTGGTGAGACTGACTGACATGAAGCAAGTAAGTGATGGACAAAGAGAGCGACCAATTGGAGAGAGAGAGAGAGAGAGAGAGAGAGAGAGAACAAAGACTGAGATAGAGAAAGACAGACTGACAGACATGACAGACCCTATGACCAGAGAGAAAGTGCAAGTGGGAAGGAAGGGAGAGAGAGAGGGGGGGGGGGGGGGGGGGGGATGGAAGGGAAAGAAAAAGTGATGTATGGAGGGGGAGGAAAAGGAAGACAGAAACTCGAAAGAGAGAGAGTGAGTGAGTGAGACAGAGAGACACAAAGAGAGAGTGAGGCAGAGAGAGATAATGAAAAGAAAGAAGAGTGAGGTACAGGTTTAAAAGAAAGGAAGCAGAGGCAGAGACACAGACTGGGAGGGAGAGACGGAGACTGACATCAGAACAGCAAGAACACTGTAGATTTTGTCTGCATAAAGATATAACCAATCAAATTCAGATTCATGATTCAATAAAAAGGGACACACAAGTACAATTTTTTCATAACACACGAATACAAAGTTTTCCAGAACTTTTCGGGGGAATTTATCTCTTGTACTAGGAGAGGGTGATGAACAGAGATAGAGGTGGGGAACAGCAGGGGGGGGGGGGGGGGGGGGGGGGAGAAGGGGAGGGAGGGTAGGTCTTGGAACAGGGAGGGGTGGAGGTGAAAGTGGGGAGCGCGCAGGCAGGGTATTGGTCAAAGTGGTAGAGCAAAATTAACAGATACGGATGAAATGTTTAACTTGCAATTCATTATAGTATGTGCATGTGCATGTGCGTGTGTGTGTGTGTGTGTGTGTGCATGTGCGTGTGTGTGTGTGTGTCTGTGTGTGCATCTGAGTGTGTATGTGCATGTGTGTGTGGGTGGTGTCACTACAGACTCTGTGTGTGTGTGTGTGTGTGTGTGTGTGTGTGTGTGTGTGTGTGTGTGTGTGTGTGTGTGTGTGTGTGTATGTGTGTGTGTGTGTGTGTGTGTGTGTGTGTGTGAGAGAGAGAGAGAGAGAGAGAGAGAGAGAGAGAGAGAGAGAGAGAGAGTGAGGAGAGAGAGAGAGAGTGAGTGGGTGAGAGTGAGCGAGCGAGCAAGCTAGCAAGCAACTGTGTGCGTGCATGTGCACATGTCCATGGTGTATTGTGTGTGTCACAGCGTGTGTGGCCCTAGGCTTGATTTCAGCTTGGTGATAACACACAGCAGGCATTCCTCCAAGTTTTTACACACTTAAAATAAAACCTGCTCATCTAGTACACCCTCCCTTTAACTCTTACATCAAAGCCTCTTTTTCCCCACCTTCCTCTCCCCATGGCTCCACCCTTCCAATCTCCCTGACTGCCACTTACTTCCTGGAGTCAAGTGTATACAGGGTACTGCACAAAGAACACAGCATCTTCCCTCACCGCCACCCCCCACCCCCCCCTCCCAGTTCACTGCATCACTCCATAAGCACCACCACCACCACTCATCACCCCTCATGTGCCCCTTCTCTTCCCATTATGTTTTTTTTTTTTTTTTTTTTTCTCTCTCTCTCTCTCTCTCTCTCTCTCTCTCTCTCTCATAACCAGACAGCACATCAACCCCTGCACCCCAAGACCTCATCGCTGCATGTGCTGGCAGGCTCATGAATGAAACCTTTTATCTCCTGCGTTCATGATGGTGTGGAGGAGAGGGGGGAGGTGGGAAGGGAAAACTGCAACAGCATGACAAGTAAAGCACCTGTTGGCACTGAGCTGTGTACAGACCCTGTCTGTCGATGTAACTTTTGTTAAGTTGTTCACATCTTCAACTATTGTCAAACTTGAAGCAACAACTGTGGAAGTATTGTTAAATCTTTGGTTTCTTCTTAACTGTTTGTTTTTCTTACATTTTTTTTTTTTTTTGGTCTCTTTGTTTGTTTGTTTGATAACAATGTTCCAAGCTTTTTCTGTTGTTTTTTTTTGTCTTTGTACTATTGAAAGTTTGTTCTGAGCAGTCCAGCACTGACTGATCCCACTTGGATCAAGACAGCGCTCCAGATGCAAGTTTTTACGAAAAAGTGCTTATTTCCATTGTGAGCAGTCACCGCTAAACATTTAACGCTATTGCTTGTATGCTGGAGGTTTTCCTATGGATATAACGACCCATTCTTTTTAATCTGTTTTCCTCAGATCAATAGATGCCTATAACAAAATTAAAAAAAACAATCAATTAGATGCCTATTAAAAAAGAGAAAAAAAAAATTCAGCTGCAAAGAGCTGCATGAACGCAGGAGATAAAAGGTTTCATTCTTGAGCCTGCCAGCACATGCAGCGATGAGGTCTTGGGGTGCATTTTGCATCCAAACTTTTTTTTTTCAGATTTTCACTGATATGATTCATGAATTTTTAAAAAATCATACAATTGTAAGCTGAAACTGAAATGATGATTTATTATGAATTTGGAATGCATCAAATACAAACTCAGTATGTATCGTAGATTTATCCAAAAAGTATCGAACTTTTCACGTTAAAAAATTGCGACTCTACAAACTGATGAGGAACAACATCTGTCAGCAAACCACATTTACTCAGACGTTATTGACAATTACTATAACTGAGGTGCACTGTGGTGGTGACATCAATTTTACATAACACTGGTAGATGTAATGTGAATAATTTCAGAAAACTTATCTCATCATCGATCGATGCAAGAACTATCTTTCAACCACACTGAATCCTGTGACTACACATGTATATGATCACAATATGCTGTTGTAAAACTTGGATAAATCATTGAATGAACACTTCAACTTATTTGCACCATAACTGACCTCTGAAACGGAATCTTAACTTTTTTACTAAACAGTTCACAAAAGAAGTTTCCATCTGTAACACTCAACATGACTGCAATAGTGTGGGTGTGTGAGATAGAGAGGGAGAGAGAGAGGGGGGAGGGGGGAGGGAGGGAGAGACAGAGAGAAAGGGGAGGGAGGGAGAGTAAACAGATGAGAGAGCAACAGAGAGAGAGAGAGAGAAGGAGATATATAGACACTAAGACAGACAGACAGAGTATGCATATATGTGTTTGCGTGTATTATGGGTGCTGTGTTGTGTAAGTAGAATAAGGCGATTCTCATTCTGACATCATTTTCTGTTTTGTCTTTTTTTTAACGTGCAATCGGTTATGAATTCGCAGTCAATGACATTTCCCTAAATGTGATACAGCAGACATTTCAGACATGGAAACAGTTTCATGTTTCCTATTTCAAATTATGGAAAAGAGACCGGCAAATGACTATAAGTATAACACAATTTTTTCTTTTTTTTTTTTAACAAGTCTTAGATCAATGTTAGTGAACCGCCCCCCAAAACGTGGACAAACGAAAAACAGGAATAAGATTTGTTCAGATGTCTACCTGTAGTTGTCTCACTTTGCAACTAGATCATTTTTTTTTTTTTTTTTTTTGAATGAT
>JADBJO010000171.1:558343-568343 GCA_016801955.1 Conus betulinus
GTTTGCTTCAAAAATACTGAAATCTCATACTAATGCACTAATGTACCGTGCAGTGTGTGTGTGTGTGTGTGTGTGTGTGTGTGTGTGTGTGTGTGTGTGTGTGTGTGTGTGTGTGTGTGTGTGTGTGCATGCGAGTGCCTGCGCGCGTGTGTGAGTGTGTGTGTGTGCGTGTGTGTGTGTGCGCGCGCGCACGCAGGTGTGTGGGTGTACGTGAGTGTGTGTTGTACGTGTGCGCGCATAAGCATGCGCATGTGGTGGTGGTGGTGGTGGTGGTGGTGTGTGTGTGTGTATGTGTGTGTGTGTGTGTGTGTGTGTGTGTGTGAGAGAGAGAGAGAGAGAGAGAGAGTACTCCGTGCTTTGTCCTCCGCTCATGTTTCCCCCCACCTCTGCTCCTCACCCCCTTCCTTATTACATTTCCAGCTCACTGCCTACGTCTCTTTTATCTGATGATGTACTCCTCCTCTCTCCAGTGCCCTCCTTCGGTCGGCTTTTCTTCCATCTCTTTCCCCCTCTTTTTCCTTTCTCTTTACTTGTTTCCGCTCCGCTGTTCGGGCGTGTGTGCGAGTGTGCGTGTGTGTGCGTATGTGCATGCGTGCGTACATAAGAGAGAGAGAAGGAAAGAGAGAGAGAGAGAGAGATAGGCAGACAGACAGACAGACAGACAGACAGACAGACTCACAGACTGATAGCCAGACAGACAGGCAGACAGAGACACAGAGAGAGAGAGAGAGAGAGAGAGAGAGAGAGAGAGAGAGAGAGAGAGAGAGAGAGAGAGAGAGAGAGAGAGAGGGAACAAGGGGAAAGGTGTGGGGCTGGGGGTAGCAGAGACTGAGACAAAGCTGAACAAATGAAACCAAGAGTTCACGAATGCGTGTGCATAACACACACACACACACACACACACACACACACACACACACACACACACACACACACACACACACACACACAGAGTTCATGTGTCCATACAATAGTTGTCATCAGTTGATGTATCTATGTCTCTCTCCTTTTTTTCATACATATATGTTTCTCTGTCTGCCCATCCGTCAGTCCATCCATCCATCCATCCACCCGTCTGTCTGTCTGGATAGATTGACGGATGAATAAATAGACCATTTTTTTTGTCTGCCCCCCATGGGGATGCCGGGGGGTGTGTTTCAGCGCATATTGTGTCCGTGCCATCTGGACATTCTCTGGTCACAATTTCCGCTTTTCTCTCTCTCTCTTTGATTCACCCTTTTCATAAACAGACAAACTGTTTTGATGTCTTTGTTTCCGATGACATTGTCATCGTTATAGGAAATCTTTACACCGCTTCTTGTTACGATTTAAAACATCCCCCCCCCCCCTTTCAATCTCGCTTCAAGTGGTGAAACTGCACACACGATCCATAGTGGATACTAATTGTTCCCTGTGCAGTATCTATTTGCCGATATGTTTTTTTTTTTTTTTGTTTTGTTTTTTGTGTGTGTGTGTGCATGTTTTGTAGCATCATTATGTTTTAGATTCGTTCTTTGGACCTCGTTTTTGTCCACCAATGGTGAGACATTAAGGGAATGGGCTGGAGCTCGCAGCACGACTTACTGTTATCTGCTTTAAGGATATTAACGATTTGGCCACTCTATATGAATTGTGGATGTAGATATATGTTTGTTGCCTGTTGTCCGGGACAAGATGTAAATTGCTCTGTGTGGGATCCAGCCCTTAACGAGGGCTGTGTGGTCGTCTGAACTTTGGAACCAAACACTGAAATCTATCGGCCAGTCTGTCTACTCGTGCCGTGCGTACTCGTACAAGCTCACGTGCTTCTTTGTGTCAGTGTACGTGTTATGCTTTTCTTTCTGTTTTCCTAAAGACCGTTCTTTGGACTTTTCATAAAACCTTGGCCTTTGCGAAAAAAAAACAAACAAACAAGGAAAAACAGAAAAAAAAATCAAACAAAATAAAACAAAATCAACAAAACAAAATCGGCCGTCGTTGCAGACAATTTAACAAAATCAGAAACCCGCATTCCGGGAATCCACGTTAAAGCCTTTGTCGGGCCCTTCCGTTTAGCTCGTGCGTGGGTAGGCCCACATCTGTTACAAAGTAGCAGAGAGCGAACAGTGAAACAGTGCGGTCAGCTGCCTTCGTTCCTTCTTCCTGACCCCGGCCACGCAAGTGGCTGGCATCATTCTGGCCCTGATTTCCGACGTCCCAGAATCAGCATACTGTCACATTCCATACTGTCACATTCCATACTGTCACAACCTTGTGCACACTGACAGCGGTGGTGACGCAACTCGCTTATGAGGAGAAAGCTGTGTGAATAAGGTTGACAATGGTGGGGTGCTTACACATAAAAATGTGTGTGTGTGTGTGTGTGTGTGTGTGTGTGTGTGTGTGTGTGTGTTACACATACTAGCCAACCACCCCCCCCCCACCCACCCACCCACCCCCGCCTCCTTTCACTCCGTTACCACTGTTCCTCTCTATCAATCCTTCCGTGCCCTTATTCCTTCCCTTTCCCTGTCCAGTTTCCCCCATTTCCCCTTCCTCCATCTACCCCCCCCCCCCCTCCCCTTCTCCCATTCGCAGTCTTCCCCCCTGTTCCACCATCTCCCTTTCCCCTGTGCCTTTCCGTTCCCGTTCCCCACTCCCACAGCCACTTTCCTGTCCCTTCTCCACAGTACTGTTCCTCCGCTCCCTGTCCCGTTCGTCCCCTCCCCCTTTTACCCATGCAGATCCATCCTCCCTCTTTGTCTTAGACCCTGCGTTGACTCACTTGAAGTAACAACAACAACATCAACAACAACATCAACAACAAAAGATGGGGTGAAGTGTGTGAACACACGATCAGACCAAGCCTGGAACATTTAGGCCTTTTGTCAAATGCTCAGAAAAGAAGGGAAAACGAGATGGTATGGTCATGTATCAAGACCAACACAAGGCCTACTCGCCAAAACCATTCCACAAGGAAAAGTGCGAGGAGGCAGAAGGAGAAGAAGACAGAGAGAAAGAGATGGGAGGACACCATCAGTGCATGGACTGCAGGCCTAACGCTCAGCAACTGCCTGGAGCGACTGACAACCGGGAGGAGAGGAAGAAGCTGGTCTTAAAGATCTCGGGATAGGTGATAGGTGAGGTTATAGGGAGGTCAAATGCTCTCCCAGCTGAACTGTTTCCGGTGTCTTAAGGAAGCAGAATGGAGCAAGCGCACATCTACAAGACTGAGAAGTATGTCAGTACCTGGCAGCTTGAGGGAATCTGGCTCCCAGACCCACGCTCTGGCTATAGAGGTTGGAGCAGGGGATTTGTAGGCTCATCATCAGCCTATGATCTCATGAAACAGCTCGGATTTAAGGCAAGAAGAGGGCCAGAACCCTGAAGGCAATGGCGGAGGCAGCCGAAAAGAGTTCCAGCTGGATCTGGTCAAGGAGGAACAAAAATGAACTTCATAAGGCTTGGATTTCCCAACTTAGAACAGGTGTCCATTCGCAATGGAGTAAGAAACTTGTCTGAAAAGACACGCCTTGAGCTGTCCACCCATCCAAAAGTTGCGGGTTCGAATCCCAGCAGTGCCACAAAAAAAAAAAGAAAGAAAAAAGCAGTAGGACATCTGGGAGTTGTGACGTGGATGCGGCCCGACCCCCTTAGAGTGTAAGGAGTTCGGAGCAAAAACACTTGTCCGAGGGGAGTTTCTTCCCTGAAGACCTTCTGCTGTCAAGCAATTCCCTAGAGTTTCTTCCAACTGTGAACGCCAACGGCTTGGCGTGTTAGCCTGTCGTGGCGCCCCAACATCGATTCGCTTTGGCACATGATCACATTAGAATGCGGCTAAATCGATTTTCTAACTCAAACAGGATTCACTTTTGATCTGTCCATTATGCTTATGAGTCATCATGTCCAATGTAGAGAAGATCAGACAAAAAGTGTGGATTTCTATATAAAAACAATAAAGACTGTATACTGCAAAGACAGATGGAACATAGATACACACTAAAAAATAAACAGGCAGACAGGATAAGCTTAATTTGTCTCCCTGACGAATCTGAATCAGCAGACGAATGGACTCGGAGCAGGTTATATGAATGGCTCTGTCTTCAGGATGGATTAAAATGGTCTCCATATACTGCTAGTGAAGGATTTTACATTTATAATCAATTTCCCTGATTGATTGTTCATTCCCATTTTTTTTTTTTCTTTAACGGTGCAGCTGATCAATCCGATCGCTGACATCTGTTCATCTCCCTTGCATCCTTAATGGGTCCTCAAGCGCAGACTCAAAGAATTCTCCTTACATTTAATTCTGTTTACATAATGATTTTAATTCTTCAACAAATCATTTCCTCACGGCAGTTTCATTTCGTTTTACTTTTCTATCCTTCGCTGGGTGCTACTGGATTCCGTTTTTTTTTTTTTTTTTAACTCTCGGTGGGGAGAGTACCGCAGACTTACAGACTGTGTGGTATGAGAATACCACAGAAGTATAGACTGTGGTATGTGTTTGATACCGAAGCAACACAGACACAATCAGCCGTGTCGTCTGCAAGTCAAAAATCAGTGAACGAAAGGCTTCAGAGCTGGTGATATGAATGGTTCTGTCTTCAGGATGGATTGCTATGATCTTTGTATTGTACTAGTAAAGGATTTTCTATGTCGGTCCATTTCCCTGATTTCATTCCTATCCCCCCCCCCCCCCCCCCTCCTCCCCCACCGCCGTTTCCTTTGGAATATTTTGCCAAGTCGTTGATGTCATGACGGGGGTATTGCTTGCTTACACTTGTCCCCCCCCCCCCCCCCCCACACACACACACACAAATAAATTGTTTTATATATAGAGATAGATATGTGTGTGTAGGCAGCTGTGATGTGACTGGCTGGGATATAAATAACATGAACTGAATTGAACCGGGACGTATGATACAGCGAATTCTATAAACGTCTTTGTGACTGACAGCTGAAAAGACTGTCACATAGGCCTGCATAATTCACCTGAATCTTCACCGCATTTTATAGTTTCTGGCCGCTCATTTCTCGCCGTTTTCGCCCCAGCGCACGTTCATTTCTTCCTCCTTCTGCGTTCCCATTTCCTGATAATTAAAATGTTACACCTGGATATTAATTTTCCTTCGGGACCAAGAAGGATAGAGTATGGTCTTTATGTCTGAGCCTGCCTGTCTCTTTAAGTTGGGTTTGATGAAAAGAAACTGACCGCCGTTTTCGACAGTCAGCTTTCTGTGAGAGAGAGAGAGAGAGAGAGAGAGAGAGAGAGAGAGAGAGAGAGAGAGATAAAAGAGAGAATGATGGGTTTGTATTTAGCTGCTCGTTGGGAGCCTCCGTACCTTTCTATCAGGGTTATCTTCTTTACTTATTCACACACACACACACACACACACACACACACACACACACACACACACACACACACACACACACGCACGCACGCACGCACGCACGCACGCACGCACGCACACACACACAACACACACACACACACACACACACACACACACACACACACAACAAGGAGACCGATGACGAAATAGCGTGAGACTGTGTAAGGATTCCGAATTAGAGCGAACACCTTGTGAATTAATTCCATGAAGACTGTGGTCAACCATGACGGGCAGCGTTAGGAAAGCACACACAGACGTGGACCGGTAAACGCTCTTTCGCGCATTTTAGACACGAAAAATCAAACAAAATGTTTTAATTTCAAATCACAGTGAGCCTTGACGGTCAATCCCAACTTAACAAGTAAAATAAATAAAACCCATAAACAATCATATCTGATGGAAATGTGCTGAAATCCACGTCATAGGTGAACAGATCAGCACGAACCCATCTCTTTCTCGTCATCTCTCTCATAAATTTACTAGAAGATTTCTTACAAAACAAACTTCCACAAAATGCCGTTTGCATTTTGCTGCTCAAAGAGTGCAGAACGAGTGACACATGCGTAATTGAAGCGAGCGAATGTTTTCGTTTCTGGAGGTATATGTTTCATTTGTATTTGCTTTTTCTGTCCTCTCCCGCCTGTGTCGTGACAAAATATATTGTTTTAACAAAAAGAGACGCATACATTCTCACTAAGTATCCACCCACTGGTCTCTGCTGGTTCTGGTTCAGTGACAAGATACTGAACTTTTCAGATGCAAACATGCGCGAACATTACACTGTCAAAATCCAAAGTCCGGAGCCGGTCAAAGGGTCACAGATTATTTGTATTGCAACGATTTTTTTCTATGATTTTTCAGATTAAAAGTTGAAATATTTTCTTTGTTTTATTGTTATTAGTATCATTATTTTAATCCGTTTTATCTCCTGCAATCTCCCAAGCAGCCTCGTTTTCATTCCATAGCCATTTTACGCCCCAATTCGAAGGGATACGTGATTGTTCGTTCGTCCTTCGTTTTCATTGCCTTGAATGTTGTTTATCTTGCTGGAAAATACCAAATAGGTCGAAACGCGTTGTGTTTGGTGTGTAATTTAACATTTCTATTGCATATTCTTTCGTTTGGCAGTAATTCTGTCTTTGCTTTTGTTTCAGTTTCCGCCAGCAGTCATCGCACTTCATAAAACCAAGATAATGAAATTTTCGGACGCAGACGCGCGCGAACAGCACACCGTCGAAATCCAAAACTCGGAGGCAGTCAAAGGCTTACAAATTATTTATAGTACAATGGATTCTTTTCACGATTTATCATATATTACTATGGATTTTTTTTTTTTTTACGATTTATCAGACTGAAACATGTAAGCTTATAACTTTGGAAAGAAAACAAAACATGCGTTTCTTTTTACACACAGTACGGATCATGCCTGGCCAACCGCAACCGGAACTAAAAAGACACTACGAGAAGGGGGAAAGCAGAAGAGTGGAGCCACGTTCGAACGGCAGGTCCCTTAATTCATCATCATCGCGCGTCAGACGAGAGTCGGTGCGCTGGTGGGAAGGCGGGAAAGGTCAGATTTTGCGTGAAGTTCAAGCGCTGCGCGCGCTTAATGACGCAGCCGAGGTCGGGGATGTCAAAGATGCGATCGGTTATGGCTGGTGAGAGAATACAGCGTTAGTGATCAGGTGCAGCTGCGGCACTGCATCGTTTGGCAACGTGAAGGGCTGAGCATTCGTTTTTGTGGAGATACCAAGGCAGTGTGTGTGTGTGTGTGTGTGTGTGTGTGTGTGTGTGTGTGTGTGTGTGTGTGTGTACCTGTTTCAACTCATAGTACGCATGCAGGATTACTCTGTGTGTGTGTGTGTGTGTGTGTGTGTGTGTGTGTGTGTGTGTGTGTGTGTGTGTGTGTGTGTCAGTCACACACACACACACACACACACACACACACACACACACACACACACACACACACACGTGCGCGCGCGCGCGCGCACATACACACACACACACGCACTCTCTCTCTCTCAACACACACACACACACACATACATAGGTCTATAAACGCGCGCGCGCGCACACACACACACATACGTACACACACACACACACACACACACACACACACACACACACACACACACACACACACACACTTACGTGTCCTGTACTATGCATGACGTTGAAGAGGAAAGGCTGTGGCGATGAAGCTAGTGGTGATAGCAGTCACGTTGTATGGCATGAACGGTTTTCTTGTCTTCTTCTCTTGTCTTGGTCTGTGTGTGGTCTGGAACCAAGAGTGAGTAACCGCGGGGGACTGTAGTGAGCGATGTATAAGTTGTGTAACTGCCGGTCTTACCTTTATTTGTTTATATTAAAAAATTCTTCATTTTTTAAAATTTAAACTAAAGATTTCTATGTTGTTGTTGCTGTCGTCTTCATCATCATCATCATCATCATCATCATCATCATCAACCTGTTGTTTTATTGTTGTTATTTCTGTTGTTATTGTCATCATTGTTGCTTTTGTTGTTCCATTCTGAAGATTTGTTTTTCTTTCATTTCCTATTCAAGTTGAGACACCTCCAATCTCATATTTATTTAATAAATATTACTGTTAAACAATATCCCCTCCTCCCAACCTCCGCCCCCCCCCCCCCCCCCCCTTTTTTTTTTTTTTTTTTTTTTTTTTTTTTTTTTTTTTGCACACCGGCTCTGCACATTCGCTTCTCGCAATCCTGACTCCTGATAAAGGGACGATATCAGTCAAATGACATGTGTTAAATGAATTCGAATCTCATTTAATTCTACACTATACATTATTATTTCTTCTCGGGGACCCAGGACATCCATCAGTAGTATGGATGAAGTACGACTCTTTACAAACTGTACATTCATAACGTACAAAAAAAAAAAAAAAAAAAATAGCTCTGCCTGTTTTGTCCGACATTTTGGTAAGGATGTCATTTGGCCTCTGCCTGTTTTGTCTGACTTTTTTTTTTGTAAAGATGTTTTTTTTGGCCTCTGCCTGTTTTGTCCGCCTTTTTGTAAGAAAAAAGATGTTTTTGGCCTCTGCCTGTTTTGTCCCGCCTTTTTGTAAAGATGTCTTTATTTCAGTCCTGCCTGTTTTGTCCGACTTTTTTGTAAAGATGTCTTTATCTTAGCCTCTGCCTGATTTGTCCGAATTTTTGGTAAAGATTTCTTTAGCCCCTGCCCTGATTTGTCCGACTTTTTTGGTAAGATGTCTTTAGCCCTGCCCGTTTTGTCCGACTTTTTTGTAAAGATGTCTTAGGCCTCTGCCTGTTTTGTCTTCTTCTTCTTCTGCGTACGCACGCTGATACTCCTGCGGACACCCCCTGTATAGACAGGCAAGAATTAATCCCATCTGCCCAACAAAGGGAGTGGAGTTTTGTGTGTATGACCATTTTTTTTATCCCACCATTAAGGCAGCCATACTCCATCTTCGGGGAAACCTGTTTTGTCTGACTTTTTGGTCTCTGCCTGTTTTGTCGGTCCTTTCTGTAAATATGCCCTTGCCCTGTCTATTTCTGAAAAAAAAAATGTCTTCCGACATTTATGTAAATCTGTCTTTTGCCAAGGCTGTTTTCTACAGATATCCTCCGACCTTTCTTGGCCCTGCCCATTTTTCCGACCTTTCTGTAAACCTTTCTTTGGCCCATTTTCTTTCTTCTGTCCTTTCTGCAAACCAGTCTTAGGCACTTCCTGTTTCTGCTGACCTTTCCGTAAACCTGTCTATGGCCCTGTTTGTCTCTGTTTCCAGAAATGTCTTCTGATCTTTCTGTAAGCCCGTGTCTCGCCTCACGGTTTACGGAAATATCTCCTGACCTTTCTGTCGACGTGTGTGGTGCTGCCTGTTGCTAGGTAACCTTATAATGTTTTTGTAAACCCGTCTCTCGCGTCCGTATTTCCAGGGATTTCTTTTCACCTTTCTGTACGCGTGTTTGGCTCTGCATGATTCTAGAAATATCTTCCATCCTTTCAATAAACCTATCTTTTATCCGGTCTTCCTATAAACCTGTCTTTTAGCTCATGTCTTTTGCATTTGTTATTCTCATCTTTCAGCTTCATGTACGCCTCTTTTCTGTCGTCATACGTTCTATACCCTTCCAGTAGCTGCTTTGCTCATGCCATGTTAGCACGTGCAGTCCACAAGGAGCAAGCAATATCAGGCTGATATAAAGCAACCCGTTAGAGGAGACACTGCACTGTCGCTTAGTCATGAGAGGTGCCTGTTCTTCTTCAACATGCCCAGTAAACCATCTACTGTGCCCCCTACTGACGACAGGTATTGCTTTTGTCGCTGAACCAACCGATCAGTCAAGCCAACGAAGCGTTTTTTTGTCTGATCAATGTCGTGAGTATGGCCGTGGGTCCTCTTTTCTAACTATGGACAACGGACGACGCTTCCATGAGAAGTTCTAGTTGCAATTCTGCTCCCCCCCCCCCCCCCCCCCCCAAGTTTATCGTCTTTCGTTACTTTTATGATACGTTAGAAGACCAGGTCTTTATCAGTCAGAGCCTAACACTTTTATCATCGAGCAAAATCAATATAGATTCTGAGTCTTGGCTCTTGACTGGCGGTTGCAGAATAGCTGTCGATCACT
>JADBJO010000171.1:570843-578343 GCA_016801955.1 Conus betulinus
CCCCCCCCCCCCTCCCCCACGTCCTTCCCATCTCCCTCGCCACCTCTGCCCCTCCAAGTCCCTGTAGATTCGGCATTTGTGCTGACGTGAACTGATTTAACATTCCAGTATATCTCCGATACACAGGCGACAGGCAGTTGTCTACCACAGTGTCCCGCATGCTCTCCTCCCTCCCCCTCCCCTTCCACCCCCCCCCCACCCCCTCTCTTCCGCTTCGTCCTTGTATGCTCGAGACCGAACTTAACTGAACAGGTTCAATTGTATTTAAGAGCACCCAAACGGAAGCTTTCCCGGCTAAAAATCAGTCATCGGAGATTTTTTTTTTTTTTTTTTGTTCTCCCAAGGTTAACAAAACAGTATCAAGCAAGGCGTTCTTCTTTTATTGTTTATCGGGTATACAGCTCATGGTTTAATTTCACAGCGTCTCTTGTTCACAGCGTCTCTGGGTGGGGTCTGTTAAGACTCCACTGATGACTTCAGACAAACATCTCAGTCACCATCTCACTGTTGCCAGTAGGGTGGCCTCCCAACGTTGTCCTCCCATCCTTTCGTTCTTTGTTTGATATCGTGGCACTGTGACCCGAAGGATGGGCTTTGCCCGGCCGGATGTTCTTAACACCGTGCTGCTATCAGTTAGAGTACAGTTACTAGTGACCCAGTAGCTTTGGCTTCCGTAGTGAAACAATATGAAAGGCACATAACTCCCAGTGCCCACTGATTTGAACTTGATTTACGCGCCTGTATTTCACGATGGGAGCCAAAGTTACTGAACTTGTTTGTTGTTATCATTATGTTGAATTCTCCGAGTCACTTGGTGGTACAGTGTTTCTGGTTAAAATAGGACAGAGAAAGTCCCCCTCTCCCCCCCCCCCCCCCCCCCCCCCAACCCCCCCCCCCCCCCCACACACCCCCTGCATGCCCCTCTCTCAACTCTATAGCGTAGGGCAAACTAACCCGTAACTGATGCGCGAGCAAACGTCTTTCTCTGAAGCAATCCTGAAGTCCCCCCCACCCCCATCCCGACTCCCACCCCACCTCCCCTCTCCCACACCCCTTTCCCAAGTGCAACCCTAGCCTTCTGTGTCTTTCGCACGGCAGGCAGCAGGCACCCGGAGAGCTTGCAGCCACTGACCCACCCTCCGTTTTTTATCGCTCCCGAAAGTTTTGACTGAAAGATTGCCGAGACGCAGGGCTTGGTAGGCTGCCAGCGCATGAAAGCTTTTTGTGCGAGGGAAATGTCAGGCCAGATTTTCCTGCTCCGGGATCTTGGCTGACCCAGATGGGGCCGCATGGCGCCGCGGAGGGGGCCGGTGTGGTGCAGCGCCCTCTGCAGGAGGCCTACTGTATGTATCCGCCTGTGAGTGGATCCACGTGCAGTGACCCAGTGACTGTGGCCTTTCCCCCATTCAGGGGTTGCTAATCTAATTCTTTCGGTTTTTTTTTTCTTTTCTGTCTGTTGTGTCATCACACTTCACAGTGAACAGTCATGTTTGCGCGCGCGCGCGCGTGAGCGTGTGTCTTTATTTGTGTGCGTGCGTGTGTGTGTGTGTGTGTGTGTGTGTGTGTGTGTGTGTGTGTGTGTGTGTGTGTGTGTGTGTGTGTGTGCTCTGTGTGGTGTGTGTGGTGTGTGTGTGTGTGTGTGTGTGTGTGTGTGTGTTGTGTGTGTGTGTGCGTGTGTATTGTGTGTGTGTGTGTGTAAGTGTGTGTGTGTTGTTGTTGTTGTTGCTGTTGTTTGTTGTTGTTGCTGCTGCTCTGTGTTTTTCTCTCTCTCTCTCTCTCCTTCTCTGAGTGTGTGCATGTGTGTATATGAGAGAGAGAGAGAGAGAGAGAGAGAGAGAGAGAGAGAGAGAGAGAGAGAGAGAGAGAGAGAGAGAGAAGCAGACAAATAGACAGACAGAGGCAGAGTTTTGTGTCAAAAGGCAAAACGAGATTTTAAAAAAAAAACACATTCTTTTTATGTACACACACACACACACACACACGCACACACACACACACACACACACGCACGCACGCACGCACGCACGCACGCACGCACGCACGCGCGCGCGCGCGCGCACACACACACACACACACACACACACACACACACACACACACACACACACACACACACACACACACACATGTATCTGTCTTTCTATCTGCATTGATGAAATTAATCGCACAGGCAATAACTTTTTATAAGGGAACGAACTGTACACGTGAATAAACCACGAACATGCTCTCTCTCTCTCTCTCTCTCTCTCTCTCTCTCTCTCTCTCTCTCTCTCTCTCTCTCTCTCTCTCTCTCTCTCTCTCTCTCAGGACGACATCTGAATGTCTTTTAGAAATAATCTCGAGAACGTTGCTATTCATTTTACAACAAAGCGTAGTTTTATTATTGCATGTGAATATAATGAGTGTCAAGAGCTAAGAAGGCAGTTGTAAGGTTTATATGAAGTTTAAATCAATTCAGAAATTTTCCAGTCTCTACAAATGTTTATAATTGTGCCTAATCCCCAAATTCAGCCAACAGTACAATATTGAGCACAAGTTAAAGCATACTTGGAAATATTACAAATGAGAGCGTGTATATGTTTGCTATGAAATGATTTATTGGAGTTCGAAATTCAATCACCGAATAATTCATGATATACGAATTGGGAAAATATCCCATAAATTCTTAGACCAGACATATTACATACTGGTTATAATTAGCTAGAATGAATGACGACATGTTATAGCTAAAACGTATATGATAATGTCGGCTTGAAATCGTCGAAGAAACCATTCATGAACGTTAGACACTCAATATCTTTTAGTCAAATTGCAACTGGATATGGTTTGAGAAATCAGGGCATTGGATGTGTTGGTCGGTTTGTTCATTGCTTTAAACAGAAAGTGATTTACTGCTATGGCAAGAATGGGACAGACGTACCCAAGGTAGTGGCACAGACGTACCAAGGTAGTGGCACAGACGTACCCAAGGTAGTGGCAGACGTACCCAAGGTAGTGGCAGATATTCAATTCAAAGAACGCTGAAAAGAACCTTTTTTGTACAGAACATTATCTTAAAATGAATCTGACTTGATTCGTTATGGAAACTGTTGTAAAGTTCAGACAGGCCTTTCTAATATTGGGATACCTACAGATATATTACTGTCACAGAGAGTAAAACATCAAGTGCAATGTCGACAATGTCGGTAAGCAACAGAAGATAAAGTGCATGTTATTTTAAGCTGTCTGGCATTGAACCATTCATCTGAGGAAAAAGATTGACAATTCTTGTTTGCTTTGATATCTCTAGTGCATAAGTACAAGCATCTCTTTTCTCATCCGCAAACGAAAACACCAAACGTAAACTTGCAATTTTTCTATGTAAAAGTCGTAAGAAATCTGGTGACATTGTGTTGCGATACTTACCCACGAATGGACTTTTGATAAGGCATTTTTTTGCAGCTTCATTTCTAATCTAGAAAACAAAATCATTTTTTTATTTGTAGCGTATTTTTCCCCCTTCTTGAGAGGTAAGAGCTATGGTATATATTATCAAACAATTCAATGTTGAGTGTCATCTCTCTCTCTCTCTCTCTCTCTCTCTCTCTCTCTCTCTCTCTCTCTGTCTCAACGAATTATCTGTTAGTGTATCCAGTATATTAGGCAATTAGAGAAAAATATTAAACAAGTTTAGAAATTCGGACACTATTGATGCAGTATGAATTCACACTTTTTTTCACTCGTTTTGTGGCAACGTTTATTCGTTACAATCTTACAAAGAAAGATAAACAGTATGACAGTGTTATATTTGTGTTGTTTAAAAAAAAAAGTAAACATGAGATTACTGCTTAGGGAATACCATTTAGCAATATATCTAGTTTGCTTACCTGTGAAGTCACTTTTTTTTTTGGTCTGTGTGAGTTCCTTTCTCATTCAACCAAGAAAATTTGTTTGTTTTTTACATCCTTTTGTCAACCCCTTAGTCCCTCTTTTTTCTCCTCCCTCTGTCCGTATAGCCGCTATTAACACTACAACTGTTATCATCATTTTGTTACTAAAAGTGGTAGCAATCCTCTCTATTTTATTAGTTTTAATATTCTTTTTCATCGTCTCTACTATTATCGTTATCCTTATGATGATGATGATGATGATGATGATGATGATGATGATGATGATGTTAACTCGCATTGTCTCCTTCCCAGCAGCCTGGATTTTATTCCTCATCAATTTTGCGCCCAGTTTGGGAGATAAGTGATTGCTCGTTCTTCATTTTCATTGTCTTGAATGTTGTTTGTCTTTCCTGAAGAAGACCAAAAGGTCGAAACGCGTCGTGTTTAATCTCATAATTTGTCTTTTTCGTTCGGGGAAATGGTAAATGTTTTTTTGAGTTTCTTTAGATGCAGGCCGATGGCCTTGCAGTAATCTCTCTCTCTCTCTCTCTCTCTCTCTCTCTCTCTCTCTCTCTCTCTCTCTCTCTCTCTCCTCTCTCTCTCTCTCTCTCCTCTCTCCTCCTCCTCCTCCTCCTCCTCCTCCTCCTCCTCCTCCTCCTCGTCCTTCTCCTCCTCCTTCTCTCCTCTTCCACCTCGTCGTCGACCTCCATAACCAACTCTGGTTAGTTAACACCAAACAACCAACCACAGATAAACCTTCACTCAAACAAACACTTTTGAAATTTGTAGGTTAAATTAAAAAAACTGGTGTACGTGAAGCCTATCAAAAACAGGAAGAGTTACCCGTTGGAAATATCTCAAAGTGTGAGAAGTATGGACGTCAGGGGAAGGTGGGGCGGGCGGGGTTAGGGGGTCGGCCTGAAGGTTCCGTTTTATTTATAGCTTATAGAGAAGGAAGGGACAGGATGGAGTTGGCGAAGGCGCCCACTTAAAGCTTTCCGTTCACTTTTAATCTACCTCCTTTTTGATCATGAGTGTTGTGGGTAAAAAAAAAAAAAAAATGTCATGAC
Source organism: Conus betulinus (assembly GCA_016801955.1). Classification (NCBI taxonomy): domain Eukaryota; kingdom Metazoa; phylum Mollusca; class Gastropoda; order Neogastropoda; family Conidae; genus Conus; species Conus betulinus. The sequence continues at coordinate 575,783 of JADBJO010000171.1, forward strand.
CGAAATCTGCTAACGACTCTCTTTTATCTCCGGCGTGTGAACTATTGCCTCCTGCATTTTTCTGGCGAGGTTACTATGACATAGACATTGGTTCAAAGCCGTTTTAAATGGACTTCTACCGTGTACTGTGAAATTCTTCACCTTTGACTGCTCTTGTGCATCAAGGTTGCCGCAAGGTGTAGCTGTGTAGGTAACTAAGCGTCTCATTTGGCATTGCTTCAGCCGCACTGAATGTTGTGTTGTATCTGGTGGGATTATGATGACCTTACAGGGTGTACAAGGATACAGGACTTGGTCAGTGATATCTTATTATCATTATTATTAGTAGTAGTACTTATATAGCGCGTATCTCGGCTAGAGACCAAGCTCTAAGCGCTTTACAATCCACACTCGTACACACAACGGGGCTGCCTACCTGGGTAGTGCCGACTGAAGAGCTACTAGCTGGCGCCAGTATATCTCTGGGACTTTAAGGCCTGGATGGGGGGGGGAGTATGGATTATGGATACACACATATGAGACTGGAACATAGCATAATGCCAGGCATAAACACTTTACGGCAGATTCTTGTTCAAAGATGTCCCACGAAATGTGATTTTTGAGGTACTGAACGAGCAAAATACTTTTTCATCTACGATTTTATGGAAGATTTTTTTTAAAGCAATTTTGGGGTAATTAAGAAATCTGGTTTATTGTGCTTTTCCATTTTTTTTTTAAAACCTTTCCTTCAATAACTGTGTAAGAAATTGTCTGTGACGAAACGACAGCCCCAAGATGGCCCCAAGTGGTCAGCTGGGCAATAAACGACATGAACTGAACTGAAGTGGATATAACTGACTGGCGATGTCTGGTGCTATTTTAGCTGCTCAGGGAATGCCTGGATACAGACTGGTCAGTGATATGTGGTGGGATTTTAGGCCTACTAAGATCCATGGATGCAAATCACTGATCTCTTGTGAGATTTGAGACCTACGGGGAAGGAATTCATACAAACTGGCTGGCTATATCTGGTGGGATTCTAGCCTCATATGGAATAAATGAGAACAGACTGGCCAGTTGCTGGTGGAAGTTTAGGTTTACTGGAAAGGGATGCCTACAGATTGCTCAGGAGAATCTTGTGAAGTTGAGACAGCCGGGCTGGCATGAAATGATGCGCGGGTTCCAGTTGCAAAACTTTATGCGGGTGCACTGCTCTGCATGCACAAGAGTTTGCTGTGAGCTCTTTACTGGAAAGACTGGAACTAAACAGTGGAGTTTCACTATGATCCACGAAATGGATGCGTCTTGAGAGTTTTTCTCAAATTTCCTTATCAGCACAGCAGGTGTCTGTATCTCTCAGGCCTGGCTGACGTCGGGATAGCTTATGAAAAGTAGTATAGTGTACAGCCCTGCCACGCGCTCTCAGATCGGGATGGAACTCCATAGCGTTATCTTTATCATCCTCATTCTCATCGATCAACACAAGAAAAAAAAAAAAACTCTCAATCTGTCGCCCACCATCGCCCTTGGTTTCCATGTCCCCTCCACATCTATACCCTTGGCGAGTTTGTGTTGAGGTCGCCGGGTGTCGGCAAGTTCATTGTCATTGAACCGACGTGGTGACGCCCTCGGGAGGGGAGCATCACTCACTCTGGGTCTGCGACGACGCAATTACTGTCACCAATACGGAGCTTAGCAGGTGGTGTCCTGCGTATGTTGGATCAGAACAGGCGCCACCGAACACCACCGAAGTGACTCAGCAGCAGTGCAGTGTCTCCCGTGGTGGGTTGCCTCATGATGACTTGACACTGACTGTTTCGTATGGATTGCGGGTGCCAGAGCTGTGGCCGGACAAGGCAGGCAGGGGGCTGTCGACGGGTGGCCGGAACGAGCGGCGTCGGGGAGTGAAACGCCAGTGAAATGGCGACGAAGAAAATGAGACCGACAAACAAACAAACAAAGACTGTGGTTACCACACTTCAGACCACCATGCAGAACACAGAATTGATTAAAATGAATGAATAAGATGAAAATAAATAATAGTACAAAATCTCGAGACCGGCATTGTAAAGGCTTCCGGACGTTCGGGGACACTGCTATTTGATTTTTGCAATAGCAGATGAAAACGACTGAATACACGCCATTAATTTGACAGACTCTGGCATTGGTCTGGGGCAGTGCACGTGCCTTTGATTGCTAATGTATGTGTGGTCGTGTTGCTTCAGAGGCGGGAATGGGCGGAGAGTGGGAGTTGGAGGGCCATACTGCTTGGTGGTGTAGGGTTGGAGGCGGTGCGTGCATTTGACTGCGGCTTGCGTTTGGTGTACCGCTAGTTTTAGTTGTTTTGTACTTTGATGCACCATGCTCTTGCTGGTGTAAACCCTACGATATTCAATTGATAATTGATTAAGGCATGTAAATAATGATAATGATAATGATGATACTACTACCACCACTACTACTGCTACTAGTACTACTGCTGCTGCTGCTACTGCTGCTGCTACTATTACTACTGCTGCCACTGCTGCTGCTGCTGCTACTACTACTACTACTACTACTACTACTACTACTACTACTACTAC
>JADBJO010000171.1:588343-598343 GCA_016801955.1 Conus betulinus
TCCCAACCCTTTCCTCCCACTCTCTCTTTAAAACTGAATGGGCTAAATCAAAGAAAGTGTGTACGTGATGCTGAAGTGGAAGCTGTCAAGAATTGGAATTTGTTGAAGTCCAGGTCCAACGACCTCTTTTCTCCACCCCCCCCCCCCCCCCCCCCCCCCCCACTTCCCTTCCCCACCTGTGTCGTTTCCACCTTTCCTTGGCTTTGTCTTTTGATTGTCTCCCTTTGAAGCACACAAGTGGAACGCTTATTCAGATCAACTCGTGAGGTACTTCTCTATAGCCTATGTATCAGAGGACCTGGCTTTAATGACAGAGTGTTAGGAAATTTTTCGTGCTGATGTAAAAAGGGAATGTGAATGAGACAGGAGTGTCAGACGGTGAATTGAATGATGACTTGCCAGTCCTTTGACCCCATAGCTGACTAATCCAGCGGTCTGAAGAGGCAATGAATCACAATTTGCTTTCTAGACATTATTGACACACTATTTCCTTAGCATGAAATATGGACGTGATTTAATAAATAACAACTTGCTTTCCTTGAATGCTGTGCTTCACTGACACACTGTTTTCTTCGCATGAATTATAGACGTGACGTGGTGAATAATACGATGCTTTCCTGTAACTCTGTGCTTTATTGACACACTATATCCTTAGCTTAAATCATGGACATGACATAGTGAATAATAGCTTGCTTTCTTTTGACGCTGTGCTTTATTGACACATCATTTCCTCAGCACAAATTATGGACATGACGCGGTGAACAATCGCTTGCTTTCCTTTAACACTGTGCTTTATTGACACACACTTTTTCCATCGCATCGAGTATGGACATGACATAGTGAATAATAACTTGATTTCTTTTATTGGATTTCTGACACACTCGCTCCTCAGCACAGATTATGGAGGTGACAGTGACAACTTGCTTTCCTTCATCATCATGGACAACTGACTCAAAAGGTTGTGAATTTAAACAACATATGAGGTCGGATTTGGGGGGGTTAAAAACACTCTCTGTCCACCCAGCAGTAACTGGTACATGATTCAATTCAGGGAAGGCTAAAGATGGCGGAAGGAGAGGGATGAGTTCTGCTTTCTATCATGCCCATGCTCTAGACATGGTGAACCTCTGGCAGTTACTGCCGCCATGGCTGATAGGCTATGGGAACTTTAACCTTAAGCGTGTTTACATTAACGTGTATATAATAGCTATGGTGAAATGTATCATTTCATAACACATAGTCAGGCAGAAAGAAGACTAAAAAAAAAAAAAAAAAAAAAAAGAAAGCAGGCAGCATCTATGGGAAAGAAAAGAAAGGAATAGTTTTTGCGGGTTCGCTCAGACAAATGTCTGTTTCCTGCCATGTCTGCTTTCCTCTCCGATAAGATCAAGTCAGCTCACGTTGTTTAGTGACAGATGAATGAATGAGGTGAGGGTCTTAAAATAGCAGCTGAGAAAGAGAGAGGCAATCATGCCTTTGACATGACCGAGTTTCAACTGCAGCCCAAACTGTTACCCCCCTCGCTCTGGCAGCGTTACTATCTGTCTGCTGCCATCGTGAGAAAAGATCTCTTCCATCAAATATAGGGAGTGAAAGAGTTTGATATTTAAGGGACATTAATTCCCTCCAGTCCATTTGACGGAGGCCATTTGTCTCTTTTACTTTGCTTTTCTTTCTGTTCCATCTGGCCGGTTTACCTCCCCTCTCCACCACCAACCCCCGGTCTAGCCCCCCCTCCCCCCTCCTCCTCCCCCTGCCCTGCACTTCCATGCCTGTACTTTCCCACACCGTACCTTCCTCATTCCAGCTCATCTTAGAATTGAATTGGTTTAGTGTGTAGAGGAGGCTGAAGTGGGGAGCTGTCAAGAGTTGGAATTTGTTGAAGTCCAGATCCAACTAGAGGAAGCGGAGCTCTTTCCTCTTTCTTTCTTTGCTTTATCCTTCTTTCTTCCGCTAAACTTGTCATTTCGACACCGCCATGATCTATTCTAACCCCCCCCCCCCCCCTCCCCCACGCACACACACCTTTTAACGAAAGAAGTGTAACGCTACTTCAGATCAATATGTGGAGCAAGCCGTATATCTGTGTGTATATCCGTGTCTGGGCACACAGTATCAGGAAACTTCTTTTGGCTGATGTGAATGGAAATTTGGATGAGACCATGGGTATAATTTGCCAGTCGTTTGACGCCTTGGTTTTCTGACACACTGGTCTGTTAGCCTTGTTTATAAACATGATGCAGTCATCAGTAACTTGGTTGTCGTTTTTTAGACTGTGGTTTACCGACACTGGTCCTTTTGCAGAGACTATGGATGGGATGCGGGGAACCATATTTCCTACATCTGGAGGCAGAAGGGGGAGCATCCACTGGTGGGACTAAACCCAGCAAGTCTCCATCTTCAGGCTTAGAACAGAACATTGCCAGTTCTTTCCCCATCTACAGAGTTAAGATTTCGTACATACATGGTACTAGTTCGCAGATTCCAGGTCCCATTCTGTAGTCCTGTTCCACTTTGGATATTCTGTTCTGGTAGAGTTCCAGAGAAACAATGTGAGGGTCGGCAGGATCACTCATGTGCTGTGGACTTCATCCAGCGTGATGTTTCAAGTCTTGAGGTTTAGTCATTATAGCCCAGCTAAGCACATGCAGCCTTTTCAGGACTGTCACACGCATGCAAAAGAAAAAAAAGTTACAGAACGAGCCATGAGCCAGATCACCCCCAACCCCTGCCCCCTCCCCCCCCCCCCCCTAAAAAAAAGCCCACTAGATACTGAAAATGATACAAACAACGAAGTGAGGTTGTAACAATTGGGTTGTCTTGTGAGCGCCTGGCATTCCTCTTAGTTTTACACTCCTACATAAAAAAAGTAAACAACGAATAAAAAAAAATTCAGTACCACAACACAGGTAAACACACATTGCAGAATGGACAGTCGAAGACCACGATGAAACAGTGTTTACACGTTTCACCACTTGATGGTCAGATAAGAAAAGAAAAAAAGCTGACATGTCATAAACGTTATGGGAGAAAGGCTCTTTATACGAGTCCAGAGCAAAGACAGAGAATGGCCCACAAAGGTAGAAGAAGAAAAAAAACTGTCGACGACAGTAAAGAAGAAGAAGAAGAAGAAAAAAAAAGAATTAAACAAAGGAGCAGAGTCAAAGACAGTGACAGGGAAGAGGAAGTGCTAGCACAGAACTCCAGATGGTGAGGCTGCTATTTGTTCTGAAAGTGCTCTCAGCATCCCCAAGGGGGCTAGACTTGCTCTCTAAGAGGGCCAGGGAATGCAGAAGAAAAAGACAACGTCAGGGCTGTCAAGTAAGAAATAATCATTTCCCTGTCCCTTGACGCTATGGTTTATTGACACGATGTGCTTTTACATAGTTTAGGGGCAGGGCATATCTGTATGATAATTCCTTTCCCTTTGAGATTATAGTTTATCAACACACTGATCGCTCAGCATAACTTGTTTACATGATGGAGGTCAGACAAGCATTTTTCTAAATACACAGAAATACAAGCAACGAGACCGTTCACTCTATCATTTTCTCGATACATGTCTCAGTGAGTCAGGCCATGGAGACATTGATGTTAGCACATACTAAGATGAAATGCTCATGTCTTGAACGTGACCTAGGTTTAGTGGGTTCAATTAAAAGAAACGTTTGCATTTTTTGCTTCCGTAGCTATGCTCCATTTGCAGCATTCCTGAGGAAAACTCTCCTGAATCAAATCCATTGAGAGAAAGAAACCTGATGTCACCATACATTAATCGTCTCTGCGTCTTCTTTTCCTGGTGCCATTTGCCCCCCCCCCCCCCCCCCCCCCCCCCCCCCCCCGCCCCATTACCTTCTTCCGTCAACGTTTTTGTTTTTCCTCCCACTTCAAATGTGAATGGGGGTTTAGTGAGGAAGTGAGAGGCGAGGTGAAGTGGAAGGTGTCAAGAGTCTGACTTTGTTGAAGTCCAGGTTCCCACCCCGTCCCAGGCGTCCATCAGTCCCTTATATCTTCTCTTACTGTGGTGTTTGTCTCTCTATGCAATGGAAAAGTGTTTGAGATCAGCCCGTGGGATATGTCTGTATGTCAGTGGATCTTGTCGTGGACAAACAGTAGGATGAGACATCTCTTGGGTGCTCGAGGATAATTCTCAGGGGCGGATGAAGTGTGGAATGGGGATTACAGAGAATCAGGATTTCCCCCTCCCCCCTCCATTCCCCCCGTACCCAAGCACACCTCCATCTCACCGCTTCAATTCACCGGCACCCTACCAACATCTCCACCTCCACTACGACCATCACCCCATTCGCTATGCCTACCTAATCCTCTACCCAAGAGAGAGAGAGAGAGAGAGAGAGAGAGAGAGAGAGAGAGAGAGAGAGGAGAGAGAGAGAGAGAGAGAGAGAGAGAAGAAGAAGAAAGAAGAAGAACAAGAACAAGAAAAAGTAGTAGTAGTAGTAGTAGTAGTAGTAGTAGTAGTAAAGAAAGAAAGAAAGAAAACAAACAAACAACAAAGGGTTTGCAATGGCCAATCGTGTCCTTATTGTCGTATTGTCATAGTGACCTCAGTTTCGAATTGCCTCTCCACACACCCCTCCCCCTTCCCCCTATCCACCCGCCTTCCCCCGTGGTAAGTTCGTGCGCAATTTCTTTGTGTCGGCAGGTTCGTGCCGTTGGTGATACGTTGAAGATGCTCACTTAAGCCGGCTTAATCAAGTAGGGGGTAGGGGGGCTTAGAAAAAGGTATCTTCGGTACGTTGGATACGTTGGGTGTGAACGCCAGGCAAGTGCGGTACGTTGGGTATGTTGGGTGTGAACGCCAGGCAAGTGCGGTACGTTGGATACGTTGGGTGCAAACGCCACGCAAGTGCGGTACGTTGGGTACGTTGGGTGTGAACGCCAGGCAAGGCGGTACGTTGGATACGTTGGGTGTGAACGCCAGGCAAGTGCGGTACGTTGGATACGTTGGGTGTGAACGCCAGGCAAGTGTGGTACGTTGGGTATGTTGGGTGTGAACGCCACGCAAGTGTGCGGTACGTTGGGTATGGTGGGGTGTGAACGCCACGCAAGTGCGGTACGTTGGGTTCGCTGGTGGGTGTGTGAACGGCACGCAAGTGCGGTACGTTGGGTTCGCTGGGTGTGAACGGCACGCAAGTGCGGTACGTTGAGTTCGTTGGGTGTGAACGCCATCGAAGTGCGGTACGTTTGAGTACTTTGGGTGTGAACGCCAGGCACGTGACCCAGAATACAGTGTCTGCATCGCTCTGGACGACCTCACGACGACCTGTCAATGAATGCTCCCTACACGAGACCGTAGCAGGGACGTCCCTGGGTGGGACTCGGTGAGTGTGTGTGTGAGTAGGGAAGGGGGACAGGGAAGGCAGTGGGAAGGTGGAAAGGGGAGGGAAGGTGGAGGAGTGATCCAGAAAGAGTGACGTACGAGCAATGCCAACTGGAAGGCACCGGAAAGAGTGAAGACTTCTGCAGAGGCCGAAATCCGGTCTTGAATCCGCGAGTGTAAATGAAAGTAATTTTGCGGCTAGGGGAAGTAATTGTATCTATAGGCGAAAGAGTTACTTCCCATGTCCTAAAAAATTAGAAGAGAGTATGGGAAATAATAAGATTCAATACGTGACGTTAACATTTAATGGCTTCGTCTTCGAGTCACATTCTGCCTTTACACAAACGGAAGAAATTGTTCGGCAGATTTCACGTGATCTTAGAGAGAGAGAGAGAGAGAGAGAGAGAGAGAGAGAGAGAGAGAGAATGGACGCGAGTGAAAAATATAATGTCTTTAACAATGAGCAAGCGAACTGGTGTAGCGCTGACGGCTAAGTCGTTTGAGAAATTGTAAGGTTTTGGCGAGATATCACTTTAGACTTCAAAACATAAAAAAAAACGCAGGTCCTTTTTCATAGTGACATGGATTTCTTCGCCACAAAATTACATAGGTTTCTTCAAAAGGAAAGCTAAATGTTGATATAGCTTAATTCTGTTCTATGTGAAGGAGGCAAGCATTTGACGAATTTTTTTTCTATTTGCCGGCTGGAAGGATTGGGATTCATCCAGCATGTGTATCCACTTTCATAAACAAACAGTAGGTCATTTGTTGCTTATATGAGGAGGAGAGGGGTCGCCTGCATGACTATGTAGTTTCTCATTACTTGGCAAGAAGGCGGCACTACCTTGTCTTCGAAGGACTTTTACTTTTTTGTACTCCCTGTTCTTATAGAACAGGGAGTACTTTACAATGGGAACGAAGAAATGCTGTCGGTGTGTCTGTCTGTCTGTCTGTCTGTGTGTCTGTCTGTGTGTCTGTCCATGGTCAAAATGTGATCCACTCACTCCAGACAAAATTTCTGAGCCGATCTTTCTGAAAATTTGTACGTATGTTTATTATGGGTCACGAATGATTTATTTTACCAGAATAGCCGTTACTAACGACTAGAACGGCCCCAAACGGTTTTCTTCTTTATGGAATATCTCAGAAAGTACTGGGGAGTACGTTTATATGCTTTGGATCTTGTTTTCAGAAAGATGAGATGGTGAGCAACCGTCTTGCATTTGTTCAGTCACTGATAAAATGCACCCTAGTATTCAGTTTTTTGTAAGTTTGTAGTGTTGTTTTTGTTTCTTTTATGGACGTCAGTTTGCAGTTCATTTGATTAACATGCCTGCGTTTTATACCAGTGCCTGGCGCGTGTTAGTGTGTATGAGATGATTATGAACCATGGCGCGACGTGTGAACCATGGCGACGGTCCTGCCCATGATGCATACATGGGTGTTGATATTAATTTATATAGTTTTACATGATCTCTTGAAACTGTGTTTATGTAAGTCACCAAGCTCCATTAGTGTATTCGTGAGTGTACAACGCTATGTGCCGGATTAGTAATTGTTCTTGAGAAGGAACCAAATTGATTTGTCTTTTATATATCATCATCACCATCATCATCATCATCATCATCATCATCATCATCATCATCATCATCATCATCACCATCATCATTATCATTATCATCATCATCATCGTCGTCGTCGTCGTCGGTGTTGTTATGTTTTTTTGTTGATGATGGATGTTATTATCATCATCATTGTCGTCGTCGTGGTCATCGTCGTCGCCGTCATCGTCATACACTTTATATGACGCCTCGGATGAAATTCTGATATTTCCTATTCATGTACATGCATAAAATATTGTACTGTGATCTGCATTGAAATTTGACAGTGTGGGACATAAATATGTACTTTGCATGTCCAACAGCTTCTTTTGATTGAAGCGATGCACACTCAGTGCTGTTTGGCCTTTTCACAAGTTCGCGTAGGCCTCGAGGTCCTCTGACTTGTAGTAAAACTCCAACATCCACAAAGCTTTACGCCAACCTGTGGCAGAAGAACGATTTTATTGTCGTAAAGAGAAATTATATCAATCGTCGTTCAGTAACAGTAGAGAGGAACAGGGGAGACAAGACGTAAGCACATAGGGGTGGGTGGGGGTGGGGTGGGGACCAAGGGAGAGAGGAGGGTGGTGGTGGAAAGGGGTTGGTAGACCTACACGTAACTGTATGCCAAGGTGAGTTTTCATTGACTCAGCCAATGAGTCTACATTGACTCTTCTAAGTGTCGGTTGAGCCCACAGAGCCCTTTTGAGCACCTTCGATCAAGGTCGAGATTGTTGGCGGAGGTCAAAGTTAAAGGTTAGTAGTATTCCAAGGGCAGTTGTCACTCATCGACTTCGGTGAAGTATCAAAGGGCACATGAGGTCAGGGAGGGAAAGGAGAGCGGGACGAAGAGGGTGAGAAGCAGACGGGGGTAGGGGAAGAGGAGAAGAAAGGAAGGAAGGGAAGGGAGGTTCCGGTCAAAAGTTCGCAGCGCGTTTAAAGTGCTGGCCGCGCGCGCAGGTCAACAAAGTCACGTTTACATCAGTTCCATGGCCGCGAGCGATCTCTGAACAGTGAAGGGCAAGCATAGATACTAACCTTGATGTTTAATGTACACACTACATGTTCACGTGACGTAAGTAGTTCACTGGCATCATCTGGGTTTTCTGTTGAAAATATATAAATAAATGAATAAGTAAATAAATAGATATACACATAGATAAGGGAATATATGAACAAATGAATTGAAATATTTTTGTGGTGTATTACAAAATCAGTATTGCAGTCTACGTTATACGAGGAGGGGGGGGGGGGGGGGGGGATGATCCGTGTGTGTTTGGACAGTGTTCGGCCACAGAAAGGCATCAAAACAGCGGTTGAAAATACGTCATACGAATGCACGTGAACACTGAACGTCAAGTAAAGAACGACAGCAGCAAACGCCGTACATTTTTCAAGAGAAAAAATGTTTCTTTAGTCACTTCTTACTGTTTTTGTTCCCCTCAGCCCATCTCTTATTCCTGTTATACAGATTTCTCTGGATCATTTATTGTTTGTTTCTCTCTCTCCATCTCATTCTCTCTGTCCATCTTGTGTCCCTCTCGATGCTGTCTTTCTCTCAGCATCAATGGCTGAGAATAGTACTGTTGTGGTTTTGTTTGTTTTATCAGGGCAAGCCGTTTCGTTCACAGGTGTGGCGGACACGGCACTAATTTTTTGTTTTGTTTTGTTGTTTATGCGATGTAGGACCTGAAAGGCCGCATGTTTGGCTGGCTTCACTGGAAATGTATTGTGTAAAGCTGTTCGGTGTATATCCCCTTCTAAGGGGTTCTGATCTTTATGCATAACATATTTGTCTTGTCCTCTCTCTCTCTCTCTGTTTCTGTCTCTGTATCTGTCTGTCTGTCTCTTTGTCTCTGTCTCTGTCTGTCTGTCTGTCTGTCTGTCTCTCTCTCTCTCTCTCTCTCTCTCTCTCTCTCTCTCTCCTCCATCTCTCTCTCTCTCTCTCTCAGGCACTGATTCTGGCACCGATATGGCAAGATGGTCTTAAGCCATCGTAGAGATTCTTGGAGCCAAGAAAACTCAGTAGGAGGTAAAGCTTCATCTGTAAATATTGTTAATAATTTTGACAAACGATGCCAGTACTCCCGTGTAAACTCCTCCTCCTTTCCTCACCGATTTCATAAGGGCTAATGGCCCTTTAAGAAAAACAAATTAATCGTCGTCGTCGTCATCATCATCATCATCATCATCATCATCATCTCTCTCTCTCTCTCTCTCTCTCTCTCTCTCTCTCTCTCTCTCTCTCTCTCTCTGTGTGTGTGTGTGTGTGTGTGTGTGTGTGTGTGTGTGTGTGTGTGTGTGCGTGTGTGAATTTACAAATGGTTGTTTCTGCCTTTAATTCCTTTTTTCGGTCAAACTCAAAACCTCCTTGGTATTTTTCCTCTGAAAATGAAGACATTGTAAACTCATTTGCTAAGTTTATGGCGGAAGCTTTTTCGATTTGGAGAGAAAAAAACTTAATTAATATGTAGGCTGTGATTGCAGATCATGATTATGCAGTAAGTTATTCATTGTGATGACATTATTGTTTGATGAATGGTCTTTTTCTCCATTTTCTATTTATTAGTACTGTTCGACTGTTTTCTCTGTGTGTACGTGTGTTTTTGCTTCCGAAGCGAGAGGCGAAGTGATTTGAAGAGGGGTCAGACCTCAGGATCAGCCCCCCATTGATAAAACAGCTGCACAGTACCGCACGTGTGCGCGAAGTAGAACAAGCGGGAGACTTTAGAAGCGGTAAAAGGAGGGGATGGGGGGGGGGGGGGGGGGGGGGGGGGGGGTGAGCACAGACATACACACAGGTGTGTGTCTGTGGTGGGGAAGTAGAGGAGGAGAGTGCTGTAAAGGAGAGTGAGATCAAGAAGAGTAGGTAGAAAAGGCGTTGGGAAGAAAAAAGAAATAGATATTGAAAAAGAACAGCAGGAAAAGGAAGCTTAGGAGAAGAACAACAACATCGATGGAAATTGAAGAAGAAGAAGAAGAGAAGAAGGAAGAGGAGGAGGAGGAGGAGGAGAGGAGAAGAAGAAGAAGAAAGAAGAAGAAGAAGAAGAAGAAGAAG
>JADBJO010000171.1:603343-605843 GCA_016801955.1 Conus betulinus
TGGATCAAGCACCTGTCCACTCGCAGCCCACATGGCTTGACCGGGTTGAGCCTGCCTGGCTCGAGTGAGCGGACAGGTCTGGTCAATGCTTGAGGTAGACTGGGTCGACCTGTCAAGCCTGAAAAGCTTGCTGCATGTGTGGGCACTCGTACGCATCGTGACTGGGGCTTCATTGACAAGACATGACAGGGAGAAGAATGGCCAAGGTGGCGCGAGCTGACAGGGCCAAGAATGCTATTCACTGGTGAATTGGCTGGTGGTCTGGGTGAGAGAGGCCAAGACTGAGTGCTTATGATGATGTACGGCTTCGGTTATGCTAGGGGGTCATCGAGGTCTTGCTTCTTTCTTGCCAGTGCAACAATTCTGATCGCTTCTTCGAGGACAATTACAGGAGGTTACTATTTATGGTGCGTGATAGGGGAAGGGAGGATGGGAAGGGGGGGGGGGATGTGGGAGCCTGAGGTGGGGGGAAGGCGGGAAAGGAGATTATGGCGGTACACGGAAACAAAAGATAGCCTTCCTGACTTCCAGCCCTAAAGACAGCTTGTATCTTATTTATGTTGAACAATCAGTGAAGTATACACAGAAAGAAGTTGAATCAGGTTTTTATTATACTTATTTCTTAATATTATATTAGGTCTCGAGTTACACGGTTCACAGAATTCTGTGAACTTGTTCATGTTTAATACACTAAAAGCATCGAATTGCACGTGTTGCCACGTGCATGCTGAAAAGACGTGCGGGTCACATGTTTTCTCTCTAATGGAACGCGAACGATGCAGAGCAGACAGCATCAGTATCCTTCCCTTTTGTGGGTTGGAGCTTCATTGTGCGCATTGAAGTCACTCACCAAGTCCTGTCGATTTGAAGGCATTCACCACTTCCTGTTGATTTGAAAGCATTCACCACTTCCTGCTGATTCGAAGACATTCACCACTTCTTCGTTGATTTGACGACATTCGCCACTTCCTGTGGATTCGAAGGCATTCACTACTTCCACTTGATTTGAATGTATTCATTACTTCCTGTTGATTTGAAGGCATTCTCCACTTCATACTGACTTGAAGGCATTTACCACTTCCTGTTGATTTGAAAGTATTCACCACTTCTTGTTGATTTCATGGCGTTCACCACATCCTGTTGATTTGAAGGCATTCACCACTTTCTGTTAAACTGATTGGTTCTGTGGCCGCCTCCTGTTCACGGGTTGGCTGTCTGCCCGTTCATCACAGCTTTCAGTGTTAAACGGTCAAGATTGAAGTACACACACGGTGGCTGGCGCAGGGGCCAAAGACTAGGTGCGGGCAGCTGGCTGATCTCGCTGAATAGCGGACAGAAAGAAGTTGGCGAGCGTATCTCTCACAGAAGTGGCTACTTACCTGCCTCACCTGCGCGAGCCAACGGAGCTCCGATAGAGGCAAAGAGTAGGAAAGTGAGAAGAGATACCGATCTTCTTCCCCTGTACATTGTTGGCAGCTCTAAAACGGACTGCGGATTCTTGCTACTGTTTTTTTTTTTCTTTCTTTCTTTTTTTTTAATATGGAGAGACCTTCAACACTTACATGTGGAAAGTTGGCATAACACAGAACGCACTCGCCTGGGGAGCAAAGGAGAATCTCGAGTCAGTGGTTCGAGTCTTGTGCCCGTTGAACGGTTTCTTTTCGTGCTTTGAGCACGTAAAAGAACCAAGGCACACGGGAGTTGTCTCTGGCTAAATCCTGCAGAGACATTCTCTTTTTTCCCTCCTGTATTGTCTGAAATGACATGGCACTCACGCTGCTTATTCCGTCCCTCGTCCACTGTCGCAGCCTGGCACCGGCAGTCAGTAGGGAGTACTCGAAGTCAAGTCGTCACGCGGCAACCCACAGAGAGAGAGAGAGAGAGAGAGAGAGAGAGAGAGAGAGAGAGAGAGAGAGAGAGAGAGAGAGAGAGAGAGAGAGAGAAACAAATCAACGAAGCTGGGTTTTTTTTGTTTTTTTTTTTTTTTTTTTAATGAGGGGAACCCTGACTGCTGCCGAGTCACTTTGGTGGTGCTCACTGGTACCTGTTCTGAAGCAGCATGCTCAGACACAGCTTATAAAGCTGCCGACTGACGATGATCATTGCTAAATAGCGAAGCCAGCGTGAGTGAGGTCAGGTTTCCTGCAGAGGGGCACCACCACGTCCATCCCAAGACAGTTTTCATGAACTTACCGACACCAGTGCCCTCGACACGAACTTCATCAAAGGCATAGACATAGAGAGGAAGTCGAAACTGAGGTCACCATGAGAGCATGAACTGAAGAGCCATATAACCTGAGACTTTTCGATAAGGATAGGAATGATGACCATGATTCTACAGAGTTCCGTTGTAATCAAAGCTTACTTTCATATCATATTCCGAAGTCAACTATGCCTGAGATATACAGACACCTGCAGTGTTGGTCAGGAAATTTTGTGCACCACTCTCAGAGACGCATCCATTAGATGGATAAAACTCGATTGTGCGGTCCCAGTCTTC
>JADBJO010000171.1:610843-618343 GCA_016801955.1 Conus betulinus
TTTCTCCTTTTCCCCTTATTACTCAATGTTCTACCTTTGCCAGTCTCTTCACTGGCTTCTGTCCCGTTCTCCTGTGGCGCCATATCTTCGCGGCATTCTGAGGAGCCCTGACCTCATTAGCGCTACTGTTTCTGCCAGTGAGGCAACGGGCCATCCGCTCACTTCTTTAAGTAAAAAGTTCATTCTAGCAGGTTTTTTTTTTTTTCTCTCTGTCAGACGCTTGGTCTAATCCCCCTGCCCACCCTTTCCTACTTTTTTTTTTTTGTTTTTTTTTGTTTTGTTTTGGCCTTTGCGTTCAATATGCGCCACAATGTTACACTTACAATCATTTCGCCTAATATTTTGACGTGACGTAAATGACGCTTTACAATGCTTGAGACACCAACTTCTGATTTTACCATTAAAAAAGATCGTTACTTTTATTACTTTGGTAACAAACAAACCAATGAAAATACGCTCCTACAATTTTTGTTAAAAAATTGTTATTGTTAAAACAAGCAAGATTTCTGCCTTCAGTGCACCTACTCGAATATCAGCTGGTGCTGGCGCCTTTCCATTCGTTGGGCAGTGGTCTACACATCTTTAACAGAAACAAACAGAAAAGAAAAAAAAAGGAAGGAAAAGAACACACACACACACACACACACACACACACAAAGGAAGAGACAGATCTCGCTTCCAGCCGCTCGTAAACCGCCCCACGTAACCTCATATGGTTCATAGAACTATGTCACGGCATTCTTCGTCGTAATAACTATTGTCAGCTGGGAAAAACTTGTTAACCCTGGCTGGTGACAAAGACCACGCGCTCTATGAAACGCAAGCATGCAGAGAATGTTGCACGTGGCATGCAATCGTTTTGACAATCGGAGAAGAAAACGACTCGTGAATGTCGTGCACGTCGCTCTTATCGTGAGGAAATAATACCGAACTCACCCAGCTCCGCTATGTGTGTTTTTAGACATCTGGGCCACACGTTGGAGATGGCGACATTCCAGGTAGACACACACCCCAACAATAAACGAATTGTGTGGAGAGAGAGAGAGAGAGAGGACTGGAGAGAGGGGGAAGGGTGTATGTGGGAGATGGAGGCGATTGAGGGGATGAGGTTGGGGGTGGTGGTGTGGGTGTAGGGATGGTGTGGAGGAGGGGAGGATGTGTGGGGGGGGGGGGGGGGGGGGGGGGGCAGATAAAAAAGTGAAATCTGTGTCATCACAGGCAGCTTACTGCAGGCAGTCTGCACTGTTTTGACAACAATCAGACAAAAAACATCTGGCACACACACACACACACACACACACACACACATAAAGGAAAGGAAAGAGGCTGAGTGATGAGACGGGGGAGAAAGGGGGTTGGGGGGAGACCCACAGCAAAAACGAGAGAGAGAGGGGAAGGGGGGGAGGGGAGGGGGGGGGGAGGCGAGGGGAGGGAAGAAGGGGCCAAGGAGGGCATAAAGTTAAGGGGGCAGATGGAGGATCTGGAAGTTGGAGGAGGGGGGGGGGGGGGGGGGGGGGGGGGGGGGGGCTAGCCCTTGTGATGGCACACTCAAACAGATTCACTGCTGCGCAACAGTAACTGTTGGCTCCTGTCAGGGGCCACGTGGTGCCAGCAGAGATGCTTTCTCAGATGATCGCACGGTCGACTCCAGACAAGCAGAGGTTTCACTAAGCATGAGGGGACCTCCTTGTTCCTGGCTTGGCCACGTTCCCGGGAGGGTGAGACGAGACGTGAAACAACACACACACACACACACACACACACACACACACACACAACACACACACACACACACAGAGAGAGAGAGAGAGAGAGAGAGGGAGAGAGAGAGAGAGAGAGAGAGAGAGAGAGAGAGAATCAGTGGTTTCCACAGAATGCGTCTGGTTCCGTTAACCAGCATTTGCTTTTATAGAACATCTCTGTACTCTTTATTAAGTTGTATTAGTTATCAAGTTTTATTATTGGTGGTTATGGTCATCATGTGTATCTATACATATAATATTATATCAAAATGTGCGTATAACACTCAAGTCTCACTCTGTCTGTCTCTCTCAGTCTCGTCTCTGCCTCTCCAATGGCATACCCCCCTCGCCGCTCATTTCGGCTCCCCGTCCAATCACACCCTGGCTCATTGATACCATTCCGGCACCGACGATCAACAGGAAGAAATCGACATCAAGCCGTTAACAGGCAGCATACCAGAGGAGACTCTGCACTGCCGCCAGGTGACGTGAGTGGTGTTCGTTGTCGCCATTTCCTATCCAGTACACGCGGGACACCATCCAGTAAGCCCCGTACTATCGACAGTAATTGTTCAGTCGTGGAGTCAAAGAGAGAGAGAGAGAGAGAGTGTGTGTGTGTGTGTGTGTGTGTGTGTGTGTGTGGAGGGGGGTGTGGTGGGGGGGGGGGGGGCACCAAGTTTCATCCAGCGACAGTCTCACGAACTTGCTAATGACGGCGACATCGATATGACCTAACATTTTCTGTATGTGTTCATAATTCTACGTATAAGAATTGATTTTTGTTGGATCCCATCTCACTGTGGTATAAAGTGGAATGAAATAGCCGACAGTCTTGCAAAGAAGGAGCAAATAGAAACGCTGCAATTTTTTTTTTTTAATCCCTTAGATTTGTCCTCTTGTGAATTAATCCAAATCATGGAAAAGTATATACATCAGCAGAATTTTAGTCAAAACATGGCTAATTTACCATTGTGCCCAAGGCGCATTGTTAGATTAATTCATAAATTAAGGCTTGAATATTTGGAACACTAAATATTCTCATGGTATTACTTGTGTCTGCAGAGAAAACATTTCTGTGCGTCATCTTTTGTTTGAATGCTCAGTGTTGACCTCGCTCTATCAGGAGAAAGGTACTGAGATGAATAACTTTGATAATGTCAGTACTGTCTTATATGGCTCATATGTTGCTGAAATTACCATGGTTATTTCGCAGTCACAGGATGCAAAAATTTTGTGAATCTCACAATTTTGTGTATCACTAGGGTATTTTATTTACATAAATATGCACATACCAGATGTGGCTTTGCAAGCACTAGATAAGTTGAGTGTGAAGTTTCTTCTTCTTCTTCTTTTCTTCTTTTTTTTTTAAACGAGTGTCATATCATTTAGCGATAAAAAGACATTAAATAAACCACTGAACTAAACTGATCACCAAGAGCATAGACGTGGAGAGGTAACTGAAACTGAGGCCCACCGTGAGAGCGGGGCATAAAGGATCACAGAATTTCAGAGCTTTTTTTTTTTTTTTTTCGTTTTGTCATGCTGATCGAGGAAGCTGAAGATGATAAAGATGATGCTGTGGAGTTCCATTCTGGTCTGAGACTGCATGGCAGGGCTACACTCTGTGCTTACTTTCACGATATATCTCGGCGTCAACCAGGCCCGAGATCTACCGACACCTGCAGTGGTGGTCAGGCAACTGGAGCAACAGGCTCAGAGGCGCATCCATCAAGTGGGTGAAACTCGACTGTGTGGTTCCAGCCTTCCCACACTGTTCAGTTCATAGCAAACTGAACCCTGGTTAGGACCCGCTCATCGTCGGAAAAAATCCCACGAACTTAAATGGTTTTTTTACTACTACTACTACTACTACTACTACTACTACTTTATTTTTGTTACTACTACTACTGCTATTACGACTGCTGCTACTACTACTCTAATATAACTACAACAAGAAGTAGTGGTAACAAAAAAATGTAGTTGTAGTAGTAGCAGCAGCAGCAGTAGCAATTGCGGCAACAAAAATAATTATAATAATGAGAACAATTTCTGTGGCGCCAGCCTATTTACGTGGGTTACCGGGCGCTCTACAAATTTTAACTAAATATATCTAACACACACACACACACACACACACACACACACACACACACGCACACACACGTACGCACGCACGCACGCACGCACACACGCACACGCACGCACGCACACACACACACACACACACACACACACACACACACACACGCACGCACAACACACACATACACACATGCGCGCACGCACGCACAATATACACAGGTACACGGTGTCAGCACACACACACACACACACACACACACACACACGCACGCACGCACGCACGCACGCATGCACGCACTGCATAAAAACGGTAAACAGCCCATTCGCATGTGAGCGAATGTATGCAAGTGACAGGCAGCAATTTAGTAATATTTCAGATAATGTTCTGCAACTGGCGTTTAAACAGATAAGTTTGTAAGTGCCGGCTTGAAAAGTCATGAAAGAAGGGGCGTAACGTAGTTGGAAAGGAAGTGAGTTCCAGAGTGTTGCCGCAGAGAAAGATGAGAATGCCCTAGAACCGTGCTGCTTTCAGTAACAGGACGCAGTTCGAAGTATTCGGCCACGGGAGGAAGAACGGGCAGGAGAGTGTATTTGAAGAAGTTATAAACAGTTCCCTTCACATGCGATAATCTTCAAGCATAAACAGGCAGAATGAATCCGGTGCTCGATTTTTGAGCCAGTGTAATTTCCTCGAGAGATCTGATGTATGATGTCGTTTTAGTGCCTTGTAGATAAGATGGGCGGATGAATTTTGAACACGTTGTAGTGCCTGGGAGAGGACCGCAGGTACATCAAATAAAAGAGCATTACAATAATCTAATCTTGACATGATGCAGGAAGACACCGACATTTTGGTGGCTATTCCATTAGAAAAAAAAAAGTCCCACAGAGTTGATGCAATGGAGTGTAAGAAAAACTTGCTTGGCAGATTTCTGCCATGTGATGTTTTAGAGAGAGCAGAGTCGAGATAAACGCCTTGATCCAAACATATGGCATGAACGAGATATAAGTGGAGCCTAGGACAATTCACGTATGAAGACGAGGGTCTTGAGGCTGAGAGTGTTTTGTAAACCGGATAGTTTCTGTTTCGGAATCATTTCATTTCAGCCTATCGTTAGACATCCACTTTTTGATACCAGAGACACAGACTTGAAGATTTATACCAAGACAATCATAGTTATCTGGCGAATCAGAATGTTCAAGCTGAGTCTCATCAGCGAACATTTCAGGATGAACAGAACGGTTGTTGATGATCTCAGTCAGGGGCGTTGTGAAAAGCACTGGATCTAGCACAGAACCCTGAGAACACCAAAGTCTGATGACATATTAGAGGACAATTTCTCATTGATAAGGACGAACTGCTTTCTGTCTGAAAGATACGATATAAACTAATTAAAGGGCATTTTCACATACGCCAAAGTTTGTGCTCAGATCTGAGAGGAGAATTTTGTGATCAGTTCTGTCGAAAGCTGCGGACAGATCTAAGAGAAAAGAAAAACATAGGCGGATGTTGTCGTCATCAGGACGTCAAAATGTCGTTCAAGATTCGGATGAGAGCTGTTCCTGTGCTGTGTCCAGTATGACAAGCTGACTGGAGGAAAACTGAGAAAGTTGCTTTATAGGAACATTTTGAGATGATTGATGGAGAGGACCACTTTCACTATGGCTTTTTAAAAGAAAGTGAGGCAATACTGATAAAAAAAAAAAAAAAAAAGAAAGAAAGAAAAATCAGCCCATTCGGATCAAGCGACGATTTTTTTTTTTCAAAAGAGGTTTCACAGTTGCGGTTTTGAAATCATCAGGTACTGAACCACTGAAATAGTAGAGACAGGAAAAAGTCAGTTCAGAATCAGATAGAGAGAGAGAGAGGAGAGAGAGAGAGAGAGAGAGAGAGAGAGAGAGAATAAATAGACAGACACAAATATACAGATCGATGGATAATTAGACAGACAGACATAGACCGATAAGAATAGAAAGACAGACAAATCAATCGATCGATCGATAGATAGATAGACAGAGGGAGAGATAAATAATCAGAAAGATATGACTGTCGGGTTTTGTAATATGTCTTTAATTCAAGCCTAACCTGCTAGAAGAAGACGCGGGCCTGATAAACACGTTTTATTTAGCAGGTGTCCCTGGTCGCAAAATCACACTTTGTTGCAGACGGAACGATGCAGGAGGAGAGGAAGTTGGCAAAGGTGGAACACCTTAGAAAAACTGCATTAACCATTGCTATTATATTTTGCGGAGAATTTACCAGACCATATAAAAACAAACAACTGTCTGTCGACATTCGCGCATCAGATGCCATTATCTGTTTCCTCTGCTCTCTAAGCAGCATGAATGGAACTGAATCCAACGCTGAACGCGTCCTGGCGGCGATCATTGGCAGCGAGCTCGCACTCTACAGGTTAATTAACAACACGAGTCTGGAATCCTCTTCATGAAGGCAGCTCCTCTCTTCAACAGCATGATCAGACAGCCATCTGCACAAACTCTGGAACCGCGGGTCTTCTTCACCGTAGATTCTGCCCACGATTTCCAATGGGACGCTCAACTTACGGGCGTTAACGGGCGTCTCTCTCTCTCTCTCTCTCTCTCTCTCTCTCTCTCTCTCTCTCTCTCTCCAGGGAAACCTATTCCAGTGTGGACGCTTCTGCGTTGAAATCTGGCTAGATGATCTGATGGTGAGGAAGGAAGGATGACCTGGGCGTGCTGATGCCGGAGTTTCTCTTCAAGTGATGGTGGGTGGCTGCTCCCGTGCGCGCTCTTCTTCTGTTTGTTTTCCTTGGTTCCAGCTGGAATGTGACGTGAGGCAGCAGCGTTGTCAGGATTGCCAGGGAGGCGAGGGGAGTGCACGGCCGCTTGTTCCACAGTTCTTGGCCTCCTGGGTGCAGAGTGTTGTGTGCCTTCCTCACTGACCTCAGAGACATGGCGTTGACAGGGGTCTCAGGAAATGTGTGTGAAGTTTCACACACGCACACACACATACGCACATGCACACTCACACACACGCACGCACGCACGCACCACACACACACCACACACACACACACATACACACACACACACACACACACACACACGCACGCACGCACGCACGCACGCACGCACGCACGCACGTACGCACGCACACACACACACACACACACACACACACACACACACACACACACACACACACACGCACGAAATCAACCGAAAGAGAGTTAGTGTTTACTGAGGCTAGAGTCTTTTCAATCTCTCTTTAACAGCACACCAAATTATTAAAACGATAGCGTAGTTTTCCAAGCTGCCACTTTTTTCAGCGCCTGTGTATTGTTATCTGATCTCTGTCTCCGTCTGTCTCTTTCTGTTTGTCTCTGAAGTGTCTGTCTGTTTGTCTGCCTGTCTGTCCATCTGTCCGACCGTCTGTATGTCTGTCAGCTTGTCCGTCCGTCTGTGTGTGTGTGTGTGTGTGTGTGTGTGTGTGTGTGTGTGTGTGTGTGTGTGTGTGTGTGTGTGTGTGAAATCTCTTAGTCTCTTTGTCTGCAAGTTTATCAGTGGCTTGTTTATGGGATATGCTCACATGTCTCTTTTCGTGACATGTACATCATGCGCGCGCGTGTTTGTGTGCAAAGCAAGTAGAGAGAGAGAGAGAGAGAGAGAGAGAGAGAGAGAGAGAGAGAGAGAG
>JADBJO010000171.1:623343-638343 GCA_016801955.1 Conus betulinus
AGATCTTAAAGTTGAACATTATATCAAGACTTAATTGAATGTTTAGGTCTTCAGCCAGAAAGCAGTATTTAGACATGATTAGATTCTGAGGTCTTAAGGCGGGAAATTAATTTCGAATATGATTACATTTGAGGTCTTGATGTAGAACATGATAGCTAGCCGTGATGACCTCAGTGAACATGAGAGATACATCGGGATTCTTCCAGCTAGAGATAAAGAGGTCATCAGGGTCAGGTGCGAGCCATGTTCAACACATATAAAAAAAAAAAAAAACTTCAAAGAATTTTGTTTGACAGTTCGTTCGTTTGCTTGTTCATAGGCGCACTGTCCCTTCAGCAAGCCTTGTAGACTTAAAACCAACGAACAACAACCAACCACCAACAAATCCTTAGTGTCCTCTCTTCGTTCTTTTAGCTACCCCTGTAGAGATCACAGCCACTCTACAGCACATGCTGTGTCACTGAAAGAGAAGAAAAAAAAAAAGATACACCCGAAGTTGCGGGTGGGACCGAGAGAAGTACTATCCTCGACTGCCGAACGAGCCAAGCTGGGAGCAGTCCTACACCACCTGTGAAAGCCTGCGCTGTGTTCGCACAGGGTGCAGGCACGTACATTGTCACTGTGACATATACGGCAACGAAGCTGCGGATGCTCTGGCAAAGAAGGGGACAATGACAAAAGCCTGGAAAGACAGGGACCACAACCTTTCAAGAAGCCACAGCCATTCCCAGGGGCACGCCGGCACAGCACATGATTGCGGAGTCATAGTCACGACAAAAAGGACAACCCAGAGCAGGTTACAGGATTTCGTGAGTAAATACTGAAAACAACAACAACAACAAAAACATGCAGTTCTTTCTTTACTACTTACATATCTAAAACTTTGTGCAACGGTAGTCTGGACAGTGGTCTAACATTGTGCAAAATGTCATGGCAATGACTTCAATAGAAGCTGAGAAACAAAGATACTCTCCAAATGCACGCCAAGTCCCCCCCCCCCCCCCCCCCCCCCCCCCCCCCTCCCCCCGTAACGGGTGGCGGATGGGCCACAACTATCTGAATCGCCACCTCTATACCGCCTTGGCTTAAGGCTGTGCCAGGCAGCTGACATAGGCTAGAACACCAAGGCTACATCAAGATGTTGCTATGCTCTGCACAGTTATGCGGGGATTGTCTTCAGTTGTGACAAGCTCCTAGCATAGCATTATCAGTCTCCAAAATCCCCCGAAGTCAGAGTGTGGCTGCCCATGTGGCGGGGTAATCAAAAAACGGTCACACACGTAATGTTCTCATCCCCAGCTGATGCATTTGTATCATAGTGTTCAAATTCTTCGGCTGTTCGGATGATCCCTGGAGTCTTTTAGCCAGGGTACGACGTCAACAACAACAGCAACCACCTCAAACCAGATTCCGACCTGGTCAGTCCGTCCGATCAGATCAATTTGAGTTTCAATTTCACCAAGGAGGTGTAGCAGCGTGCGGTCTAGTCACAACCAAAATGCGCTCTCGCATAGGCACATGCACTCTGTCACTCACATCGGGCCCGCACAAAGGTGACGGGAAACCAATAACATTTCACAGAAAATAATCAACTTTTATTTAACTTGACTCCGAGCCCCCACCCGTCACTACACACAACACAATTATCTGTATCATACAACAATGTAAACACCATACAGACAATCTCATAAATCGGCATCCCCTGTTCTTCAGTGATTCTTACTTAACCAGGAAAGACAATATTTCACTATTACATTTGCACATTTATAAACTTAAGAACAAATGAAACGTCCATAACTTGCCAGCATTCCTTGGTTGACCGTCAGTTTCTCTCATCACACTGTGCGACCACGAGCTGAAGCTGCCACACTGTTGTGTCCTCCCGATTGGCCAAATCCCAGTTGGGGGACACTGGCAACGTAGCTCGCGTTGCACCCTCAGACCGAGTCTCCTGGACTCCACCGCACTTCGCCCTCTCCACGGAAAGGGCTCCTGTCGGCCTCTCCCACAGGTCTTCTCTGGCTGCAAAACACCCCACCGTTGTCTGGCAGCTCCCTGTCTAGGCTCCAACAGGCTAACACGTCTTGCTTGCTGTCGACCGTCCCCACACGGGAGACAATTCTTCTCGTCGTCGGCTCCGAGGCTACAGCAACCTCCACTGTCTTACGTCCCCACCTAGGGAGACAACGAGGCGACAGCAAACCTCTGCTTCTCGCTGTATTTTCTTGAGCCCTCAGCAAGACGGGCGAGTTCACTTTCCCTTAAGTGAGTCACACACTTCCTGGTTTTCCAGGCACCTTATATCCATTCTCAAACAAGAGAGAACTCGAGTTTAACTGGTTCAAACCAATGGAATCACTGGCACACACATATCACACGATTTGTACCAATAAATCCCCGAGTTATTTTTGTTCCACCAATGGAATCACTAGTCACCTACACATACACACACACCACAGCTGTTAGCACCAACAAGGACTTGGGTACCAAGTGGTTAATGCATAACCTCCTATTCAAACTCATGTTCCATTCCCCAAAGCTACCATTATACTAACAGCCTGGACTTCTCTACCAGCCAGGACTGATGCTTCAAGTATTACTACCTCTACAGACAACAAGGTGCAAATCACTCAATAGGCCGAAGCCTTCCATTCATTCCTCAGAACAAGAACGACTGAGTGGTCACTGTACTCTGCCTGCAGGCTGACGGTCGCCTACCCGTGACGGTCACCTGACACGATTGCCTTCCTTTCAGCCCACTGGACACTCCAGTGAATAGCCAAGGCTCACACTCTCCTCTGCCCAGGACCGGCAGGTCGGCATGTTCTTGTTACTATCCCTCGGACATGCGAAAAACACTTTCCAGTAACTCTCCTCCTTCAGTAAACGACCGGGGTATTCCCCTCTGGTGATGCCTGAATTCGCACACTTGAAGAACCCAAGGAACTTGCTCTCAACAACAGTAAAACTACCCTTAATCTGCCTAAATGCTCGAGAACATTCGGTGTGATGTGTGCGTGCGTGCATGCGTGTGTGTGTGTGTGTGTGTGTGTGTGTGTGTGTGTGCGCGCGCGCGTGCGTGTGTGCCCGCGCGCATGAATGACATTTGAACACAGACAACCACCATTTCCCACCACCACCACCAGATCACAGTCGCTCATTTGCACACCTGCAATCAACTTGCCAGTGTGTGTGTGTGTGTGTGTGTGTGTGCAGACTACATAAATAGCAGCGACCTCCTCTGCGCCCCATTAGAGCCATCGCCAAGGTAACTAACCGCGTCACACCCAACTGGAACTGTGAACTGGGGTTATTGTGTCACTGGGCTCACACACCAACGCAACGCCTTGCAGGTGCTGTATGTACAGATGGTGCAGGTACTGTCTTCAATATTGAGGTTGCTTTGGGTCGTATTATGGGGCCGAGCTAGCCGACTACTGCTGTCATTACGAAAAAAAAAAAAAAAAAAAAAAGAGAAAAACTATGTTTGAATGAATATCAATAGTTCCACCATCATGTGATACTGACTTTGAGGGTATGCTTTTGACATAGGGCTGTTCGGCATTTTGTTAAAGTCAGTATCACATGATGGGTGGAACTATTGATATTCATTTGGGAGATACAAGCGTAACCCCGCTGAATGGTGTCAGCGTTTTGTTTTCTTTTTTGTTTGTTTTTTTTTTTTTTTTTTCATTCGTTTGTGACTGTTAGTTTGAAAAAAAAAAAAAAACCCAGCGAAGTTTAACAGTGGGACAAATATTTCTATCTCCCCCACCCCCTCCCCTCTCTCTCTGCATGAGTGTGTGTGTGTGTGTGTGTGTGTGTGTGTGTGTGTGTGTGTGTGTGTGTGTGCGCGCGCGCGCGCGCGTGCGTGTGTGCATATACTACCTAGAATAAAGATTAATGAATGGGTCGCATGGACAGAAAATCAGTCGAGTACAGAAAAAAAAATGAAAAAGTCAGAGAGAGAGAGAGAGAGAGAGAGAGAGAGAGAGAGAGAGAGAGAGAGAGAGAGGAGAGAGAGAGAGAGAGAGAGAGAGAAAACAGGGGGGGGTGGGGAGGGGAGAGGGAGACGGGGAAGGTGTAGCAGAGGAAGGCGAATGGAGGAGACGATTACTTTCGTAGAATTTTCAGAACAAGTGTCTCTAATTGAGATTGAAAGCACCTCTCTGCAGCTACACCCCCAAGCCCCTTTTTCTTCCCCGCACCCACCTGGATTTCCATATGAGAGGTGGGGTTGGGTGGGGGAA
This sequence comes from Conus betulinus, assembly GCA_016801955.1. Taxonomy (NCBI): domain Eukaryota; kingdom Metazoa; phylum Mollusca; class Gastropoda; order Neogastropoda; family Conidae; genus Conus; species Conus betulinus. The sequence continues at coordinate 627,594 of JADBJO010000171.1, forward strand.
TGGGGACGGGAGGATTCAACGGGAAAATAAAGGTTTTTCCAGCATTTTGCAATAGGGACATGTAATGAATAACGGATTGCTTAATAAACTCCCAAAAATTAAAGAAAAAAGTTATCTGTCTGCTGCATTGGTCTTCTCCTTCTTCTTCTTCTTCTTCTCTTCTTCTTCTTCTTCTTCTTTCTTCTTTCTTCTTCTTCTCTCCTCTTCTCTTCTTCTTCTTGTTCTTCTTCTCCTCCTCCCTCCTTTTTTCTCCTTCTCCTCCTCCTCCTTTTGCTTTTTCTTTCTTCTCTTTTCTTTCCTTTCTTCTTCCTTCTTTCTCTTTTCCTCCTTCTCCTTCTCCTTTCTTCTCCTTCTCTTCTTCTTCTTCTTCTTCTTCTTCTTCTTCTTCTTCTTCTCTTCTCTTCCTCCTCCTCTCCTCCTCTCCCTCTCCCTCTCCCTCTCTCCTCCTCCTCTCCTCCTCCTCTCCTCGTTCCACATTTAGAACGCTGAAATCTGTGGGTGAGAAGATTTTGGGGTGCGCGACAGTTCATTCTTACAATTAAAGCAGCCACGTTCCAGCTTCTGGGAATCGGAACCATTGTCCACACCTCCTTTTTTTTTTTTTTTTTTTTGGGGGGGGGGGGGGGGGGGGGGGGTTGTTGGTTGGTGGTGGTGTGTTGTTGTTGTTGTCAGATATGAGTCGGTAGGTGTTCACTAACTGAGCCAGTTCAATTGTGTACAAGGTGAGTGTTGATCACAAATGTTGACACAATATAATTCACAGTGCGAATGACGTTGCCTCAAAATGTAGTCAGTTCTCCCGCGATCTATGCCCACCCCAGACAGAATGCGCCGACCTTTGGTCTGCTTCCCATCCAGAGTGATTAATGTTGTTGTAGGTGATGGCTGTGGTGTGGTGGTGATGGTGGGTGGTGGTGGTTGTGTGTGTGTGTGTGTGTGTGTGTGTGTGTGTGTGTGTGTGTGTGTGTGTGTGTGTGTGTGTGTGTGTGTGTGCGCGCGCGCGCGCGCGTGTGTATGTGTGTGTGTGTGTGTGTGTGTGTGTGTGTGCGTGCGCGTGCGCGCGCGCGTGCGCGCGGCGCGTGGTGTGTGTGTGTGTGTGTGTGTGTGTGTGTGTGTATGTGTATGTGTGCGTGTGCGTGCGCGTGCGCGCGTGTGTTTGAGTATTTGAATGTGTGTGTGTGTGTGTGTGTGTGTGTGTGTGTGTGTGTGTGTGTGTGTGTGTGTTTGTTTGTTCGGGGATGGGAAGTTGGAGGTGAGGGGTAGGTGTTGATGTTTTTTTTTTTTTTTTTTTTTTTTTTTTGAGGCCTTCATCCTTGGCTGTTTCCCTTTTTTCTTCCCCCCCCCCTTTTCTTTTCCTTTTCCTTTATTTTTTTTTTTGTTTTTTTTTTGTGGTTATTTGTGGGTCCTCCATCTTCGTCTTTATTTCTGCTTTCTTTTCTTACAAAATATCTTTCAATATACAAATAAACATAACACATTTTTTTAAAATATTTTTTGTTGGAAAGAGAAAACGCCGTGTCTGTTTATTTCTGCTCTAGTGTCAATGGATTTACCATCTGCTACAGGGCTTACAGGCCTACGAGTTTTTTGGATGATCTGTTAGGTGCGAATGTTTACAATAGTCTGGGGTGTTGATAATCTGGTGTCTACGAGTCTGTCTGTTGCTACAGTTGTCTGGGTTTTTAATCAAAGTTTGTGTGTCTTAGCCACAAGTGCTTTCCGTTAAATTAATTTTAAATACTGCATATAGCAGTAATATGGTCCTAATAATTACAGTTTTATCCAGGCCGCATAGACAAAGTTGTACTAACCACAACATGCGCCGTCGGTCTGTCTACAGACACATAAACCATTAAGGTCACAGTTTATGTGTGTAAGCTACAAGCATTCACTGTCAAAACATTTTAAAATATTGTATTTAGCTGTAATATGGTCCCAATAATCACAGTTTTATCCAGCTCACATAGAAAACATTGTATCAGCTACAACCTTAGGTCTACGGACACAAACCATTTTGTTAACCCTTTTTTGTTCCTCGTAAAAATGATCATTTTTATCTTTTCTTGTCTGTTGCTTCATTGACTACATACATAAGTAGAGGTATTTTCAACGACCTTGGTAATTCAAACCACTCTTAATTAACATAGAGCTTAAATACAGGTTGAATGCAAACATGCGTTTACTGGACCACCAAACGACTGAAACAAACATATAATACAACAGACACAGCGCGTTTCGGCCTGTCGGTCTTTGTTAGGCAGGAGAACCAACACAGCAGAAAAATAAAAACAAACAAACAAAAATCACATACATTTTTCTATTTTCTACTCAGTTTGGTTTCTCTCTGTTTCATTGCTGTTTGGCGTGACTGAAGAAGGCAGAGTGTTTGTCTGTCCACCCCCCCCCCCCCCCCCCCCGCCCTGTGTTTGGTGTTGTTTGTTCTGCCTGACGAAGATCACTAGGCTGAAAACACGTTGTGTCTGTTTTTTACCTTGGGTTTTTTTGTTTTTTTTTTTCATTTGTTTAGCGATCCAGTAACCTCCCTTTCGCTCTCTTTCTTCAACTACCGCTACCAGAATGTCTTTGAAACCATAAGCCGGATATTTGCAACACATGCCATATCACGTGATGCGTGCGTTTGCTGAAAATACACCTCATTGTTGAATATAAAGATGACGGATGTTTACTAAATTGTAATTGAGCCTTAATGCTTGTCAGGAAAGAATCACGATAAACCGAAAGGCGCCAAACCTGCACTTAAAATACGCCAGACAGTGTCACGTGGCGTTTTGTATGTACACTGAACGTCAAGCACAATAAGAAAAAACCGCCGATCCTGATCTCCCTTCAGCTCCGCCGGGCTGGAAATGTGAGATGGCAAATATCAAAACAGTCAACATCAAACATCGTTGACGTGAAGCAAACAAACTCCACAGGAGCGCGAGAGATAACACCCGAATCCAGGAAAACGGAGGCTTTTATCCCGCTTCTATGTTCAACAGCGATACATAAGGCTGAAAAGAAAAGGAAGAGTGGGGAAAAAAAGTTGGTGCGTTTCTGATAGAAATTTCTTTCCTGTTACCTCTTTTTTTTTTCTTAAGCAAGGTAAACATCATGAAGCAGTGATATCGGTTGATCGGTTGACTTCGCAAATGAGTGGCCAATTTTTTCTTTTTTTTCCCCCCTTTTCTTTTCTTTTCATTTCATTTTTTCTTTCTGTCTCTGATTTAAATCGTGTACTGTTTCAAACATGTCACAATGTTGGAAATTTTCATATTAAGTTCTGTCTGGAAAAGTATGTATATGTTCAAAAACTCTTCGATGGACGTCTGAACCATAGCACAAAAAAAACAACTCAGCATTTTATAACACATGCAGTAAATGTTATAACTGAGGAAATGAAAACTACGAAAGAGAGAACTGCAGGGGATGGAGAGAGTGTCAAGAAAAGGAGTGTAGACAATCAGGAACAGACAGGCTGTGTAGGAATTGAGGAGAATACATACAGGCCTTGGCGCCTGAGAACATGGGCGTACCAAGGGGAAGGTACCAATTAGGTGTGTGATAACCGGTCTGTAAATGTTCTCCAGGAATAAAAACCCCGAGACTCTGGACCACAGATACATTTTAATCGGAAGAAACTCTAGGGACAGCTTGACAGCAGAAGGTCTTTAAAGAACCCCCCCCCCCCCCCCCCCCCCAACCCCCACGTCCCTCAGACAGTGTTTCGGCCCTGAACTCCTTACACTCTAACGAAGCTGGACCGCATCCAGGTCAAGACTCCCAGGTGCCATTCTACTGCCGCAACTTTTGGATGGGTTGGCGTCAGAAGGAGTTCCATTTTAAAAGGATACCTTACCCCATTGCTAAAGGGACACCTGTTCCGCGTTGCGAAATCTAAGCCTTATGAACTTCACTTTCGTTCCTACTCGACCAGAGCAGCTGGAAATATTTTCGGTTGCCTCTGCCATTGCCTTCAGGGTTCTAGTCCTTTTCTTACCTGAAATCTTGAGCTGTTTCATGAGACCATAGGTTGGTGAACCTACAAATCCCCGTTCTCCAACCTCTGTGGCTCCAACTTTTTCATTTCAAATAGATGCTTCTCAAATAATGTGCATACAAGTCCTGAATAGAGCAAGAAAGTTGTTGTAGCCATCATCAAACACCTGTCTTTTTAATCCCTTTGTTTTGCCATAGCAACGGAGATACTGTTTTCAGCTGCGTCTGTTGGTTTGTTTGTTAGTCTATCAACAAGATTAAAAAACACAACCCACTGGACCAAATTTCAATGAAACTTCATGAAAAGAAGGAATGCGATCCCACAAGAATCCATAGCATTTTGACGCAAGGAGGGGTGTGGGTAGGGGATGGGTGCAATTAAACTAGAATGCACAAACAACTTGCAAATGACGGAAGCCAAAGCAGTACAAACAATTTCCTACACAAAATAGAGAAACGATTAAGCGTATAAAAAAAACTGAAACCAGTTTTTCATTAAAAACCTACAATAGGGCACTGTGTTGTCATATATCATCGGCAGTTTCTAATTATGCCTGTATATTCTGGCAATTAATTTGCGAGTTACATCATTTTGGACTTTCCCTGGGTTTTCATTAAAGCACTAAATTTAACGGCAATGCCATTGGACTGTACTAGACATGATAGAGAGTTACAACATTTAATGACTGGAAATGAACAGTTAAATGTGAAATGGAATTCATCACCTACTTCATCCAAATCACGAAGGACACATCTTCTTGGGGCGTCTTGGGGCGGTGCAAAACAGCCTGTCTCGCTGAACGGGACTTTTATGATTCGAGAATCTGAACTTAGTGAAAGGTAATCGGAGGGAAGACGAAAAAAAAAACAAGTTTTTCTCCGGGCAGAATTTTTCATGTTATACATACGATAATTCTAATCCGTTCTACAAACTTGAAGATAAAACGTTGAAGCCACACAGCACCCATGAAGTAGCTGCAGTATTTCGATTTATTATAAAACCTTTTTCAAGCAACACTGGCCAACTGACAAATAAAACAGCTTAGAATTCTGTGGTTTTAGAACGGAAAAGAGTTCACTGGGAAAGAGTTCACTTTGTCCATGTCTAGATTTACTGATATTTACCCTTTGTTTGACTATAGTTTTCGAACTAGTTTAATATATATATACTGGGTTTCTAAAAAAAAAAAATCCCCCCAGATCGTTTGATAATGAATGATATGTTCGTTAAATAGTGACTAAATATGCTGCCACCAGGGAAGTTTAAACTGCTATCGGTGAGGCGAAACAAAGATTCGCTCAGCCAAAATACGCAAAGGCTATGGGACCGATTTTCAAAAAAACTTGGAAGACTGAGGTCGAAGGACGAAGCCATGTTAAACACCATGTTCATCATTAGCACATTGATGCATTTGTAATGATTTCCATTAACTACAATGAAATAAGATATGGCGGTTGGTGACGAATTTTAGGGAGTATACGTAAATATTTGTTTCAAAAGTATACATTATGATTTTCTTTATGAAAACAGTACTGTTCATCGCATAATGAAAATAGTATTATATACACAACAAGTGTCCTTCACGTAACCTTACTTATTGTTTTCATGGACATCAACGAACCGCTGATATATCAAAAAAAAAAAAAAAGTTTAATCGCGTTTTACGCTTAAAGTCCTTTGGAATACATGTCCAAATAACCAACAATAATGATGAATCTTTTGGCACAACGCAAAAAGACGTCAGCAGTGACATGAATAATTATGGTACTTACTTATTTCCCTCCAACATTGCGTTTTTTTGTTGTTGTTTTTTTTTTTTAGATTTGCCTCACGCTCATGCTCAACGGACATAATTACCCATGATGCGCCGAGTTACCCCACTGACGGGACTTAAATGTATTGTAAAGCTGATTGGCAAATAACGAAACAAAACAGTCAATGAAGGTGACACTTCATGAGAAGACGATTATAGTGCAGGTTCTTAGACACTTGCGAGTATTTGGAACACACACACACACGCGCGCGCGCAAGCACCTACGCATGCACACACGCACGCACACACACACACACACACACACACACACACACACACACACACACACACACACTCGCACGCACGCACGCACGCACACACACACACACACACACACACACACACACACACACACACACACACACACACACACACACACACACATGAGAGAAAAAAGGAACTGATTTTCTTTTTTTTTTTTTTTTTTTTATTTTCATCGTAAAAGACAAATACCTCCTTTTGAAACCGATGTTTCACCATAGAGCTGACTTCCCGCTGCTGTTTGATGGGAAAAACCGCTCCCACAGGGTAGACAACTGACCTGCCACAACACGTCTGTGCCACAACGCCCCAGGAGGCAGAGGGGGTGAGAGCCAAACTGCACCTGCCGTGGATGATTACTGCCCCTCACTGCATTCTGATCTCCTTCCGTCTGTTATCGTTCTCATGATAATATTGACACTTTAAAAACGACGGAAAGTCAATTCGGGTCGACTTGATGCGATTGGGCAAATGTGGAGAAATCGGTGTCTAATCTAAGACAAGAATTTTTGTTTTTGCTTTTGTTATTTAAAAATGATAATATTGAGGAAAAAAAAACTATCCTATAAGGATTTAGATTAGCACATTGCCTATATTTGTGTGTCCATGTGCTTGAACGGTGTGTGTGTGTGTGTGTGTGCTATATATACATCATATCATGTTATATCATATCGTAACAATAATCACAAGGAAGTGGAGGGGGAGGGAGAGGGGGGCTTCTTTCGAGGCTGTTTGGACTCTGTGTATTGCTGTACCATTTTTTTTTTAGATCCTTGCAGGCATAATGAGCATGTCTTCATAAATTATAGGCACAGTTTTGTACAGGAAAGCATCAATACAATGTTTGTGCCCTCAGGCATACTGACCCTTGGTCACTCTGAGGTTATTCGAGACTATTCTCTCTCTCTCTCTCTCTCTCTCTCTCTCTCTCTCTCTCTCTCTCTCTCTCTCTGAGTGTAAGTGGCAGTAATTCGCTTCCCGTCTTTCTCACCAAAATACTCGGGGCTTTAACGCGCCGGTTAACGGTACTACGTGAACAAAGAGGATTACAGGCCACTGAAATAACCCTCGTCACTGACATAATCACTTCATGACATTGTCTGTGGTATTCATAAGTTGTACAGAGAGAGAGAGAGAGAGAGAGAGAGGAGAGAGGGGGGGGGGGAGGAGACAGGCAGGTAGACACAAAGACAGACAAAGAGAAAAAACAGAGAGAGAGAGAGAGAGAGAGAGAGAGAGAGAGAGAGAGAGAGCAGGCATAGGGTGGGGGTGGGGTGGTGGTGGGGGGGGGGGTGGGGAGGGGTGGTGATGCAAGCAATGAGGCATACCGCAGATTACAACTTAAGCAACATTGCGACACGGTCCCGCGGTTCACAGGCGAGCTGACGCCCCTCAAGGCTTTCCCTAGGGCCTTGCACACACACACACACACACACACACACACATACACCACTTCACCATTACACGTGCCAGAAACGTAAACTTGCTCACTTACGCAGCTAATCACTTTTGACCCAGTGCAGCGCGATCAGCCGCTTAATGAGCTGCGTCCACTCACTTGAGACACGGTAATCTGATCCGATTAGAAACGACCTTCAGTGTGGTGTTGTTTTTTGCGGACAAGTGTAGACAGTCAGTCTGAAAGAAATGGGTCAGCGGGCGTTTTTAGACAGCCTGGTGTCGGTGCCAGGCTGGAATCAGGCAAATTACAATTCCCTTTCTATGTAAACAAGATGGGATAAACCGTTAATTACTTCCTCCAGGGAGAGTATAGCCTGCCACGTCTGTTCGTTTGTTTGTTTGTTTGTTTGTTTTTGTGTTTGTCCGTCAGCAAGATCGTATCATGCAGAAAATTGCAGAACCGTCCGTTCCCAACACAAGCTCATAGTATTGTGGCGAGATCCATGGACGGATCCGGATAAAACAGCGAGTCCAGGTCCTGTTCATTAAGATCATTGCAAGTTTCCCACGGTACATGAACATTGTGATGTTCCTACTTCAGAACTGAAAATTGTCCATGCGGAAATATATTTTTGTGGAATTTTCAAACTGTGTGTTCATGGAAATTTTTTGACATTTTGTAAATTTTCCCCTATCTGCTGAAAAAAAAAGTAAATGGGAAACAACTCTTGCAGTCCGTACCTATTATTATCTTTACCTGCGGGATTTCTCTCTCTCTCTCTCTCTCTCTCTCTCTCTCTCTCTCTCTCTCTCTCTCTCTCTTCTCTTAAACTGATTTGGTCAGAGAAGTTTAGAAAGAAAAGAAATAAAAATAAAGAAAAGCCTACATACCCACCCTGTTTTCCTTTTCCGTTCATGTCACAAAAAGTAAACCCACCAATGTCTCACGTTTTTGGCATGGATGCAGGGTGTGCTCGCTCTTGGCGGGATAAATTCTGTCCTTTCCCGACACTCCTTTCTACTGATCCACCGGAATCACAGACTCACGTACGAACGGTCAATTCCTCCTGACCACGATGTAAAGGCGGTGGAATTGGTCCCGATTGGTCTCGACACAAACATACAGACAGATGGTGCACTGGATCAGATTCCCTCCCCTGTTCGCTAAGCACTTTCACTTTACACAGGTAGAATGAATATTCTTCTTCTTCTTCTGCGCACGCAGGCTGATACTCCTGCGGACACCCCCTGTATAGAAAGGCAAAGATTAATCCCATCTACCCAACAAAGGGAGTGGAGTTTTGAGTGCATAACCGTTTTCTTATCCCCCCCATTAAGGCAGCCATACTCCAACTTCGGGGAAGGTGCATGCTATGTGTGACGTGTCATCCACACCAACGGCCAAACTAGCCTTCTCTTCCGAATATTGGTGATGGGATTTTACGTGTGTGCAAGATGTTATGCGTGCGTTCACACACGGAACCTCGCTTTATAGTGTCATTCGAAGGACTTTGGGAAATGGAATCAGAACCAATGTTAATTCCGAGGGAAAAATCCCCCTGTACCGAAACGGCCCCGCGGAGATTCGAACCCGCAACCCCAAGATTACGAGTCCGGCGCTCTACCGCTGAGCTATTCCGGCCCCGAATGAATATTCCAAAACCTGTGATCGAAGATTTTCTGAACGATCTTAGGTAAGAATGTCAAACGGAGAAACACGTGTACCCAGAAGAAATGAGATCCACAGAAATTAACCGACATCTGCATACCGGCACTTGATAGAAATTGGGATACAAGAAAAATTGCATGTGTATGCAAAAGAACATCAATTGTGTATCATTTAAAGGTTTTTTCTTTGTAATTATTTTACTTGTAATCATAATGATTGACCAATGTTTGTGTGTGGCTGAGTTTTCCACTGGGGAATTGAAGCGGCGATTTTTTGAAAACATTTTGAATTTAAACATTCTTACTGTATTATAGTAAAGATTTTAAGTGCAAAAATCTCATCGTCCTGTAGTACTGTAAAGAAATAATGCTTGTGGTCCTATCGAACCATTAACTTTGTGATGTAACTGTCTAATCTCGGTAATGTCACATGGGTATAAAAAGAATCTGCAGGTTTTCTGTATTTACTACACTTTTCAACTCTTTAGCTGATTGTCTTGTGTGTCTTCAATGGAGGTTGTTTTGAGTGTCTTCAATGGAGATTGTCTTGAGTGTCTTCAAGGGAGACTAAAGCAAGCTGCGGCGTTACTATTGATAAGTCAAGCACACACACACACACACACACACACACACACACACACACACACACAGAGAGAGAGAGAGAGAGAGAGAGAGAGAGAGAGAGAGAGAGAGAGAGAGACAGACAGACAGACAGACAGGACAGGCAGGCAGGCAGGAGGAAAGACAGACAGACAGATAAACGATTGGTTTTCAACACTCACCCTTTGGTGGCAGAGGAAGACCACTCTACCGGAATCCCAGCACCTGTCTTCAGCCAACCCGCAGCTCAACCTCTCCCCCCACCCCCACCCCCCTACCCTTTCCCCCTTCCGTCCCAGCCTTCTGCCCCCCCCCCCCCCCCCCCCCCCCCCCCACCGCCATCCTTCCCCTACCTCTCCCAACTCCCCCCCTCTCTCTCTCTCTCTCTCATTCCTCCGCCTCCTTCTCCCCATAAACCCTCCCTCCACCCCCACACCTACACCCCACCGCATCCCTTCCTTCTATTCACCAGACTAAAAAAACACCTTTGTTTGCTACCTGCACCACCTGTTCCCGCTTCTCAACGACAACGGAACTGAAGGGGTTAGAGGATGGAAGGAGGGAGGTTGGGAGGTAGGGAGGTAGGGAGGGAGGGCGACACTGAGATATAGACACAGACATCTGTATGAGGGCGAGAAGCCGAGTGTAGGAGGAGGAAGAGAAGCATTCTGAGCTGTCTCCTTGCTGATAATAGTATACAGCTAGCTAGCTAGCGGGGCCTTTCACTTCGGCAGAGAACTGAACCCACTGCCCCGTGACGGCCTTGCTAGCCTGACGTGGCCGGCCTTGAGCGGTGGTGACCTGGGCTGGGCTGGGGTCAGCAGGTGATAGCAGCCAGGTATGAGGGCGTCAGGGGGTGGGAGGGAGGTCAGTATCCAGACATAACTGTTTGAAGACTCTTCCCGGGGACTGTTTTGTGTTGTTTTGTTTTGTTTTCTTGTTGTTGTTTTGTTTTGTTTTGATGGGTTTTTTTTCATACATACATTATCGAGAAGTGTTCTTGATTT
>JADBJO010000171.1:643343-653343 GCA_016801955.1 Conus betulinus
GTGACAAAACGAGGAGAAATGAAATAGATGATTTTCTTAAAGAAACAAGGAATTTTTATCAAACATTATACAAGTACAAAAACACAGAAGATATCCTTATGGAAGAGTACGTTCATAATTTGCCTGGGTTAACAAAAACAGAATCTTATAAGTTAGAAGGACCCATAACATTAGAAGAAGCGTCAAAAGCTCCGAAATTAATGCAAAATGACAAAAATCCAGGTACAGATGGGATGACAGTTAATTTTATCAAATTCTTCTGGAAACAGTTAGACAATTTCATTGTTCGTTCCTTAAATGAAGGGTTCTTTAGAGGTGAAATGTCCGTTACACAGAAAGAAAGAATCATAATTTGTCTACCAAAGGGAGATAACCCAAAGAATACCTTAAGAACTGGAGACCAATAACTCTCCGAAATGTTGTGTATAAAATCTGATCAGCGTCTATAGCCAGTCGAATTAAATCGATTTTGCCTAAACTCATAAACGGAGACCAGACAGGGTTCGTTCCTGGAAGATTTATAGGGGACAGCATCAGAACTATTTATGACATTATCCATTACCTTGATGAAAAACAATTATCCGGTTTATTAGTCTCTGATGACTTAGAAAAAGCATTCGACTGCATTAGCTGGTCATACATGGATAAAGTACTAAAGGATTTGGTTTTTTGAGATGAAATACGTAAATGGGTATCTGTCTTTTTACAATGACATGAAAGCTTATGTGTTAGTAAATGGGAAAATGTCCTCACATTTCAAATAGAAAGAGGTTGCAGGCAAGGAGATCCAATATCACCCTATTTATTTGTTTTATGTGCGGCGGAAATACTTGCTTGTAAAATAAAAGATGACAGAGATATAAAGGTATTAAAGTGGCTGACACAGAATTTAAGATTTGTCAGTTTTGAAGGTGATACATCTTTTACGTGACAGAAACTCTTATGAAAAGCTGTTCCAAAGGCTTAATGAGTTTGAAATTATATCAGGACTGATATTGAATTGTCCAAAAACATTCAACATATGGTTAGGTAGAAAGAAAAACTCTTCGAATATATGTATACTGTGAATAAAGATATGGAATGGAATCTCTCAGATTTAAGATATTAGGGCTCTGGTTTTACTAACAATATCAGAAGAGTCACAGAAATAAATATGAAAAACAAGTTATTAGAGGTAAAACATCTGTTCAAAATATGGTTGCAAATGACTGTTTACACCATTGGGTAGAGTGGCAGTACTTAAATCTTGAGTTTTATCAAAACACCTATCTCTGGATATTGCTTCCAAATCCTCCAGACACTCAGATCAAACAAATACAGAAAATGTGTTTTAACTTTGTATGGGATGAAAAAAAGGATAAAATCCAGAGAAAGTACTTTGTGCACAATATTGAAGAAGGAGGCACTGGCATTCCTGAGATCAAGACTTACATAGAGGCATTAAAATTAGCTTGGCTGAGAAAGATCACAGTTCAACCCCCAAAGTGGATTCATATAACAAGACTTTTATGTCCAAAAATTGATTTAAGACAAAGTTGCGGACCCAAACGATTTGAACTGAGCATGTCTAACCAGTTTTGGACAAATGTACTCTCAGCGTATGTAAAATTTTGTAGACAAATTGAACTTAAGAACGGAAATGAGCTATTTGCTGAACCAATCTTTTATAATGAAAAATTCAAGATTGCGAATGAAGTCCTTTATTACAAAGACTGGGCACAGAAGAATGTTGTATTCATTAAAGACCTTGCAGACAGTAATGGAGAATTCTTAAGTTACAGAGCTTTCTCACACAAGATCAAGAGCAGAGTCAATTTCTTAGAATACATGAGTTGTTTACAAACAATTAAACAGTATAAAAGAACAAGACAAATTGTCATCAACGATAATGTAGTCAACTTCTATACAAAGGCAATACGTTCGATAATCTATGTATCCAAAGGAACTAAAAGGTACTATAACATCCTACTTGATAAAACAGAAATTCTAAATATTAAGCCTTTTGTGCACTGGGAAGAAAAACTTAGTATACCAGTTGATTGGGAAAAGATCTTAAAGAGAGAGAGAGAGAGAGAGAGAGAGAGAGAGAGAGAGAGAGAGAGAGAGAGAGAGAGAGAGAGAGAGAGAGAGAACGTCGGAAATAAAACTAAAGTGGTTTCAACTTAGAATATGTTACATAATTTTAGTGACAAATACCGTTTTAAAGAAGAAGGAAATAGTTAAAAGTGACGTGCAATATTTGTAACCAGGAAAAATGATGATGATGATGTAAAAATTGTGAAAGACTTGACCAAACAGAAGCAGAGCTACAACTAATTCTGAGATAAAAATGTTAAACTTGTCACAGGCTGTCATTTAACAACGAAATGATTCTTTTTGGCATTGAAGACAACACAAAACAGATGGAATTCTTGACCTTATAATTCTACTGGGAAAATTCTACGTATATAAATGCAGAATGAACAAAATAAGACCATCAGTACAAACATTCTTTAAAGAATTAAGATTAAGATATCAAATGGAAAAATATTCTCATAATCTAGAAATGAAACACATTGATTTTGAAAAAAAAAAAAAAGGAGTCAGTACACACATTTATTAGAACACTGAATAAGGGTAATTATGATCCTGAGTCACAATTACAAAGATAAAAACGAAGACAAAAGAAGAAAACAAACTTACTTACAAACAAAAGACAGTTTTTAGGTCTTCTTCATATTAAGAACAGGATGAGATTCAATATAAAACTAAGGTCAGTTTATGGCTGTAAAGAAATCATGTCAAGATGTGGATTAAGGTCGGTCAATAAAGTAGAATGAGATAAGCATGGATTACATTGACATTCTGAAAAAAAGGGACAGGTTTTAGCTTTAGCATAAGGTCTAGTTGAAGTTGCTTAGAGCTGAAGTCACCTAAAGATCGAACCAATATTGTGTGAAGATCTGGTGTCAGGGCCGGTCGTATAGTATTAACAAAGGAGCACTCCACTGAACAGATCATTTTGGATTGATTGTACTTGTATTGTACTGTGTTGTATTGTGCTGTACTGCATAGTATGCCCTTACGTTATATAAGAAAAAAATTACACGCAGACAGATTTAGTTGAAACTGTATTGTGCATTGATTTTTTTTTCGATTTTTTTTTTTTTTTTTTTTGTTTTGTGAGTCAGGTGTTTGTGGGTGCGACTTACGGAGATGCTGCTGATGTGTTGACTCTGCGCACTGTCCTCTTTTTGCGCACCTGTAATCTCCAAATGTTTGATTAAAAATTTAATTAGAAAAAAAGAACAGACAGAAAGAGCGAGAGAGGGTGGTAAGGGGGAATAAAGCAGGGAGGGGAGTGTTTGGTGGAGGATGGTGTGGCTGGCAGTTGTCACGTCACACACAGTCGTGCAGGAGAAGCACAGATCAAGAGAGCGGAAAGACACAGAGCAAATCAGCAGAGAGAAGACCTCTACCGTGTCTTCAGTGATGAACATGTAATGCCGCCACTGGCTACCGCCACCTCTGACACCTCATGTTTCAGACCTCAGAGGAGTCTGAAGTCGGCGGCACACTCACGAGAGTCTCCATGTTCCTCCCTACCCCCCACGCCCCACGCCCCACTCCCCACCTTGCGTTCGACGAACATCTGCTTTGTTGAAAGTCTGTTGTCGCTTCGCTGTTTGACACGTTCACCGTACGCAAACAGACAGACAGACAGACAGACAGACAGACACACACACACACACACACACACACACACACACACACACACACACACACACACACACACACACACACACACACACGGACACACACACGGACACATCCACACAAACACATGCACACACACGTACACACACACACCATACGCACACAACAATAACAACGACAGCAATAACGACGAAAACACCACCACCATCATCCCCACCACCATCACCAACAATAAGAAAAATGACGGCATTTTCATACTCGAAACCAGTGTGTGTGTGTGTGTGTGTGTGTGTGTGTGTGTGTGTGTGTGTGTGTGTGTGTGTGTGTGCGTGCGTGTGTGTGTGTGTGTGTGTGTGTGTGTGTGTGTGTGTGTGTGTGTGTTGTAGTAGTTGTTGTATTTTTTGTTTATCATTGCTTGCACACACTCTTATTTCACTCTTTTGCGTTCTCTACAATTGGTAGGGCCACAGACAACTTCAATTTCAAAAGCGTCGGGATGCATATGCGCTTTTTGTTCCTTTGTGTTTTTTGCTGTTGTTGTTGTTGTTGTTGTTGCTATTACGGTATTGGGCGTGTGAGCTTAAACTACATGACTCATCGTATGATGTGTGTGTGTGTGTGTGTGTGTGTGTGTGTGTGTGTGTGTGTGTGTGTGTGTGTGTGTGTGCGTGCGCGTGCGTGCGTGGGCGTGCGTACGTGCGTGCGTACGTGCGTGATTGCGTGCGTGTGTGTGTGCGTGTGTGTGTGTGTGTGTGTGTGTGTGTGTGTGGGTGTGTGTGTGTGTGCGTGTGTGTGTGTGTGGTCCCGCTCTCGCACACGCGAATGGGATGCATCCATCATTCCCCTCCTCCCTGCTGCCTCCCCCCATCTCACATTGTGATGCTATTCTATGACAATAGCTGATGACGTCACAGGCAAAAAGCGGATGGCTAAAATGAGTTGCGAGGTGAGGGGAAGGAAACAGGCGGGGTGGAAAGGCGATAGTCGGGAGAGAGAGAGAGAGAGAGAGAGAGAGAGAGGGTGGAGCAGTGAGAAAGGACGGGTGGGGCAGAGAGAGAGAGAGAGAGAGAGAGAGAGAGAGAGAGAGAGAGAGAGAGCAAAATGCCAGGAATAAGGAGTTTTCTTGTCAGTTCACATCTCTACTGCTTCCATGCTTTACAGGTCACCGTCAGGGGTCACGTAACAGAACAGTTTCAGCAGAAGAGACTCTCTTTGTTTCTATGGAAACGTATGACACCAGGGTGGAACCCGACGATTTCGACCTGAGATTTGGGGTTCAACACTTCGATTCATGTTATACGGCATCAAAGAGGGACGAAATGAGCATCACGTATGGAGTCCGCGAGTTCTGGCTGCCGACATTACTGATAGGGCTCGAGAATTTGGGAGTGAAGAGATTAGCAGAAAGCAGGAAAATGTTGAGGAGGGAGGGGGGGTGGAGGAGGAAGGAAGGAAAAAAGAGATGAGTGAGAGGAGGAAGGGGAAAAGGGGCGTGGTGAGTTCAAACTGTGTGTACATATTCTTCCTCTTTCTTTCTTTATGCGTACGCAGGCGGACACTGCCTGTACAGACAGGCAGTGGAGTTTTGTGTGTATGACCGTTTTTTATCCCGCCATTAAGGCAGCCATACTCTATCTTCGGGGAAGGTGCATGCTATGTTTAACACGTCATCCATACCAATGGCCAAACTGGCCTTCTCTTCCGAAAGTTGGTGATGGGATTTTACGTGTGTGCAAGATGTTGTACGTGCGTTCACACACGGAACCTCGGTTTATAGTGTCATTCGAAGGACTATGTGAGGAATGGAGTCAGAACCAATGTTAACTCCGAGGGAAAAATCCCCCTGTACCGAAATTCGAACCCACAACCCCAGGATCATGAGTCCGCGCTCTACCAACTGAGCTATTCCGACCCCCGTATGTACATATGAACTTGCAACATAACTGCGATTGCACGGTCAGGACATAATAGGTAGGGGGCAGGAGGGGGGGAGGAGGGATAGAGAGTAAGCGAGGGCGTACTGAATACAAATTGCTATTGCAAATAAATCTTCTGCAATATGATTACGATTGCATTGTCAGGAAAACATTGGGAGGCAGTGTGTGTGTGTGTGTGTGTGTGTGTGTGTGTGTGTGTGTGTGTGTGTGTGTGTGTGTGGAGGGGGGGGGGGGGGGGAAGGGAGGGGGGCAGATTTCGGAGGTGAGGGGCGGTGGTGGTGGTGTGGTAGTACAAACTGCTATTGCATGTAAATCATCTACAATGTTCTCACGATAGCATTGTCAGGACAAGATGGGGATGGGGGTGGGATAGGGGAGGAAGGAGGAGGGGCATGTGGTGAGTACAAATTGTTATTGTATATAAATCCTTTGCAACATGAATACGATTGCATTGTCAAGACTTTTTGTGCCTCAAGGGCTGATATGCGAGTTTTTTTTTTTTAATTATTTATTTCTTTATAGATAGATAGAAACTGAGTAATTGAATAGTACAGGAAAAACATGTGCAAGTAATCAATATACTTCAGTCTCTAAAAAAAAACATTTACATTTACTGAAATTAAGTGTAAAAGACAGGCAGAGAATAAACACAGAGATAGAAAACGTGTGTGTGTGGGTTGTGCGTGCGTAGTGCGTGCGTGCGTGCGTGCGTGCGTGTGTGTGTGTGTGTGTGTGTGTGTGTGTGTGTGTGTGTGTGTGTGTGTGTGTGTGTGTGTGCGTGAAAGAGAGAGAGAGAGAGAGAGAGAGTGTGTGTGTGTGTGTGTGTGTGTGTGTGTGTCGAGAAAAACCTGTATGAGTCAAGGAGTAATGTAAAAATTGTGAAAGACTTGACCAAACAGAAGCAGAGTAAAGTCCGGACAACGACGGTAACTGTCTCCCACAGCAGGAAGACGTCATGAAAAGGGGGACTGAGTGTTGGTCTAAACTCCACAACAAACATAACAAGATGATGTAAAGCATTTAAACGTACTCCCAGTTTATCTTGCTCAAAAACGTCACAATCAAATATGCGTCATAATGTATTTGACATCACAATCAAACATGCGTCATAATGTATTTCGTCACTGAAATGTTCCATAAAGAAGAAAATCGTTTTGGGCCGTTATAGCCGTTAGTAACGGCTATTCTAGTAAAATAATACATCGGGCATCTTCCGTGACCCATACAATACAATACAATACAATACAATACAATACAATGAATACAATGAATATTTATATAGCGCCTATTCTCGGCTAGAGACCAAGCTCTAAGCGCTTTACAATCCACACTCGTTTACACAACGGGCTGCCTACCTGGGTAGTGCCGATTGAAGAGCTGCCAGCTGGCGCTTCATTCAGTCGTTTCCCGTTTCATCTAGTCCGTATCATTCAATATTCGTTTACTCAGTTTTTCCTTACTTTCTTCATTCTTTCCATTTCTTACGCAGGGTACATGCTATGTGTAACGTGTCATCCATACCGACGGCCAAACTGGCCTTCTCTTCCGAAAGTTGGTGATGGGGATTTTACGTGTGTGCAAGATGTTATGCGTGCGTTCACACACGGAACCTCGGTTTATAGTCTCATTCGAAGGACTGTATGGGAAAGGAGTCAGAACCAATGTTAACTCCGAGGGGAAAAATCCCCCTGCACCGAAACGCCCCGGAGGAGATTCGAACCCGCAACCCCAGGATCACCAAGATTACGAGTCCGGCGCTCTACCAACTGAGCTATTCCGGCCCCCATAATGAACATACCTACACATTTTCAGAAAGGTCGGCTCAAAAATTTTGTCTGGAGCGAGTGGAACACATTTTGACCATGGATAGACAGACACACACAGACAGACACACAGACAGACAGACAGACAGCATTTCTTCTTCGTTCCCATTGTAAAGTACTCCCTGTTCTATAAGATCTGGGAGCACAAGTGTGCTTACACTACAGACTTTCATCAATGAAGATGACTTTCCAGCACTCCGTGAAGGTGTCATAGCAGCGGTAAAGTCATTAAAATGTGGCAAGGCTGCAGGTACGGACATCATGCCCGCAGAACTCTTGAAACATCTGTAAGGGACTAGTACCCTAACTGCCATCTGTAACCAGCTCTGGCAGATCGGTGGGTCGCCCACGCCATAGACTCCACCACTAACCGTTAGCCTCCCGGCGAAGATGGAAAGGGAATCTCCAATACCGCCAGAAGGTCCGCACTATCAGTGGGATCAGCCATGCCGACCACAGAATGCTTGAAACCATTCTGAACAGATTGTAGCAGCATACGGATACTGTTACTGCTTAAGAGCAGGATAGAATCCTTGACCTGCATGTGTCGCGTGCTAGGAACAGTTAACTAGCAAAGTGTAGCATACTGCTCGTTGGCGTCCCACTGTATTCTACCATCTGCTTCCCTCCCTCTTCCAACTCCGATACATGTGCATCACATATACGCGGGCTACACACGCACACAATCTGGAACAGATGGGTCACATCTGGGTTGCCCGTCCTCCCTACAGAATCTGCACCATGAGTATCATTGTATAAATGCCAGTCCCTGCAATATTCAGCGACAGTTATGACCGTCTACTTCTCTTGTGGTTTGAATTGTTATACCATCACACACACACACACACACACACACACACACACACACACACACACACACACACACACACACTCCTTGAATACATCACGACTGATGCGCTGGAAGAGAATTGCATGGATTCGCCAACTGAAGACAGTTTTTTTTTTTTTAATGGACAAAAACTCAACGGATGCAAATAATTGACGAGAAAACCAAACTGATGGCCAGCCACAAAATCACAATAAGTACTGATATAGCTGTCCTTTGACAGGGGTTAGAGTTCATTGACCTTGGACCAGGCATGAGCAATGAGGGGTCCAAATCAGAAACCTTCTCAAGGGCAATAAACGCATCAGCATTGTGGAGACTGAAACCTGCACTGAAGGACAAACACCTCTCCATGAAACACGAGATCCGGCTCCCGCATGCACCGGTACATTCCATCATTCTGTATGCACACCAAACATCCAACTTTACGGTGGATCCGGACTTTAGTAAGAATCCAAGCCATGGAAATGAAGTGTTACCG
The DNA here is from genome assembly GCA_016801955.1 of Conus betulinus. Taxonomy (NCBI): domain Eukaryota; kingdom Metazoa; phylum Mollusca; class Gastropoda; order Neogastropoda; family Conidae; genus Conus; species Conus betulinus. Next base: position 652,128 of record JADBJO010000171.1, read on the forward strand.
CGAGACACCGAGTATCAGTGCCTCAGAACACAGGGCGACATACTGGATCATATGAGGATCTGCTGACATCGGTTATGAATAGAAAACAACATTGTATCACCATGCAACAAGATCTGATGGCATTCGTAAAACAGTCCTGCAGGAAACAGTTGAGAGAGGGAGACGAAGGGGAAAGCAAAGAAAAACAAACAACAACAACAATAACAACAACAACAACATAATAACAACAGATTTGTCAAGTCTTTCTTTTCTTCATTTTTTTCATCATGTCTTTTTTTTTTTTTTTTTCTTTTCTTTTCTTTCTTTTTTTTTTTTTTCTTGTAGTTCTTTTTCTCCTCCTCCTCGTCCTCCCTTCTTCTTGTTCTTCTTCTCCTCCTCCTCCTCCTCCTCCTCCTCTTCTTCTTCTTCTTTCTTCTTCTCCTCCTTTTTCTTCTTGTTCTCGTTGTTGTTGTTGTTGTTGTTGTTGTTGTTCTTCTTCTTCTTCTTCTTCCTGTAAAGTTTTGCCCAGCCTTCTCATTCACCCAGCTCACACCCTATCTCACCGCCACCCGTGAACACCTCCACCATATCCGATAAGATCATCAACAGCCTTTACACGCTACATTAGATTCCACACCAGGAAGGGAAACAAAACAACTTGACAATAAGAAAGAAACTCATCGACAGAACCCTGCAAAAACGGGAAGACGGCTCTCAATGACTGGAAATCGTCTTCCTCTCTGTTGATACTGAGACTCGCAATTCCCACACCACCCACCCGCTTCTCACAGCCTCATCCGCATTCCCCTCCCTCCATCGAAAAAGCTTGTGAAGAACAATTAAAAAGAGAGAGAGAGAGAGAGAGAGAGAGAGAGAACAACACACACACACACATACGCGCATGCGCGCGCACGCAAAACAGGGTCTGGTGGACTCAGGTACAGAGGGCACGTGCACGAAATCACACACTCATTAGAAGGAATTAAAGCGAGCGGGAGCGTTTTCTGTGCCGAGAGGCACGGGACAGAAGGCGGCGGCTGACAAAATACTGTTTGAAACAGCTATCTGACGCCCTGCCTTCCATAAACAACCTCGCTTCCCTTCCCTTGCTTGCCCTGATGTATGCTGAGAGAGAGAGAGAGAGAGAGAGAGAGAGAGAGAGAGAGAGAGGGAGGGAGGGAGGGAGGGAGGGAGTGACAGACAGATACACACACACACACACACAAAAACACAGACA
>JADBJO010000171.1:658343-660843 GCA_016801955.1 Conus betulinus
TGAGCGCGTGCGTGTGTGTGTGAGCGCAAGCGCGCGTGCGTATGTCTACGAGCGCAAGTGCGCGTGAGTGTGTGTGTGTGTGTGTGTGTGTGTGTGTGGTGTGTGTGTGTGTGTGTGTGTGTGTGTGTGTGTGTGTGTGTGTGTGTGTGTGTGTGTGTGTGTGTGTGCCCTCTCTCTCGTCTCTCTCTCTCTCTCTCTCTCCTCTCTCTCTCTCTCTCTCTCTCAAATAGCCTTTTGAATAATCAACAGCCAAAACAAACAAGCAACACAAACAAAAAACCAACAAACCAGCCCCCCCCATCCCCACCCCACCCCCACACCAGTCACCCACCCACCCCTGCACACATACACGTACAACCTCCAATCTCTCTCTCTCTCTCTCTGTCTCTCATCTCTCTCTCTCCTGTGTCTCTCTCTCTCTCTGTCTGTGAATGCCAGCAACAGCGACGTGTTGTCTGCAACCGAAGAGATTTGAAACGCAGACCTCCCGGCCCCAAGCACACGATCCACCTTGGTGGCAGTCGCGTTTAAGAGTACTGCTTAATATCTGCTGCCTCTCGTCATGTTTACGCCTTCCCCTATCTTTTTTATGTCCCTGTGTGTCAGTCTGTCCGCCTCTCACCATCATTTCTCCTATTAGCAAGTGAATCTTTATGCTTCGATGAGAGATACACCATCGCCTCACTCATCCCCTCCCCTCCGCAACAACCCCCCCCCCCCCCCCCCCCCCCCCCCCCCCCCTCTCTCTCCCATAATCCCCTCTGTCATTTCCTTCGGTCAGCCATTCTTCACAGCTTACCACATGGACATCAGATAAGTCGCTCTTCGTTCTTTGTTTGTACTGTCCCTAATGTTAAATGTTACCTATTTTGTTTTCACTTGAAGAAGACCCAAGAGGTCGAAATGCATCGTGTCTTGTGTACTTTGTTCGTCAATGTCCTCGGCGGAAACTAACCCCCACTCTTTCTAAACTTGGAGGGGGAAGGGATGGGAGTAATTAAAGAAAGTTTACCAGATTAAATGTGTTACTTTGAACAGGCCTACTGTGTGCCCAGTGCTGACATTTTCTGCCAGGCGATGTTGTGTCGTAAGCAGCATTAGTTTGGAGTTATGGGCCTGTAGTTATTTTAATCGTGACAGGAAGAGTTACTATACTAGTTCGTTGTTTACTGTTTACTGTTCCCTGCCTCATTTAAGATTTCCTTTCAGGCCTGCTGAATGACAACGGTGTGTTTTGTATCACTGGTCATGATACGTTCGCCTGTTTTATTAGATCCCTTGAACATGTCGATCTCCGACCAGGTTTGAGAATTTTGCAACTTCTTGTTCCAGATCATCTTCGTTAGGTTATTTTCTTGTCGTAAGTATGTTTGTTTATGAATATTTATGGCCATCAGCAGATGCTGTTATTAGTTAATCATTCTACAACAGAAATATCACGTAGCAGTAAATGATTAAGTATTTAATGATAGAATCACGTACTAATTGTGGTGTAAACCATTTCATTTCGGCAATATCCACAGTCGCTGCTAGCAATTTTGTATGCAAGTAACGTCGATAGCAGGTCGCCTCAAACATGGAGAACTCTGCAGCAAACTCTTTTCTTTTTTTTTTTTTTTTAAAAGATTATTTTGATTATCAGTTTTAGAGGCAAATTGATACACAAGAACAGTAACTCTTATCACTTTACTCAAGAAACGGAAAACCCGTTCAATGGCAGTGAACAAACGGACGACAATCCTAGTGGAGGAATAGCAAGACTACTGGAAGAGAGCTAATACGTCTTATTGCTCCTGAATTAATCAGTTTGAAACTGGTACTGAATTCATGAATGCCACTCAAAAAAAAAAATAGTATACCAAATATTCTGTTGGCACGTAATCTACACTGTGATCAAGGGAATCAAGAAGATCACTTCGGTGATGAACTGATTTTTTTCCTTACACATGAAATGGTGTGTTGACACATTGACTTATAGTTCATTTATTCACACAGCTTCGATGATTACACTTCAGATAAGCGACAGTGATTTGGTTTTGGCAGGAAAAATCTTGGGAATAAAAAAAAACCCAGCGGTAGTAGAAAATACCAGAACACAGAGAGAGAGGAAAGGGGGGGGGGGGGGGGGGGGGAGAAGAGGGGAGGGAGGGAGGTGGGGAGGTGGGTAGGGTGGAAAAAGAGAGCGAGAGAGCACAAACCTCGAATAATTTTTTATTGTAAATTTTTCAGCCATTTACAAATAGACATAAGACACAGTGAGTATGTGTGGAAGGGGAAGACAAATGGATATGCAATACGCGCGCGCGCGCGCGCCGCGCGTGTGTGTGTTTACATGTGGTGTGTGTGTGTGTGTGTGTGTGTGTGTGTGTGTTGTGTTGTGTGTGTGTGTGTGTGTGTGTGTGTGTTGCTTGTAAGATGTTTCTTAGGTAAGGTGACTGACTCCAAACTGGCTGTTTGGAAGATGTTTCTTAGGTAAGGTAACAAGAAACTGACTGTTGTA
>JADBJO010000171.1:668343-670843 GCA_016801955.1 Conus betulinus
TCATCATTATTATTATTATCATTATCATCATCATCATTATTGTTGTTGTTATTACAATCATAATAACAATTATTAATATAATTATGATTATTGTTATCATAACTCACATTGTCTCCTTCCCAGCAGCTTAATCTTCATTCCACGTCTATTCTGCGCCCAGTTTGAGGAGACAAGTGATTACTCGTTCTTCGTTTTCTTCGTCTTGAATGTTGTTGTGTGTCTTGCCTGAAGAAGACCAATGAGGTCGAAGCGCGTCGTGTTTTGTCTTGTAGTATGTTCGCCTCTTTCGTTCGGCAGAATGGTAATTTTTCTTTTTAAAAAGTTGTTTCAAGGGAGAGTTGGTGTAAAACGTCAGAATCATTCCAGGCAAGAACTAGCAGAGTTAGCATGGCCTTCAGCAACTCTCGTTTTTTGTACTCACACATCTACTGCAGGATTGCCCGTTGCACGAAGTTCTGAGACAACAGATATGGACGGAGCAAACATCAGTGGAGAGGAAGCTCTATGGTGCCCTTTGGGGACCTACATCGCACGGCAGCATTCGTCAGAGGAGCTGGCGTTCCATCTATCTAGAGTATTCGAGAGAAAAGAAGAAGAAGAAGAAGTACTCCCAGTTCTTATAGAACAGGGAGTACTTTTCAATGGGAACGAAGAAATGCTGTCTGTCTGCCTGTCTGTGTGAGTCTGTCCGTGGTCAAAATGTGTTCCACTCGCTCCAGACAAAACTTCTGGGCCGATCTTTCTGAAAATTTGTAGGTTATGTTCCTTATGGGTCACAGATGATGCCCGATGTTTTTATTTTACCAGAATAGCCGTTACTAACGGCTGTAACGGCCCAAAACGTGTTTCTTCTTTATGGAATATCTCAGTTACGAAATACATTATGACGCATGTTTGATTGTGATGTCAAATACATTATGACGCATGTTTGATTGTGACGTTTTTCAGGAAGATAAAACTGGGAGTACGTTTATGTGCTTTGCATCTTGTTTTTCCTTGTCGTGTACCAGTGACAGTGAATCATATTCTTTTAGAGTGTTGGGACTTGCATGATGTGAGACATAAACAGTTTACAGCAGACACCATGAAAAACCTTATTCAGAGATGCCCCGCCTGATGTGATCTCTGGGTTTTCTGAAGGAGATCAACATTTTTCATCTAATCAAGAGAGAGAGACGAGGAGGACGAGAGAGAGAGAGAGAGAGAGAAAATTGCATGAAAAATACAGGGTGTATGCGAACAGTGACGCTAAAAATTAAATTCTCTAAATTAGTATGGACAGTCAAAACAAAAACAACGCCTGTGAATCTGTTGGTTTGGAAAAAGCGAGGGACAGCTGATTGAGCGCATGAGTTAGAGTCAGACCACATATAATAGGGATGGTGTTCACAGCATACACGAGAAACAAACACTGCCGTAGCGTTCCGAGCGTGCGCTGTCAGCACAACAGGGGTGTTTTCGAAAACGAGCGTCTTTATAGTGCATCACACCGGAAAAAGCACTATGGGAGCAAGTTGACAGTCACAGAATAACAGGAATATGAGACGGCAATTAGATTGGGAGGAAGAAAAAAATATCCACAAATGATCTACAATTAACAGGCAATCGATGAAAACACACAGAACGTTTAAAAGAGTGAAAAACTGTTCACTCAGCGATTATGACATATTTAGCATTTAGTTATGGTTTTATTCACTTTACCTACTCTGTAATTCATCTACGTATTTAGTGTGATTCGACTATTTATCTGTATGATTACTTGTTCGACTGATTACTTGTTTGACTCATTTTCGCGAAGGCGTTTTGATTTCATTTGATTTCCCCATGTACTTGAAACTGTTGATCAGTTTCTTCAATTAAACATCACTGGGGACCACCATTTCCACCTCTCATCCACCTTTATCTTTCTTCACCCTAGCCACACCGGCCGAAACTTAGTTGAGATCTGCTGAAGTCCCTGAAAACACTTGATCTCTCTCTCTCTCTCTCTTCTTGGATCAAGGCCACACACACACACACACACACACACACACACACACACACACACACACACACACACACACACACACACACCAAGGAGAGGGAGGGGGTGGGTGGACGGATCGAAAAAAAAATTATAGGCAAACACCCCCCCCCCCCCCCCCCCCCCACACACACACACACACACACACACAATAATCCTTTTCGGTCTTAATTTGAAGGCGAATAAACATAGCTTAAATAGATAGGCCTACATATACAAATGAATATATCAGTGGCAGCTGCCAGTACTCCTACGGCCGTTTCTTATCGTCGAACTGTTGTTCATAGCACCTAAAAACCGGCGATGTGTCGTCACGCAGTCTAACCTGCGGTGCGCCCTGAGTATCACGACGTTGGATCATCTCTAGCTGATTCAGCAGCTACGATAGCACAGCGGGCAGCAAGAAAGGAAGGAAGGAAGGCCGCAGCGAAATAGCAGAACAATTTGAAAAACAAAAAAAAACAAAAACAAAACCAC
>JADBJO010000171.1:675843-688343 GCA_016801955.1 Conus betulinus
GTTCTCAATAAGAAACACTTTTTATTGAATATACCACTTGATACTTCCCTTTGAAAGACTGTATGTATGTGTGCGTGAGTGTATGTGTATGTATGTATGTATGCACGTATATGTGTATGTCTCTGTCTCTGAGTGTCTCTGTGTGTGTGTGTGTGTGTGTGTGTGTGTGTGTGTGTGTGTGTGTGTGTGTGTGTGTGTGTGTGTGTGCGCGCGCGCGAGCACGCGCTAAATGATAAAGCTTTTGTTTATTTTTTTTGTTTTAAATAACAGACGTGTCTATTAATTTTGTGTGTTTATTTCACATTTATATAGAACATCAATTGATTTCTGATATTTTTTTTTTCTTCTAAATTCACTTTTATCCATGTCAAAAAGAAAACACAACAAAGAGAAATCATGTTTTAAGGCGAAAAGAGCAGAAGTCTTTCCTGCGGCGTAGGAGAAGGAACTAAGCGTATAACACCAGCTACGCTCTACACAGCAACACTTGCACACTTCCTGTTGCAACCTCTCAACACCAGTGGTCCACAAGGAGCAATCAACAGTGAGCCGTTATGAGCCCACTCACCAGAGAAGACACTGCACTACCGCCAAGTCAGTCGGTGGTGTGCAGCGATCGAACACATAGATTCACCACTTATAAACCTGTTTGGTGGTGGTGGTGCCAGCATGACTGAAAAAAGGGTCATCGTCTGGAAGGGGGGAATGTTGCCTTGGTAGTTCGCTTCTCATGACGTATGTGCATGCGTGTGTGTACGTGTGTGTGTGTGTGTGTGTGTGTGTGTGTGTGTGTGTGTGTGTGTGTGTGTGTGTGGTGGAGGGAGAGAGAGAGAGAGAGAGAGAGAGAGAGAGAGAGAGAGAGAGATGCTTGTACATGTGCATATGCATTTTCCCCACTCATTTCTCTATAGCACTTTCCCCCCCCCCCCCCCCCCCCCCCCCCCCCCCCCCCACACACACACACACACACACACACTCACACATACACACACATTCCGTCCCGCGCAGACTGTCTTCTGAGGCATCTAAATCATAATTTTCTCTCCGTCAGTGGTGATAAGAATACCACAGAAATGCGGGAAAATCAGTGGCAAATCACAAGTTAGATGCCGGCGATTGACCAATAAACCAGAACCAGTCCTAGAAGTGAGTTCTCGCCCTTGAAAAAAAAAAAAAAAAAGTCTCCATGCAGGTGCATTAAATAACTGTTCTCCTACTTTGCTCACTTAGTTTCCGCTGATCTATTTCTTTACATCACTTTGTTTCATTTGTCTTTGGGAGTCCTTTAGATTGTGGTGTGTCCTGTCCGTGATGTTGAGAATACCGCAAAAATTATGAGTGATGTTCTGTGTTCAGTGCCCCGGGTTGATAGCTGCAACCGCAACAGCTGTGTCTTACCGAGTTCTCATCAAAGGGACGAAACTCGACTCTCGACAGGCATGAAAAAGATGGTTCTTGCTCACAACACAGAACTCAACGATTCCCATTGTTGTTAGTGAAGGACTCAATATTTACGCCTTAAAGTCGTCTTTTTTTCCATACCTTTTTTCTCTCCTCTTCTTGTCACTTCTCAAACCCCTTCTGTCAAAATCTGTGTATTATACTCATGTTCACAGTGACAGAGGATAGGAATACCCGCGTTTGTGTTGTCTTCATTATTTTTACTTATTTTCATTGTTTTTTGTGTGTGTTGGTTTGTTTCTTCCTCCTCCTGCCTGGGGTAAAGGGGGGGTGGGCGGGGATGTGGGCTTCACAGACTGTATGTCTATAACGTGGAGAGATGCAGGTGTCAGAATTTCACAGTGGTTATATGCCTGTTTCTGTATCTATTTTATGTGCAATGGATACTCAACGTCGAAGGTTGCATGTTTTTTTTATCTATATCTGTCTTCTGTGCTGTGGAGGCACAACTGCACAGGCTGTATGTCTATATATATCTATATCTATCGTCTGTGCTGTTGGGATAGGTCCTCACACGCTGTATTTCTATGTCTATATCCATCTTCTGTGCAATTGAGATAGACTTCACACGCTATATATCATATCTATATCTAGCTCCTGTGCATTTGGGATAGAACATCACACGCTATGCATCTATTACTATATCTTTTTCTGTGCAGTTGGGATAGAACATCACACGCTATGTATCTACTACTATATCTATCTTCTGTGCAGTTGGGATAGACCTTTGTATGCTGTGTATCTGTATCTGTCGTATATGCAGCTGGGATAGAACTTCACAGGCTGTGTGCTTATGTCTATGTCTATCGTTTGTGTAGTTGGGATAGAACTTAACATACTATATTTCTACATCTATATCTATCTTCTAGGTAGTGGGAATAGGCCTTTCACAAGCTGTGTACCTGTATCTACGTATGTGCAGCGGGGATAGAAGTTCACAGGCTATATAACTATATATCTCTCTCTGTGCTTTGGGGATAGAGTTTCGCATGCAATATATCCATATCTTCGTATATGATAGAGACATTCATACACATTCTGTGAAGTAGTGTGCTCAGTGCAATGCATGGCTTGTTATCCTCACCTTTCCCTTGCTCCCCCCCTCCTGTCCTCCACTTCCTGCATGTTAAAGCCAAGGGCTCGTGCACTCGAATACTTATTTCCGTACAACAGGATTCGTGTCAACAACATGGTGGATATGCTCTCATAAGTCAGCGCAGAGGATGTGGATGTCTTTCTCCTACTGTGTTCTGCGTTCACGCACATCCTATGCTCTCTCTCTCTCTCTCTCTCTCTCTCTCTCTCTCTCTCTCTCTCTCTCTCTCTCACACACACACACACACACACACACACACACACACACACACACACACACACACACACACACAGAGACACTGAGATCGTAGACCAGAGACCGAAAAGGAATGTCGATCATATCCTTTTTCCCTTAACACACCACCCAACTCCGCCTCACCCTTCCTTTCCTACATCCATTTCTCATAAAAGAACAATTGAGCTGATGGCATTGTATTGTTGTAACAAGTATCATTTGAACCATATGACTACAATCACATTTGTGACGGCACAATTAACACGATTCTTCCCCTTCGAATCTTCCGCCACTCCCCACTCCATCCCCCGGCGCACACAAAACACATACACACGCATATACACGAACACATTTCACGCGCATGCGCGTGTGCTTATAAACGCTGATTACTCTGTTTTGATTTATTTGCTATAAAGGAGTAACAGAATATATTTACATTGTCACCATACTCTCCATATCCCCAAAGTGGGGGAAAAAATGAAGAGAGACTGGATTTTTATAATCAAAGACCGGCTAGTCGAGACATGTTCCCACAAAATATAATCGAGAAGTAGACTCCAGTAAAATACTAAAGCAGAAAGTTGTGACAAGTATGAACATGCACCATGGGTATCATATCAGAGATAGGTTCAAATACAGTCTAAACGGACGCAGAGACATCCAACTTTTTTTTTTAATTGTCATACCAGTTTTTGCCCAAACTGGTTTTTTTTTTGTTTGTTTGTTTGTTTTTGAATAGTGTAATATAACAATTCACGAACCCTGTACTCTGCTGAGTGTTTACCAACTATAAAATCCATATTATGCATAGAGTGGCAGACAAAGTTTACCAGCTGTCGTCTCCATCTTCTGCGAAGTGCGGTATACTATTCTCACCAACTGTCTGCGTAGTAGACTTTACAGTTTTTTACCAGCTCTCAACGCTATACTCTGCCGAGTATACTGTGTATATTATACATAGTATAGTATATAATTCTTACCATCTGCCAACACGATAAACTGCATAGTATAGTATACAGCTCCTTACCAGCTGTCAGCACCATTTTTTTCTACATTGTATAGCTTATAATGGTTGCTGCCAACGCCATACTCTACATTGTATAGCTTATAACTCGTGCTACCAACGCCATTTTCTACATTGTATAGCTTATAATTCTTGCTGCCATAGCCATATTCTACATTGTATAGCTTGTAATTCTGGCTGCCAAAGCCAAATTCTACATTGTATAGCTTATAATTCTTGCTGCCAAAGCCATAGTCCACATTGTACAGCTTATAATTCTTGCCACCAACGCCATATTCTACAATGTACAGCTTATAAGTCTTACCAGCTGCCAACTCTATATTCTATATTGTATAGCTTCATTTTGCCAACTGTCAATACAATATTCTACACTGTATTGCCTATAAATCTTACCAGAATTCCGCGAAGTATAGTACCAGCCGTCACCGCCGACTCTGCTTTGCTTGGTGTTGTATTAAACCTCATCAACTAGCAACACTAACTCTTCGTAATATAGTGTACAATTATTACTACTAGCTGTCAACACTATATTCTGCAACCACAATACTTTGCATTGCATTGTATGCAGTTCTTTCTAGCTATCAGCACTATACTCTGTACAGTATAGTATATACGTCTTATCAAATAGCATCACTATGCAATGCGTAGTGTAGGCTGTAATTCTTACTAAGTGTCAACAACATATTCTGTACAGGATAGCATGCATGTCTTAACAGCTGTCAATACCATACTCTACATAGTGCATTGTAACGTTCTTACCAGTCATCAGCATAAAACTGCGCGTACTATGGCACACATTGTTGCCAGCAGTCAACATCGCACTTTACATAGTGACATATACAATGCGTTCACCACCTGCATATTTTGCGTAGTGAAACATAACAGTTTTTACCAGCTGTCAGCATTATACTCTGCATCTTACCAGCCGTCAACACTACACACTGCATTGTACAGTACACATGTCTTACCACCTGTCAACACTGTACTCTGCATTGTATAGTACACATGTCTTACCACCTGTCAACACTGTACTCTGCATTGTATAGTACACATGTCTTACCACCTGTCGACACTATTCCTGCATTGTACAGAACACATGTCTTACCACCTGTCAACACTACTCTGCATTGTACAGTACACATGTCTTACCACCTGTCAACACTATACTCTGCATTGTACAGTACACATGTCTTACCACCTGTCAACACTGTACTCTGCATTGTATAGTACACATGTCTTACCACCTGTCAACACTGTACTCTGCATTGTATAGTACACATGTCTTACCACCTGTCGACACTATTCCCTGCATTGTACAGAACACATGTCTTACCACCTGTCAACACTATACTCTGCATTGTACAGTACACATGTCTTACCACCTGTCAACACTATACTCTGCATTGTACAGTACACATGTCTTACCACCTGTCAACACTGTACTCTGCATTGTATAGTACACATGTCTTACCACCTGTCAACACTGTACTCTGCATTGTATAGTACACATGTCTTACCACCTGTCGACACTATTCCCTGCATTGTACAGAACACATGTCTTACCACCTGTCACACTATACTCTGCATTGTGCAGTACACATGTCTTACCACCTGTCAACACTATACTCTGCATTGTACAGTCCACATCTCTTCCCAGCCGTCAACACTATACTCTGCATTGTACAGTAAACATATCTTACCACCTGTCAACACTATACTAACTCTGCATTGTACAGTACACATGTCTTACCAGCTGTCAACACTATACTCTGCATTGTACAGTACACATATACCACCTGTCAACACTATACTCTGCTGTCATATCTTACCACTGTCAACACTATACTCTGCATTGTACAGAACACATATCTTACCAGTTGCCAACACTGTACCCTACATTGTATAGTACACATGTCTTACTACCTGTCAACACTATACTAACTATGCATTGTACAGTACACATGTCTTACCACCTGTTAACACTATACTCGGCATCGTACCGTACACATATCTTACCAGTGTGACATGCATTGTGCAGTACACATGTCTTACCACCTGTCAACACTGTACCCTACATTGTATAGTACACACGTCTTACCAGTTATCAACACCATACTTTGCTTAATGTGTGTGTGTGTGTGTGTGTGTGTGTGTGTGTGTGTGTGTGTGTGTGTGTGTGTGTGTGTGTGTGTGTGTGTGTGTGTGTGTGAAGAGCCCTCGACATGACCTCGATATTTGTCAAACAAAAACGTTGAAACAGTAACCGATTTCATTCACCGCTATCCGCTCTGCTGCTGAGTGCCGGCAGACGCCATCGCGTGGGCAGGAGGAGTTTCGCCAGACCTTGAGCAGGCTCGTCCGCCCACACCTGGCGCTGAGGTATCACTCTCAGAAATGACCAGCAGCCACCTCAACATTAGCGGCAGCGGCGGCGGCGGCGGCGGCGGCGGCGGCGGCGGCGGCGATTCCTTTAAGGTTTCCTGCTTTACCCGGTGTGGGTCCGTGCACATGTGGCGTCGATACACCATCATCTTCGGAGACGCGCCCTGTGGCTTGTTGACAGACGACGACACCCGTCGTTTGCGCAGGAACAGTTTGGCCAAACCTTGAGCGGGTTCATTCGATTCGGACACCGAGGCACCGTCACCTTCGAGACGCCGTGTGGTTTGGTGACGGCCGACACTCGTCGTTTCCGCAGGAAGAGTTTGGCCAGGCCTTGTGCCGGTTCGTTCGACTCTGCTGCTGCTGCGAGACCGCCTTCCCAATGGCCACCCGCCAAAGCAGCTGCAGCCGCAGCGACCCCCGTCATGTTTCCTGTCTTTCGTAGTCTGGTTATCGCTGCCACTCCCTTGAGCTTCGACCAGGTGATCTCTGCAAAATATGCGCACAGGAGTTTAAAAACGATCTTGCAGCTGGTACTGTCCTGCTGCTGCTATTACCGCCTCTGCTGCTGCTGCTGCTGCTGCTGCTGATAACCGATGACACTACTCTACTGTTGTTCCTGGAATTACTACTCTGCTGAACAAATTATTGTCTTCCACTATCAGTAACATAACTGTCTCTAACAGCCACCGTGGCAAAATGCTTCGCGTCGCGATTCCCCAGCTGCAAGGACATGGGTACCTCAAATCTCATTGGAGCAAATCATGTATGTGGGATTTTTCGGCCTATGACCGGCTGCTACTCAAAGTTGAGTTTGCTATGGGCTCAGCTGGGAAGACTGGGAGCACTAGGGTCAAGTTTCAGTAAATTTTAACTCACTTAATGGATGCATCTTGGAGAGTGTAGCTCAAATTTCCTGACCAGCGCTGCAAGTGTCTGTATTTCTCGGGCCTGGTGGACGCCGGGATATATCATAAAAGTAAACGTAGAGTACAACCCTGTCATGGAGTCTCAGACCAGAATGGATCTCCGTAGCGTCATCTTCATCATCCTCATCTTCATCTTCATCGATCAGCATAAAAAAAAAAGTCTCACGTTCTGTGGCCTATGACAGGCCCTGTTCTCATGGTGACCTCAGTTTCGATTTCCACTTCACGTGTACGCTCTTGGTTGGTTCATGTTGAGGTCGCCGGCATTGGCAAGTTCATGGGGACCATCGCTGAACGGACGGCGTGGCGACCATCGGGAGGGGAGGGGGAGGGGGGGGGGAGGGGGGGGGACGCTCACTTACATAGATCTGCCACTTAACAGTTACTGTCATCAGTAGAGAAGGGTTAGTAGGTGGCCGTCCTGCGTCTGCTGTAACAGAAGAGGCACATTGAACCCCCGATGTGGTGACTCGGCACGGTGCAGTGTCTCCTCTGGTGGGCTGCCTCCAGACGCCTTGACATGGATTCTCCCTGTGAATTGCAGGGGCCGGGGCTGTGGCGGGACCAGCCAGGCTGTGACTGGGGAAGAGGCCGGAGTGAGCGGCATGGGGCAATGTGTCACTATGGCAAAGACGACGAAACAGGGGGAGGGAGAGGGGAGGGGAACTGCTACCGCCGTGACTGTCGTAGGTGTCACTGTATTGTGGAACCCGAAACAAGGAAGACGATTTATGGTGAAAATGACGATGAAGGTGATTGTGCTGACAAGCATAGCGACGACGACGACGACGACGACGACGAAAATGGTGATGATGACAATGTCTCGACGCTGATGCTGATAATAATAACGACGACGACGAGGAGGAGGACGATGACGATGATGATGATGATGATGATGATGATGATGATGACGATGACGATGATGATGATGATGATGATGGTGATGATGCAGCACACACACACACACACACACACACACACACACACACACACACACACACACACACACACACACACACATGTGCTCGTGCGTGGCGGGCGCGCACACACACACACACACACACACACACACACACACACACACACACACACACACACACACACACACACACACACACACACACCCCTTACGGGATATAGACCAACCACTTAATGTGACAATTATCATAATTAAGACAATAATGATGGTGACGACGACGACGACGATGACGACGACGACGATGATGATGATGATGATGGTGTGTGTGTGTGTGTGTGTGTGTGTGTGTGTGTGTGCGCGCGCGCGTGCGTGCGTACGTGCGTGCGTGCGTGTGTGCGTGCGTGCGTGCGTGCGTGCGTGCGTGCATGTGTGTGTGTGTGTGTGTGTGTGTGTGTGTGTGTGTGTGTGTGTGTGTGTGTGTGTGTGTGTGAAGTACACAAGGATGTGAAGTACACAAGGCTGAGAAGTACAGAAGAGTCTTCATAAATGATAATCTCACGCCTCTTCGAGCACGACTTCTCTCACTTGGCCAAGAACCACGACAGCGTCCAGCGTGTGTCCACCTCTCACGACGGAAAGGTCATCTGTCACTTGAAGAAGAAGGCTGGCCCAGACTGCGGGTGACGTAATCTACCTCGACAGCCCAGACGACCTCTTCCGGATTGGATTGGACCAGATTAACTACCGTCAGCTGGGGTTGTCGAACTACGTGTCCTCGACACAGGATGAACCAGGAGGACCTCGGGCTCACCAACATTCCACTTTATGACTTTCCACTTTATGACCACTTTAAAAATATGAATCTTCACGTTGATGATGATGGGGTGGAAGATGATGTTGAATGTGATATAAATTTTGATCTCGAGTTTTTGAATAGACCAATCGAGGATGTAGATGTAGAATCAGCAGTGCCGAAATTGAAAAAATGGGAAAGCTCCAGGTGATGACAGGATTATAAACGAATATATTAAGAACAGCGTGCCCTTAATGACAACAGTTTATCGTAAACTCAGGTGTGATTCCTGAAGAATGGGTAGTGGAACTTGTTCTACCAATCTACAAAGGGAAAGGCAATAAAGACGATTGTGACAATTATCGTGGAATAACACTGCTTAGCTGCGTAGGTAAATTGTTTACAACGATTTTGAATAATCGATTAACTGATTTTCTTGAAAAGTATAAGCTGCTTTCTGAAAGTCAGGCTGGTTTTCGTCGTGGTCATTCCACATTGGATCATTTGTTTGATTTGAAAAGCCTTGTAGATATTTGCGCTGCTAAAAAAACCCAATTGTTTTGTGCTTTTGTTGACTTTAGGAAGGCTTTTGATTCTGTGTGGAGATTAGGACTATGGCAAAAACTTGTAAAGCAAGGAGTGAATGGTAAGATTCTCCAGATGATTGTAAACATGTATCATCAAATTAAATCGTGTGTTTTCATAAGCGGTAACAAATCTGATTATTTTAGTAGTTATAAAGGTGTGCGGCAAGGAGAAAATTTGTCTCCGGTTCTTTTTTCTTTGTTTTTGAATGACCTCGAACAATATTTTTCTGATCACAATTGTACTTCGTTAATATTGATTTAGATCTTCCTGATGCAGACTTTAGCAGTTAACTTTGTTTATTTTTGCTTTTGTATGCTGATGACACTGTTTTGCTTGCTACCTCATGTAATGCTTTGCAAAAAGCTCTTACTGCGTTTAAAGAGTATTGTACTGGATGGAAACTAACTGTTAATGTACAGAAAACTAAAGTTGTGATATTCAATGGACGTAAGAATAATAAACACGTATTTAGATTTGGAAACGAAGTCATTGAAATAGTAGATAGTTTCAAATATTTGGGAATCTGTTTTAGTAGATCTGGTAAATTTCATAAACGTAAAAAACATAGGCATGATCAAGCACAAAGTGCAATGTTTTCATTACTCCAAGTCGCTCGAAATCAAAAATTACCTGTGAATATTGTTTTAGATCTATTGAAAAGATGGTTGTACCTGTGCTATTACATGGCTGTGAAAATATGGGGTTATGAAGATATCAAAATCATAGAAAGCTTGCAACTTAAGTTCTTAAAGCATTTACTCCAACTTAATCGCAGTACTATGACAGAGTTATTATATGGGGAACTTGGGATTTATCCGTTGTCTGTGCAAATTAAAACCCGAATGATCCGATTCTGGATCTCACTAGCAACTCAAACGGATAAATATTCGAGTAAAATATATTGTGTTTTATATGACTTGTATAAAAAGGTATTTATATGTCTGGGTGGATAAAGTGTATACAAAGCATTTTTGTAGAAACAGGCTATGATTGCACTTGGGAAACACAGCAGTTTTCTAACGAAAGATCGTTATGTAGAAACATTTCTTTATCTTTGAAGGATAACTATGTACGTTCGTAGAAGAGAGTGTTACATTCAAGTAATAAATGCCTATTCTATAGAAATTATAAAACAGATTTCAAACGTGAAAATTACATTGAACAATTACCTGATCTATGTATGTTTCCCTTAATGAAATTCCAATGTAGTAATCACAAACTCATGATTGAAGTAGGAAGAAGACTTGGTCTTGCCTGCGAGGAACGCTTTTGTAAAGATTGTAAACAAGATGTTGGAGACGAATTTCATTTCATTATGGAATGCCCAAAGTATGAAGAGTTACGAGTACGTTTTATTCCCAGAAAATATACGAGTGTGAAATCTGTTTACAACCTGTGCAGGCTATTCTCGGCTGGCAAGAATGTTATGTTAAAGTTGAGTAAATATTTAAAATTCAGCAAAATGGTGTAAGTTTATGATGACCAGCCTGCTCTATGTTTTAGTGATTATGCCATTACGCCTTTAATACACATAAAACGCTTCCTGCATTTTGCTTAGTCATTTTGTTTCATGTTGAAGTAGATTACATTGTTTTTTTCTTTTGTTTTATGTCCTCAATACCCCCAAAGGGGTGACAGGATAATTAAATCTTGAATCTTGAATGTGTGTGTGTGTGTGTGTGTGTGTGTGTGTGTGTGTGTGTGTGTGTGTGTGTGTGTGTGTGTGTGTGTGTGTGTGCAAACAAAACAAAAATCAAAACAGAGAGAGAGAGAGGGAGGGGGAGGGAAGGAGGGAAGGAGGGAAAGTGATAGTGACACCAAAAAAAGAAAAAAAAAAAAAAAAAAGAAAGAAAGAAAGTTATGGAAAACGAAAACCTAGAATCCTCCAAACTGTCAACATTCACTCTCATCCTCACCGGGCTCTGGTCTACAGGCTTGGGCGGTGGGGGGCGGTTTCCAGATGGCGGTCTTCCTGAAGGACTCGGAGATCTGCTGCGCGTGGATCTCCAGCAGACCGGGCAGACTGCCACGCACTGACGCCACGCTCCGCGCGCCTCCCGGGCACCGGGAAAAAGACCGGAACCTTCGGATCCCCCTGCGGCAACCCTGACCTGCTGTCTGACACTGAGGAGCTGGAAAGCTGATCTCTGAGGAAGGATGATTGACAGCGATCTTTGACAAGCTTCCACCATCTTCCCCAGCCAGTGCTGCGTCTTTCAGACGAGGCAGTGAGGTCTTTTCGTGATGATCGTGCTGCTGCTCTGGGGTTATTCCTCGGAACCAGTCAGGGATGGCGCTTCGGCTCAGTGTGCGTGAAGATTGAGACGACCTAGGCTGATCTTGGACGCTGCGGGGGATAGAACTGGGTAGTCTGTTCGTGGACTGTCTACGCTAGGACGTGGACTGTGGCTCACGATCTTATGTCCCGATGAAGATATCACCTGTATGATCGGTAGACCTTTCACCGGTTTGAAGCCTTCTCGAGGATGAGTCAATGTGTTGGTGACATGTTCTGGACCATTCGTCGTTCCCACAGATTTCAGAATCGTGTTCACTTTGTTCATGGTGATGAGCGTGCTGACCGATTTGTCCGCACAGTTCAGGTGTTCGACCATCGCATGGGAGACAGCCCAGGTGACCCAGTTTAGCGGCCAGTTGAGCCGGCGTGACTCCGGCGTGGTCCTCCACCTCGAAATCCAGCTCGTGCTTGGACAACACTTGGATCAGCTTCTGCACGATCTCCACCTTGTCTCCCTCCACAGCGATCCACAAGCCTGTCTGACCATCCGAGTTCCGGGCGTTGACGTTGAGGTCGACATCTGCATGGTGAAGCAGGAGACTCACGTCCCTCCACGCTGCCCACCAGGCACGCCCACATGAGGGCGTTCCTCTTCTGATTGTCGCACTGGCTGACCAGCGCCCCAGCCTTCAGGAGGAGCAGAAGGAGACGGGTTCTGACCTTCACCCTGGGCAAGCACAGAGCCCGGATGATGGGCGTCTGCCCCTCCACGTCCTTGATGTTGACGTCAGCACCCATCTGCAGCATCAGACGTGTTTGCGTGAATCGTGCTGAC
>JADBJO010000171.1:700843-723343 GCA_016801955.1 Conus betulinus
CCTGTGCACGTTATGGATATAATATATCATGTATACAAAAGTGTTTATGGAGGGCTGATCCTTGCGCCAAAAGAATAGTTCAACACGCCTACACACGTCACTAGCACACAGTGAAATTTAAAAATTGCGGGTACACACATAAATCATGGAGAACAAATAAACAATCGAAGGAAGGAGGGTGGGTGGAGCGAGGGGGGGGGGGGGGGGGGGCTGTGAGGTTCTGAGGTACTAGTTTTAAAAGTCTTGGAGAGGAAGATGAAGTTTGTTCCAGATATGTGGGCCGAAGACAGGGAAAGAGGTGGTCAAGGCTGACTGTTCACATCTGGATTTGGGAAGAGCAGTGGAATAAACGCGGAACGTACATAACGGGAAGGATTCCTCCAGAGAGGTGGAGGCAGTCACAGAGACAGGACGGGACACACACCGACAGGAAGGGACAGAGCTGTGAATGGGTTTGTATCAGAAAACATTAATCTTATATTTTGTTCCCAGTGAAACGGGTAACCAACGGAAAGTCTGCACAAGATAGGTAGCCAACGGAAAGTGTGCACAAGACGGGTAGCCAGCGGAAAGTCTGCACAAGACGGGTAGCCAACGGAAAGCCTGCACAAGACGGGTAGCCAACGGAAAGTCTGCACAAGAAGACGGGTAGCAACGGAAAGTCTGCACAAGACGGGTAAGCCAACGGAACGTCTGCAAGAAGGAGGGATGAAATGATCAGATCTTTTCTGTAAGAGTACGGAATTTTGTTGTTGAATAGAGTAGGACAGATGAAGCAGGTAAACCATGAAAAAAAGAAAGAAAGAAAAAGAAGTTACGGTTATCGTCTGAGAAAGAATGAGAGAGAAGTAACCAGTTGAGATGCAGCGCCGATAGATAAGCCCTCTGCATGGGTGATACGTTGGTCAAAATGACACCAAAGTTCTTGACCGAGCTGGAAAGAGGGGTGGATGTGTCACTGACTTTCAGTGAATTAGAGGGGGTGGGTGTGTCACTGACTTTCAGTGAATTAGCAGTAACATAGGAGAGTTTTTGTTTGAGTCCTTGGAATAAGGCTTCGATTTTCTCAGCATTCAGTTGTAACGGATTCTGATATGAACACGAACTGATGAGCTATCACGATGCACATGTCTATGACTTTGACAACTCGAACTCTGCAGGATGTGTCTTTGTTCCACAGAGGAATGGTAATGTCACACTTCGGTGCTTTTGAGACTGCCTACCATGTACACGATGGGCTCAAGAGCCACAGGTTGCTTGATTGAACCTGACACACCTCTTCCTCCGGCTGCACTGCGTCCTTCTTCAGAGCCATTTGGAGGACCATTTGTCGTGAGTTCAGAGGTCTCCGTGCGGGGAGGGCCGGGGTCAGTACGTCTTGGAATTGTTTCGTCCCTTTTGCCATCGAGCACCGCTCTCCATCGGTCTTGAACTGAGCGTCTCTGGTCACTTCGGGATGCTCTGATGCCGGGAGGGTTACTGGGAGGAGAAGCGGCGACTGTACACGCCCTTCCCCCGTACTGGCGTGGCTCTGCGTGACCAGGTCGTCTTTCACAGTCCATCGTCATCCCCCCGAAGCCGCTGACGCCCTGTGCTGTCCGGGCCCCGCCTTGGGCAGGTTGGACTTCCTGGTGGGACTCTTGGGCGTGGTGTCACTGGACACACTGCGTGAGGCGTGTCTAGGGGACACGGAGCTCATGACGACGTCCCACACCTCTCTCTTGTGTTCACTAGATAGGTGACACTCTGCAGGACCTGTCGTGCTGTCGCTGGCGCTCTGGTAGCCCGAGGATGTTAAGGAGCGCGTGCAGACCACGTGCAGTTCGGAGTGGGACCCCTGCAGCAGCCACTCCCATCTCAGAATACTCCCCGTGAAGAGATCGTCGGGCAGCAGCGTGACGTTCACCACAACGTCCGGCGAGAAGGTTGCTGTCACTGTTTTGGCGCGTCAGCGTGTGTCTGGGGCTGTGTGAAGCGGACACGGACTTCACCCAGGACGCTGTCGAAGCGTAGCTATTACTGGCGTCGAGGAAAACCCGTGCTCCCGATGCTCTCGTTCCTGTCCACTGGCCAGTCCGGCCTGGTCACCACGTAGTTCTTGCTGGGGTCCAGGTCCTCGGGGATGGGAAGATCCGCAGTGTCCATGCTGACGGACCTCAAGGGAGGCGGTGATCGAGGCAGGGTGGAACGAGTCTCCACCTGAGATCCCTGCAGCAGGTACTCCAGAAACGGATCCTTGCTGTGCTCGTCGCGCGGCTTGTCGTGCTCGAACGTGCAGCCGGCCGCCAGCATCAGGGCCAGGAAGCCCAGGCAGATCACCACGGGGCCCACGATGGTCAGGACGCCCCGGGCCTCCCACAGGACGCTGTCCCCCGCCATGCTGCGCAGGGTGCCGCACAGGGTGAGGACGGTGCCGCCCAGCATACCCACCACGGCGGGCAGGTACAGTTTTCTTCCAGCACCGGTTCCGGGCGGCCGTCTTCCGCTCCTGCCGCCTCTGCTTCTTGTCAGAGCGGCGCTGGGAGTACTCCAAGTCCCTGAGGGTTTGCCCCGTCCGTCCACAACTGGAAAAAAACACAAAGAAGGAAAATTCCTTATGTTTTTGTGTATTTGAAGTTCGAGAGGTTTATGAACCCGGCACATGTTTTCATTTCAAATCACTTTGATCGTATATACTTGTATAAACATCTCTCTCTCTCTCTCTCTCTCTCTCTCTCTCTCTCTCTCTCTCTAATATATTATATATATATATATATATATATATATATACATATATATATATATATATATACACATACATAATACATATGTGTGTATGTGTGTGTGTGCGCGCGCGCGCACGCAACGCGTATATGCGTGCGTGCGTGTGCGTGTGCGTGCGTGCGTGCGCGCGAGCGTGTGCGTGTGCGTTATGTGTGTGTGTGTGTGTGTGTGTGTGTGTGTGTGTGTGTGTGTGTGTGTGTGTGTGTGTGTGTGTGTGTGTGTGCGCGTGTGTGTGTGTGTGTGTGCGCGCGCGCGCGCGCGTTCATTTAAAGACTAAACAGACCACAAATGAATGCCCCCGGTCGGTAGAGCCTTACTATTGCCGCAGGGCTCTTGATAGCAAAGTACCATCGTCAATTACCAGTAGACGCCATCCATTAACCCTTAACAAGCCACGCGTACAGCTGTCAGAGGGTGGAGGTCAACGAACAAGTTATGCCGGCACACTTCAGCAGAGAGACCACGACAGGGCAGTCGTTAATTGAATCCCATCCAGAGGAGATTGTTCATTTTTTCTTCTGCAGTTCGTAACGCGGGGGGGGGGGGGGGGGGGGGGGGGGGGGGGGGGTGGGGGGGGGGGGGGGGGGGGTGTGGGGGGGGGGGGGGGGGGGAACGGGGGGGGGGGGGGGGGGGGGGGGGGGGGGGGGGGGGGGGGGGGGTGTCAAGGCATGTATGGAACGACATTGTTGTAAGCCAACAGTACACTTCATGATTCGCTGATGCGGGACTACGGGTGAGGACATTGTCCTTTGCTTACAAGCTTCTTACTGGCGCTTGTGAAGTGGGACTCTCTGTCGTGCAGACGTACACACGGTCATACAATGAACGATGAGCAATGATTTATTCTGGGTTAACTCTTTTGAGTCACAGAGAGAAATACCCAAAAAAACCCAAAAACATAATAATCATGAGACGACGAATACGCAGTGGAAGGACAATGGAAGCGAAAATCACCTACACGAATCAGAAGGTATCGAATCCACATAGCAGCGTACAATATAGGGCTGACTAGATTTGCAGTCACACACATTCACAGCAAATAAACAATAATTTAGCCACATTACCCATTTCTCACATATGACATACATTCATATAGAGGAATTTGGATTTCAATTAAACATCTTCTCGGTTCATGAAATCAATGGACAGGGGAATAAAACTTTGTTTAAAATCTGACACTTCTGCATTTAACCGATCGATATCTTCGTCCTGACTGAAGAAGGTCATACTGATTTGCAAGAAACGTGGGTCTGGTCACACGTAATCTCTTCGCTTTACAAACAACACGGCACTTGTATAGCTCACTCAGACTTTTTCGTCTCTCTACCAACGATTTTTCCTCCCACGTTCACCACTTTCTCAAGCACATTTCTGCTCTTCACAGTCAACCCACCATACCAACCAACACATAAATGAGAAAGTTAGAACAGATTCCAAGAAGCATGAATAAAATGTCCGAAATGTCAGTATTCACATGAAATGATCGCAGCTTGCGAAGACAATATAATCTGGTTTTTGACATTTTTTGTGGACATACTCAACTTGGGATTTAAAATTCAGCTTATTATCTATAAAAGTTCCTAAAATATTTGTATGATTCAACACGTTCTACTTCAGCACCTTTTTGATAAAAAGTGGTGGTACAGCTTTTGGATTCTTTCTAAAATCAATCAACATTTCTTTCGTTTTTGTTACATTCAGATCAAGATAGTTATGATCGCACCAGTCAACAAATCTTTGAACCTCCTTGAAGTAAACAGAATCAGAGTTGGAAAGATCCACAAGTGCTGAGTCATCTGAATATTTAATGTACAAACTTGAATCACTTCCTGAACAATCATTGTGTGTACAGAGTAAAAAGCACTGGTGATAAAACAGTACCCTGGGGTGCGCCCAGTTGAAATGACTCTGGAAGACGAAACAACACTTTGATATCGAACAGACTGTGTCCTCTGTGTAAGAAAATCAATTATCCAAAGAATGAGCTTGTTACCCACATTTATGTTAATGAGTTTCTTTGCCATCAGATGTGGTTGTATGGTGTTGAATGCTGATGAGAAATCAATAAAGAGAATGCGTACAAAGGAGGCAGGTTTTTCGAGGTGTGAAAAAGCATGATGGAGAAGTGTGAGTGTGGCATCATCTGTTGATCTGTTCTGTTGGCATGCGAACTGAAACGGGTCTTGGTACTGTGTAGTATCTTTTAAAAACATAACCGAGGACAATTCTTTCAAGACATTGCATTGCAACAGATGTGAGGGCAACTGGTCGGTAATCATTTAAACAGCTTGGGTTGTGTTTTTTGGGGAACAGGACATACAGTGGCATTTTTCCATAAAACAGGAATTATACATTCTCTAAGTGACCAGGTAAACAAACGACGACTGTAAACATAGGAGAGCTGAGAAGCACACACCTTCAACAATTTTCCCACAGATATTATCAGGGCCCATTGCCTTTCTCACATTTAAACGTTTGAAAAAAACCTGAACATCATTTTCCTCAATCACAACAGAATCACTTCCATCAACATCGTTTTTAAACATGCTTTGGAGTTCTTCTTCACTTCCTTTAATTCTTTACTAAAATCTTTATCATCAAATCGACAGTAAAAATCGTTCAGCTTTTCTGCAAATTGCTTCTGTTCTTTTGCTGTTTTTTTTTAACTAATATTTTGTTGAAACATTTCCTGAACCTGATTAAAACCTTTATTCCTTTCCATGCATCTCGCATATTTCCATTCTGGAACATGTTTTCAACTTTTCTCTTGTAAGCTCTCTTTGATTCTTCAATCTCCGTTTGCAGTTTTTTTGTACAACCTTACGATCGCTTTTTATTGCCTGATTGAAAAGCTCTTTTTTTCTCATTTAGAGTTATTTTCAGAGATTTTGTAACCCAAGGTTTGTTGTTGGGAAATATTTTGATAGTTTTAGTAGGTACAATCATGTGTTCACAGAAAGAAATGTAGCTGGAAATAACTTCGGTGGCTTCGTTAATGTCAAAACTAAAATTCAAAAACAAATTCCAATCTGTACATTCAAAACAAGCCTGTAATTCATCAACACTTTCTTGTGTCCAACACTGCACTTGCTTTTTAGTGATAGGTTGTGTTTTCACTTTTGGTCTGTAAGCTGGCAAGAGAGATGAATGGCATTGTGATCAGACTGACCAACAGGGGGGAGCTGAACACACTTGTATGCAGATGGTATATTACAGTAGCATAAATTAAAAGAAGGCAAGAAAAATCCGATTAGAGTGTTTAAGGAAGCTCTGTACGTCTGTCATTTCTTCTAGTCAATGCAAAAAGAAAGGCAGTTTACGATGAGTTCATTATACACAAGAGAGAGCAGAGAGCCGAGAGAGAGAGAGCGGAGAGAAGAGAGAGAGAGAGAGAGAGGAGAGAGAGTATTGTATCAATAACACAAAGCAGCATGCAATATATAACATGACAGACTACAATCTACGATACCCGGATGAAACTGACCAGACCAAAAAAGCAATACTGTGAATACGTGTTGCAGAAGCATTGTACTTTTGTAATTGCTACTGTATAATAAAGGTGGCGATGGACAGGGGAGACAATACGCGGCTCCGCTAATATCGCACCATCCAAACCCGTTAAAAAAAAAAAAAAAAAAAAAGACTCTGGAAGAAGGGATAGAATGAGAGAGGAGGAGAGAGAAGACAGTAGGTGGTTCATAGTGAAAATCAAGTATGAGGGCGGGTTTAGTCAATACCCAATAGCAAACAGATAAACGCCGAAGGGAGGAAGCACTTTCACAGGAAGGGGGGGGGGGGGGGGGAGGGGGGGTGATAAGGTAGGACGGCGGTATGTTTGGGAGAGTGGGGGGAGGGTGTGTGTGCAGGAAAGAGCAATGATTGTACTCCGTCCAGAACCTAGGTCAATACTGAATTTTTCATGCTTAATTAGCACATCCACACCCTTACACACAGACACGCATACCCACAGCACAGGCACACACACACGCCATATCCACAGCCTCACCATCTCTCCCCTCACCCCACCCACACACACACATTTCAATACACTTGTACACATAAGAATCCGGATGTATCCTCCAGAAAGAAAGGACATTTAGTACAGACAGTTTCTGGTGTGTAGCACCAAGTTTGCAAAGTTCGCTATTATCTTAGATATTTTGGTATCCATGTTTTTTGTTTTGTTTTGTTTCTTTTCTTTTCTTTTTTTTTTTTTTTTGGGGGGGGGGGGGGGGGGGGGGGGGTCAAACGCACAATTGCTCCTACCTTACCCTAGAAAATGTACGCTCAGTAAACAAAAAGAAAAAAGAAAAAGGAAAAAAAAAAGGAAAGAAAAACTTTCTCTCTTTCCAGGCACTTCAAGTTGGTCAGCGAGTGCCCTGGTTGATTGAAGTTTTTCTCTCATAACTGAGGACTGGGGATCAGTAAAGCACTATGCGTGCAGAAAAACAAATCAAAAACTATAAATAGGCGTGCTTGAGCGGAGGCAATGGTGGGATGAGGGACCAGAAAGAGTGGGGGGGGGGGGGGGGGGGGGGGGGGGAGGGTGGGAGGGTGATGTCACGTTATGATTCTTGAAGAGCAAACAAAAGAAGCAGCCAATTTCCAGATCAGCTCCAAACACTATGCCGGTTTTTTTTTGTTTGTTTGTTTGTTTGTTTTGTTTGTTTGTTGGTTTTTTTTTGTTTTTGTTTGTTTGTTTTGTTTTGTTTTTCTCTTTTTTTTTTCTTTGGGTGGTGGTGGTGGTGGTGGTGGTGATGGTGGTGGTGTCTTTTCTGTGTTTTGTTTTCTGTTGTTCAGTTTTTGTCTTTAAGACGCTCTCTCTCTCTCTCTCTCTCTCTCTCTCTCCTCTCTCTCTCTCTCTCTCTCTCTCTCTCTCTCTCTGTCTGTCTCTGAGAAGCCAAAGGTGGGCGGGAGGGGAAGGCAGGGGATGGGAAAAGAAACCCCTTTCCCCGGCCCCATCCATCCCCCGCACCCAAGTACTCTTCACTCCTTCATATGCATTTGACTGTCTTTCTTTGCAAAACGCCGAAATTGTTTTGTTGGTAATTGAGAGGTAGGAGAAGTCGCGAGAGTACGTAAAGGACTGTGAAAAGACGATTTGACAATCATACAGATAAATGACGAACAAGTAGGATAACTTTTGCTTTCATGACGAAATAATCACACGCCCATATCTCCAAACGAATGCTGCATACGACATCAAATTTCCCAGCAGAAACGTAAACACAGATGTCCAATCATAAAAGGACTGTGAGATTCTGTAGTTTTATTCAACATTCATATCGTCGTACCCAGTAAACAATACGAATGAACGACGTATACTCTCACAGACAAGATTTTGTAGTCTTTGTCAATATTTCTGTTCATTTGTTTCAAGTTCGATTGTGTACGCGTGTGTTTTGTCGGGATGGAGGATGGGTGGGTGGGTTGGAGGTTTACTGTGGTTGTTTGGTAGACTCTTATTGTTTCTTACAGAGTTATTTCTGCTTAGTTGTTGCTGAATCGGAGGATCCACCGGTGTGCAAGATAGAAACTGTCGAGAAAGGTCTCCATTGTTGTTTGTAACAGAAACCAGTCAACACTGACAATGTTTCCATTCCAGTATCACGTCTGACATGATCCTGCACTTCATCTGTCTGTCTGTCTGTCTGTCTGTCTGTCTGTCTGTCTGTCTGTCTGTCTGTCTGTCTCTCTCTCTCTCTCTCTCTCTCTCTCTCTCTCTCTCTCTCTCTCTCTCTCTCTCTCTCTCCCCCCCCTCTCTCTCTCTCTCTCTCCCCAAATGCAAGTGTGTGTGTGTGAATCATGCATTCTATAATCCCGTGTGTTTTGTGTTTTTTTTTTTTTTAATTTAAATTCTTTTCATTTTCTTGTCTCTAAATCTCATTGCATAATTTAGCTTAGCAAGGACAGATTGGAAGAATAGGCTCTGCCTAAAATCTCAATCCTTGATCGAATAAAGTTTTCTTCTGAGTTCTGAGCTCTCTCTCTCTCTCTCTCTCTCTCTCTCTCTCTCTCTCTCTCTCTCTCTCTCTCTCTCTCTCTCTCTCTCCCTCTCTCTCTCCTCCTTCTTCTTCTTCTTTCTTCTTCTTCTTCTTCTCTCCGACTTCTCTATATTATTTCCTTCTTCTCTCTGCATAAGCCACTTACTCATCCCAAACCCGTGCGCGGTGTTAGTGTGGAGAAGTTACGACAAGCAGTGAAGATCGTATACACTTTGTGACAGTCCTCACCTCAAATTCGAAGAGACGTTGGGCCTGTGTCTTCTTGCGGTTGGCCTCATCCTCCTCCTTCTTGTCGCCTATCCCGAACCACGCTTTCTTCCGCCCGCTCTTGTCTTCCTCTGTGTCAGGATCCACAGAACACTGTCTCTCCATCCCTCGGCGCTCTCCACCCTGTCGTTGTCACCCGGGAACCCTGCCAAACAGAAACCACCTTCGTCCACTAAGAGAGACACCTGACCACACACTGACGCTGCTCCGCCAACAGCCAGCCGTCAATGTCTCAGAGTAATCGGACGTCAGTTAATCTCATCAACCGTTAGGAAAGAAAAGGTCAAGCACACATCTGCAGAATTCATGGAAGGCTTTTTTTTCCCCTCCTCATAAGCGCATTTATAATTTACTATGAGAGAGCTTTCTGGTGCAAAAGAGAGACGCTCGGGGCCAATGTATTAAGCCCACACGCCACGTGTTCACTCATGCCAGATGTGTTCGTAATTTCTGCGAATGTCCAGTGTAGGCTATACGTCTGGTTGAAGTAAGTCTTTCTGTGTTACTTTTTTTTGTTGTTGTCTGTTTCACCTCCATGTGTTTCGGGCTAGCTCCGTGGTAGATAAGGGATTTCGCAGTCAGGTGCTGTGAGTTTGAACCCTCGTAGTCTTCACCCAACATGACATTCATGTTTGGGCTGTGGGTCTTAGTACGTTTTAAAAACGCTAACCCTGACACGCGCGTGCGCGCGCATGCACGCACACACACATACGCACGCACACACACGCACACATACACACACATACACACACACGCGTGCGCGCGCGCGCGCGCACGCACGCACAGACACAGACAGACAGACAGACAGAAAGAGAGAGAGAGTTGCACATACACGTACATATCAATGATCTATAGCCTGTGTCTGTGTAGTGAATATGTGTCAAGTCTAGAGCGTCTCTTTGAAAAGAGCATACACTTATGCATAGTGTTAACTTCACTCTATCTTAAGATTCATATCTGAATGCAGAATAACATTCATATGCACACGTTTCAACAAGCCCGATACATTGAGATTTTGGGAGGTTAATTACCAGTTTCTTGTCTCTCTTCAAGGTCCTCTTTACTCGTCACAGTCTATATCACTCATTCTCATTGCGTTTGATGGTTCTCATTACTCTATACAGTCATCATTGTTATCGGTCAACATGCCTTGTGTTCAAGACCTCATAACATCTCCAATGAAATATTATACTCCTTCTTCTTCGTCTTCGTCTTCGTCTTCGTCTTCTTCTTCTTCTTCTTCTTCTTCTTCTTCTTCTTCTTCTTTCTTTCTTCTTCTTCTTCTTCGTCTTCGTCTTCATCTTCGTCGTCTTCTTCCTCTCCTTTTTCTTCCTCCTCCTCTCGTCTTCTTCTTCTTCTTCTTCTTCTTCCGTGTCATCTCAGTGACACTGCACCCACGCACTCTTTCCATCCCTCCCTGTCCACAGCTATGGCCTGACTTGTCCCACCACAGCCCCGGCTCCGGCAATCCAAAGGGAGCAGTCAATGTCAAGTCACCACGGGGCAACCCACCAGAGGAGACACTGCACTGCTACCCAGTCACTTTGTTGATGTTCAGAGGTGCTTATTCGGATCCAGCATACGTAGGACACCATCTTCTAAGTCCCTTTTTGACGACAGTAATTGTTTAGCAGCGGAACCAGCTTGAGTGAGCTGTCCCTCCGGAGGGCACCACCAGGTTCGTCCAACGACAGACCCCGTGAATTTGTCGATGCTGGTGACCCTGCGAGAAGCAAGTCAAAGGGCGTGGACGTGGAGAGGTAATCGAAACTGATGTCACCATGACAACAGGGCATGAAGACAACGGAATTTGGGACATTTTTATGTTCATTGGAGGAGGATGATGATGATGATGAAGACGATTCTAAAGATTTGCATTCTGGTCTGAGACTGCATGATGAGGCTGTTCTCTGAGCTTATTTTCATATTTCCCGGCGCGTCAACCAGGACTGAGAGATGCAGACACCTGCAGTGTTGGTCAGGATATCTGAGCATCACTTCCATTATGTGGATGAAACTCGACTGCATGATCACAATCTTCCCAAATGAGCCCATGGCAAAACCAGTCCTGGGTAGGAATCAATCGCGGCAGAAAAAAAAATTCAGAATCCTCATTACCAACAAAGTATAGCTCTCGCAGTCCTTAACGTCATCAAGGAATGGTCGCCGTATTTCTCATCAGAATCAAAATGCATTTATTACAGTATTCATCATTACCAAAATGCAGGCATCATAGTATTCATTATTATCAATAGAGTGTGGCTGCCCACGTGGCGGGGTAATCAAAAACGGTCACACACGTAATGTTCTCATCCCCAGCTGATGCATTTGTACAATAGTATTCAAGTACTTCAGCTGTTCGGATGATCCCTGGAGTCTTTTAGCCAGGCTACGACAACAGCAATAATATGCAGGCTTCATAGTATTCATCATTACCAAAGTGTGTAGTCGTCATAATCCTCATCACGTCACAATCCCCATCATCGTCAACATTAAAGGTTCCGTCGTCATTGTCCTCGTCGTCATCAAAGCGCAGTGGTCATAGTCCTCATTGTTACCTAAGTGCAGTCATCATGGTCTTCATAGTTATAAACGTGCAGTTGTCATGGTCTTTATCATCATCAAAATACAATGTCATAATTCTTAATTTCACTAACGCACAGTTGTCATAGTCCTCATAATCACCTAAGTACAGTTTTCACAACCCTTCATCATTCGTCACCATCGTCACCACACACAGCGGTTCTAACCCTCATCGCACTCTCTCCTCACCACTGGCCAATGGTCTTTATCCTCATCTGACAAATTCTTCATCATCTATTACTTTTTTAATCATTCATCAATAATCCTCATCCTCGTCATGTAGTCACTATAGTCATCATGGTACTTCATATTTCCCCCTCTTCAACTTATCTCAGTCCTCTTGACTTGTCATTATTCGCCAACAGTCCTCATCCTCATCGTCATTCTCATCCTCATCCTACACAACCATTGTCATATTCTGATGATCCTCACTGTTGTTCTCTATCTTGATCCATAGTTACAGTTCTCGCTCATCGTCACAGTCCTCATCACTCGTCATAGGCCTCAGTCATCCTCCTAGTCCTCATGGTCCTCATCCAACGTCACAGTCTTCATCCATTGCCATGATCCTCATCCATGCTCATGGTCTTCATCGATCCTCACAGTTTTTATCCATCATCACCATAGTCTTTCATCCATCGTCAGTCTTTACTACCGTCACACCCATTGTCATAGTCCTCATCCGTCATTAAAGTCCTTAGTCCTCATCCAAGACATGGTCCTCATCCTTTATCACGGTCTTTATTACCGTCATATTCATCGTCACAGTTCTCAATCATCGTCACACTCTTCATCCATCGTCACAGTCCTCATCTAGCTGCACATTCATCATCCATCGTCACAGTTTTCATCCATCGTCACAGTTTTCATCCATTGTCAAATTTTCATCCATCGTCTCAGTCCTCATCTACTACATATTCATCATCTATCGTGACATCCATCGTCACGGTCCTCAATAATCATCATAATTCTCATCCATCTCCACATTCATCATCTATCATGACATCCATTGCCGCAGTCCTCAATAATCATCAAAATCCTCATCCATCTCCATATTCAACATCTATCAAGACATCCATCGTCACAGTCCTCAATCATCATCATAGTCCTCATCCATCTACACATTCATCATCTATCGTGACATCCATCGTCACAGTCCTCAATCATCATCATAGTCCTAATCCATCTACACATTCATCATCTATCATTAAATCTATCGTCACAGTCCTCATCCGTGGTCAGAGTCCTCAACCATCGTCATAGTGTTTACCATTATCACTGCCCCTCATGGACGGCGACGGTCCTGGTCCATATCCCCTATCCTTATTACTCTCCTCTTTCTTCGTCCATCCTTACAGTCCTCATCCATTGTCACAGACCTCATCGATCACTCTCATTACTCTTCACAGTCTTCATCATCACTCGACACAAGCTCGTTATCCTCACAGTCATCATCGCTCATCACGGCCCCCATATTCAGCAGTCCCCCTTCATCATCGTCCGTCGTCAAAAGTCTTCAGCATCATCAAAGTCGCTGGTGCAGATCTCGTGCATCATTCGCTTTTGTCATTCGTTGCACCTCCCACCGTTGATCAGCCTTCGTCCTCAGCACTTGTCAGCGCGCTCATTATTGGTCACTCAATGTATATGTTACTCACTGCAATATCTTAGCTGCTACGTTATCTGTGAGACCTACCTGTTAGATAGTCATTCCCGTCTGTGTCGTTGCTTAACCCAGAGATCTTCCGACTTTCCATCTTCATGTCCGTAACATTTCACGTCTTCATACTGGCCACAAACTTCAAAATCACCGTTGTCATTCAAGTCTACATACTAGCCACAAACTTCAAAATCACTGTTGTTATCCTCGCTGCCCACAATAGCTCCTGAGTTTTTCATGAAAACGTTTTCCTACCGAGGGACTCCACCAGCTACAAAGTGTATTCAAGACACTTTGACAACTGCACAAACTCGGCTGGTAACCTCTGACGTCCGTCCACCTGGGTTAGTTTCAATGCAGTTCTACTTCTGTTGCTTGCAATGCTCAGATTGTACACAGCACGCACGTGTTGGAGTTTGTTGTAAGAGATTTTTCACGCTTACTAAAAACAACGGAAAAAAAAAAAAAAAAAAAAAAAAACACTCTTTTGCCGCTGCTTCAAATCATTTTCGAGACCGCTTCAGCACTGTGCAACGCTGTGTATGGTTGACTCAAACTTGTTTTATTCCAAAGAGCGTGGCACTGCTTCAATGTTGTGTCCGTTCTTTTGACGCAGTTCCCTGCCTCCTCTTTTCACGCTGCAGACTGCCAGCACATAAAGCTTCTTACACAGTCAACAGTCCAGGAGTTCACATGTTTTTGGAATGCGCGGGCGGCTTAGTGTATGTCAATGTCGAGAACAATCAGTGGTAGGTCTTTAACGAACAGCGACACGCCTGACTGAGATGTCCACAATCCGACCAGTCAGGTCAGTCAACCTCCCCCCGCCCCCTCCCTCCCCTCCTCTCTCTCTCTCTCTCTCTCTCTCTCTCTCTCTCTCTCTCTCTCACCACCCCCCCCCCCCACCCCCTACGTCAGCTTTCTGGATAGATCGGCACCGATGCTTGGGCAGTAAACAGGTTTGGTAGGGAGTTCAATCGTCCGTATGAACGTTTGTTCTTGGAGGGAGGGAAGGGGGCGTTTCGATCCGCGAGCAACCGTTGGCACTGTGGAACCGCCAGGCCTCCTTCACGCCAGTAGTTTCATAATCTGAAGGTTGGGGAGGTAGACAGGTAATCGCGGATCTTAACGTGACACCAAGCCAGACATAAGTAATTCAATGCTTGACGTTCGTTCTTCAAATTCAAGTTATCCAATAGCTTGTTAGACTGACTAGAAGCAGAGTATTAGCGAGGTCTGGTCGTTAGGTTCGATCCTGACGGACTCACCGGAGCACACACACACACACACACACACACACACACACACACACACACACACACACACACACACACACACACACACACGCGCGCGCGCGCGCGCACACGCACACACACACACACACACACACACACACACACACACACACACACACACACACACACACACACACACAGAGTGTGTGTGTGTGTTCAATTCTGGCGCATTGCCTGCATGCGAGATTGTAGGCCATTGGCATGGCTATTTCTGCCTGTAGCCTACCTTTATGAGAATTCTTCGGTCCGTTTCTTTGTGGTGAACTTTAATAGCGTGTGAAACCGAATAGCTTGAGGTAGTTTTTAGTTGAGGGTGACTCTTACACTCGGGGCTCGAAAGATCTGTTCGATTGTATGAGATTCCAGACCTCCACTGGCACCAGCTGTGTGTGTGTGTGTGTGTGTGTGTGTGTGTGTGTGTGTGTGTGTGTGTGTGTGTGTGTGTGTGTGTGTTTATGTGTCTGTGTCTCTTTGTATCTGTTTGTCTGTCTGTTTATCTGTCTGTATGAGAGAGAGATATAGAATCGAAGAAAGCCAGACAGAAATGGGGGGGGGGGGGGGGGGGGGGGGTAGGGACGGAGGGAGGGGGAGGGGGCGAGGGGTACATGAAGCGTGTGTGTACTATATGCGCACGAGCATGGTGTGTGTGTGTGTGTGTGTGTGTGTGTGTGTGTGTGTGTGTGTGTGTGTGTGTGTGTGTGTGTGTGTGTGAGCGCGCGCGCTCTCTCTTTTTTCTCTCCCTCTCCTGCTAAAGAGCGTTTTCGATCCCAACGTAGCATTGCTCATTGCGTCAGCAGTCAGCACTTCTAATCAACAGACTGAGTCAGCCATTAATTCATCACAAGAGATGAAAATAAACAGACACTATTTCTAGCAGCAACGGGAGTAGCTAGCCGTTGTGGAAACAAAGGAAGTCACTGTGGTAGTTATAGCAGAAGCGGCAGCAATGGTTGGTCGGAGCGCAGCACAGTAGCAGTAGAATTGTCATCATCATTAACAACAGTTCCTGCAGTCATACCAACAGCCCTAAAACAGTTGCAGCGGCATTGGTTGCCAGCAGCAGCAGCAGCAGCAGCAGCAGCAGCAGCAGTAGCTGCGGCGCACCAGTATCATGAGTATCTGTACATATGTGTTTTTTCTGTTTTGTTTTTTGTAACCATACATTAGAAGCAGTTCAATTCATTGATGTTGTGTTTAAAGCCCAACTCTAATGCAAATTCCTCTTCAATACTCGCTCTAGATATCCATTATCTTTATTACTGACCTGTGCATACTCTCATTCGTATACCAATACTCCACTACTGCTTCCATTTATATGTTTGGGGTTTTAGGGTTGTTGTTTTTTTTTTTTTGGCGGGTGGTGGTGTGTGTTTCTTCGTTGGTATGTGTACGTGCACGCGCACGCGCGCGCGCGCGCGCGTGTGTTTCTTATTGATATCATCAATTGATCCCAAAGATTCTACAAGAACATCCAAACGTAGCGTCTGTTCTGAAAGTTTGTCTCAGGATGACTCAGTGTACTGAATGCTTCCTGAGGGCTTCGTTAATAGTTAATTTAATTAACTGTTTAATTACATCAATATTCAGACATGTGTTGATTCTACAATCACCTGCACACAGCGACAGACAATGCATTACATGAACATGCCCGCAAACCGTTCACTCGCGTTGTTCGGCAGAGATTGCCGCTCCCATCCCGCCGGACCCGTGACCCGCAGCAAAAAAATCCGCAGAAAATGGAGTCCAAGTGAAACCCGTACACCGCCATGTCATGTGGTCCATTTCTATCCACAGACGTTTGGTCATGTTCACAGTAGTAGCAGCACAGTAGTAGCGTAATTGTGGTAGCAATAGCGGTAAACCGATTCAACAATACAACAAGGGCATTACATTACCAGTGAGCAGCAGTGACCAGGCCGCGGGTCATTCCGGTCAGGCTTTGGACCAGGATCTCTCATGCAGAGTAGCTCGGGGGCACGAAGCCCAGTCGTGGTCAAACGCCTATCCCCAAAAACGGAGATCAGGTCACACAGAACACTGATGACACTTGTAGCGCTTCCTCTTGAGAGCTTCTAGCTGGCAAGGCGCCACATGGAGGCAATACACAAGCCAAATGCGTTGTTCACATCACACTTGACTCTTTTCACCACGATTTCAGCCATATTCGCAGAGAGGGTGTTGCGATGATAATGTCTGTGCTGCATTGCATTAAAAAAAAAAATTGATATTTTTCTATGAATGCTGCTGTTGACTTGCAGCGTTCATAGACTTTGGTCTCTTTTTGGGGTTTTTTCCCCCTGGAAATCCTGTTATCTTATGGGGCAGTGTTTTTGCTCCTATGAGGCCAAGATAGTAAACCCTTTTTATGTTTCTTTCTGAGTCCTTCTGTGGTTTTTACTTGATTAATTTAATGTATGTAGCATCTCGGTTCTTGTACATGCACGTATGCATACACCCAAGCATGCATGTGGGCGCGCGCACGCGTGCGTGTGAGAGAGACAGAGACAGAGACAGAGGCAGAGATAGAGAGACAGAGTGTGTGTGTGTGTGTGTGTGTGTGTGTGTGTGTGTGTGTGTGTGTGTGTGTGTGTGTGTGTGTTAACAGAGACAGAGGCAGAGATAGAGAGACAGAGTGTGTGTGTGTGTGTGTGTGTGTGTGTGTGTGTGTGTGTGTGTGTGTGTGTGTGTGTGTGTGTGTGTGTGTGTGTGTTACAACGAAGAATGAAACTCATTTTCCTTCATATTTCAGTGGTCGTATGACGCTGACGAAATGAACTGAATGACTGATGTTGGAAGGAAGTGTGGGGACGGGGAGAAAACTACACTTACTATAAGCATCAAT
This sequence comes from Conus betulinus, assembly GCA_016801955.1. Taxonomy (NCBI): domain Eukaryota; kingdom Metazoa; phylum Mollusca; class Gastropoda; order Neogastropoda; family Conidae; genus Conus; species Conus betulinus. Next base: position 718,259 of record JADBJO010000171.1, read on the forward strand.
CGGGACGATGGGAACTGAACTGATTTACAAGCAGGGCCTGAAATGCAATACAGACATTTTTGGTTTACTGTAGGATGATCCATGAGGAAGAGGAGGAGGAGGATAATGACAATACTGTGGCCTTCTATGTTTGGTCAGTGATTACAATTGGATTTTCTACGCTTTTATCTTCGTGGTATACTCCGATGTAATCAAGACCCGATATAATACAGAATGTCGGTCAGGAACTTCAAGCAACATGCTAAGAGACTCACTGTGAAGAAGACTATACTTGATTGTATAGTCACAGTCCTCCCATTAAAGCCCCTAGCTCATTGGGGTGAAAAAGACGTGGGGCCGAGTATCAAAGCCCTACTATGTGATTGGGGGGGGGGGGGGGGGGGGGGGGGGGGGGGGGGGGGGGGGGGGGGGGGGGGGGGAAAAAAAGAAGCACACACAACATTTTTCTTCTGAGAGAGGCTCTCCATCGTTACTGAATTGAGTATTTTTTTAATATTAGCACTGATGAAGTGTAGACCTGCGACCTCGTAATCTTACGCTCAAAAACGCTAGCCCTCTGTGCGAAAGAGGGTATTTCTACTGTTTAAGCGTATTCATATTGCTGGATAAAATCGTAAACGCACTCCGAGAGAATCCACAGGGTGACGGTCCCGTTCGTTGCACAAACGTACATCTAGAAATCAAAACCTGCAGAATTCAGCCAAATCTTGTTGTGTTAGACGTCCCAGCTCCCAGGGTCTGAAACACTGGAGAACCAGCATGACAAGAAAGTGTTGCAAATGTCCCTCAGTGGCTGTGCCAGTAAGGTTTTCTGAAAGCAACCAGACGAGGTCAGCACCGATGACTCATGGAAAACAACCGGCTAACAGCTGAAACGCGCCAACAAGGTCAACATCCAGGACTTACGGAAACAATCGGCCGAGAAAAGACATTGACACTTCTTCTTGGGTCAAAACGGCGGGTAACTCACCGAGTTTCAGGGTCAGGGTGAAAAAAAAAAAAAAAAAAAAAAAACAAAAAAAAAAAAAACATAGCCACGAGGACAAATCAAAGAAAACTTGACAAGCCATATATAGCCTATCAAGACACATCTGATGAAATTGCCAAAAGACATCTCGAACGATGTGGCGCTGATTGGTCGAGACAGAAAGATCAAGCACTGTTATTGATGACATGTACTCTTTATGAAGAAGGTAAGTACGATATATTTGTCTGCTGCACGTTGGCTTGCTTTTACTTAGCATAACTAGTCAAAATTCGCTTTCATTTTTCATGAAGCAAAAGTGTTATTTCATCCTTTCACAAACATGTGTGAGAATCGTCGTCGTGCGATCACAAACGAATATTGGCTGTCCCGTTCTGAAAAGGTAAGTCCACGTTCACGCTCAAGAGATCAGTAAATATTCCGGTGGTCGGTCGTAGCCAGCTGATTGCATGCAAAATCGTGTGTGTCCAGATTTTGAACCATGTTAGACCACTGGGTCGTTGTTATGACAGGGCCAACGGTTGGGGGGGGAGGGGAGGGGGATGTAGCTGGACACTGGAATGCCGTCAAGAAACTGCATTAAGGAGTGGTCAGCGCACTGGGCTGCACAGCTGGTTAATGTGGCATGACACCACCGAACCATAGCCGTACCAGCGGACATACAGCAGTGTGCTTCAATGTGCACGAGACCGTAGAAGGGAGAGGCACGCGGATCCACTGCGCATCCAGTATGTTTAGGACAGCCGTAGGTTGGCGTGAGTAGGGGAAAGTTTCTTCCGGTTCTCAGAACGTCGACTTGTTGCAAGTCAAGTTGTAAACTGTTCGTGCTCAATCTCAATATGCCAAGGGTGTTGTTAAGAGTGTTGCTGTGCCACTCTTGGTTGCATGGGTCAGAGAGGGCGATAAACAAAGACCTTTTTTTTTTTTTTAATGTGAAATACGAACAAAGGAAGAAATCATGAATGGGACAGATGCACTGATAAGGAAAAAAGTCTCATCTGATGAAGAAGCTTCAGTCATTCTAGAGTCAATATTATCAGCCAGTCGGAATAGCTTCTTTATATTGACCAGCCGGAACGCAGCTTCGTGTAGATGTGGGATGTCTCTTTAACGCCTGCTACCACAAGTATGCCACGTTCCATGCAGATTTGATCAAACCACATTCTGTCAAGCCCACAAACCAATCCATCGACGACCTGTTCCACGCAGGCAGAGCAACGATTCGCTCATATCATTTCACACATTCAATATTTTGAATATTATTTGGGGAATTGGAGACATCCAGGTCTGGGGAAATGAAGACACCCAGGCGTTGGGAAATGGAGAAATCCAGGCCTAGGGAAATAGAGAGACATCCAGACCTAGGGAAATGGAGACATCCAGGCCAGGGGAAATGAAGACAACCAGGCCTAAGGAACTGGAGACATCCAGGCCGGGGGAAATAAAGACAACCAGGCCTAAGGAACTGGAGACATCCAGGCCAGGGGAAATGGACACATCCAGGCCTGGGGAAATGGAAACATCCAAGCCTAGGGAAATGGAGACATCCAGGCCAGGGGAAATCGAAACATCCCAGACTCGGGGGAAATGGAGACATCTAGGACAGGGGAAATGGAGACATCCAGGCCAGGGCAAATGGAGACACCCAGGCCAGGGGAAATGGAGACATCCAGGCCAGGGGAAATGAAGACATCCAGAACAAGGGAAATGGAGACATCCAGGCCAGGGGAAATGGAGACATCCAGGCCAGGGAAAATGGAGACATCGAGGCCAGGGGAAATAGAGACATCCAGGCCTGGGGAAATGGAGACATCTAGGCCAGGGAAATGGAGACATCCAGGCCAGTAGAAACAGACATCCAGACCAAGGGAAATGGAGACATCCAGGCCAGGGGAAATGGCGACATCAGGCCAGGGGAAATGGAGACACCCAGGCCTGGGGAAATGGAGACATCCAGACCATGGGAAATGGAGACATCAGGCCAGGGGAAATAGCCATCCAGGCCAGGGGGGATGGAGACATCCAGGCCAGGGGAAATGGAGACATTTCCCTAGGCCTGATGTCTCAATTTCCCCAGACCTGGACGAACTCATTTCTTTTTCCAACAGTCAGTGAAACAAGACTCTTGCGTGCGCGCGCACGCATATGTGTGTGTGTGGGGGGGGGGGGGGGGGGGGTGCGCGCGCGCCTGACGCATGTGCATATGTGTATGTGTGTGCGCGCAAGCGCGTGCGTGTGTGTATATGTGTGTGTGTGTGTGCGCGCGCACGTGTATGTGTGTGTGCACACGGGCACGTGCGCGTGAGTGTGTGTGTGTGTGTGTGTGTGTGTGTGTGTGTGTGTGTGTGTGACAGTGTCTGTATGCGTGTGTGTGTGTGTGTGTGTGTGTGTGTGTGTGTGTGTGTGTGTGTGTGTGTGTGTGCACGCGCGTGAGTATGTGTGTGTGTGTGTGTGTGTGTGCGCGCGCGCGCGCGCGCGCGCATGAACACGCGCTCACACGTACGTAACACGTGCGCTCACGCGCACCTGTGTGCGTTTTTTTTCCGGTCAGTATGGTTTGTTTAACGTTGAGCTTGGTCGTCAAGTCTGATTTACGTCAAGTGGGAGGTAACGCTAATGAAGGTAAATTTGATCACCTCATTGACCCCGCCGCCCCCCCTCCTTTGCTGGTCGTTTGTTACAGGTTTAGCGTAGGCCACGAGGTGAGTTCCAGGTCCGGTTGTAGTGTATAGTCGGTTTGATAAGCCTTCAACACTTCATTTTCAACGACTGCTGTATCGCAGGCAGCGAACAGGAGGTCGACTGTTCGAACCGTGTGAAAGACGTAAAATATGTGTGTGTGTGTGTGTGTGTGTGTGTGTGTGTGTGTGTGTGTGTGTGTGGTTCTTCTTCTTCTTGTTCTCCTGACTGGCTCTTTCCCAGAGTTGCTGAGTATGCTGTGACCTCAGCTGGGAAGACTGGAACCACTCAGTAGAATTCAATCTTGACCAACGCTACAGGTGTCTGAATCTCTGGCCTGGTTGACGATGACAAATATTATGAATAGCTGAAAGGAGAGTGTAAGCCTACAGCCTTGGAGTTTAGTGTAAGATCAAGGTAGATCTGAATAGCATAATCGTATCCACCTACACTGACCATCACAAAACACACACACAAACACACACACACACACACACACACACACACACACACACACACACACACACACACACACACACAGAAGAAAAATATTATCACAACCGTGGGCTTTTGATACTGTGCTGTCATGGTATATAATGAATTTCAATTTCGCCTCCACCTCTGTGTTAAGGTGTGTGACTGTCATCAAGGTCATGTGGGCTGTCGTTGAATTGACTTGGCGGCACCCATCTGCACGGAACGCCCACTAACGCAGACTCCCCGACTTAAGCTATCATTGTTGCAACATTGGAGTTACGAGGTGATTTGTTACTAACGGCTATAACGGTCCATAACGGTTTTTCTTTTTGATGGAATATCTCAGAAAGTACTTGGCCGATCTTCCTGAAAATTTGTAGGTATTTTCTTATGGGCCACGGATGATGCCCGATGAGTTAGTTTTTACCGTTATAACCGTTATTAACGGCACATAACGGTTTTACTTCTTTATGTAGTATCTCAGAAAATACTTGGCCAATCTTCCTGAAATTTGAAGGCATGTTCATTATAGGTCACGGATGATGGCCGATGTGTTAAATTTAGCTGTTATAGCCGTTACTAACGGCTATAACGGCCCATAACGGTTTTTCTTCTTTAAGGAATATCTTAGAAAGTACTTGGCCGATCTTTCTGAAAATTTGTAGGCATGTGCATTATGGATCACGGATCATGCCCAATGTTTTATTTTACCATTATATCCATTACTAATGGCTTTAACGGCCCATAAGAATTTTTCTTTTCTATGAAATATCTCAGAAAGTACTTGGCCGATTTTTCTGAAAAATTGTAGACATGCTCCTTATGGGTCACGGATAATGCCCGATGTGTTATTTTACCGTTATGGCCGTTACTAACGTCCATAACGGCCCATAACAGTTTTTCTTCTTTATAGAATATCTCAGAAAGTACTTGGCCAATCCTTA
>JADBJO010000171.1:728343-900843 GCA_016801955.1 Conus betulinus
CATAGTATTATTACTTTCACACACACACACACACACACACACACACACACACACACATGCGCGCGCAAAAATGCATCACGCACGCAAGTACACATACACTACAAACAAAGTGACAGATGAGTAGAATACAGAACAACACACAACTGACATGAGGAAAAAATTATTTTAAAAAAAAACAACAAAAAAAAAAAAACATCGGGAGAGAATCTAAATACCATAAAACAAACAGTACAATGGGCGGTCAGTCAACAGATCCATGATTCTTGAAATGATCACTCGGCCGATCAAAGAACCGCATAATTAACTGATCAATGAATCATAAGATAAAATAATCAATGTGTCCTATGATAAAATGACCCATGAAGGGATCGGTAATGACCAGTGGACAGCTCGGTGAGTCACAGAGTTAAAATGACCAATGAACAGATCGATGAATCATACAATAACTTGATCAATGGACGTATCAATAATTTTTTATTGTACACTGATCAAGGGACGGATTAATGAGTCATTTGATTAAATGATCAACGGACGGATCATGAACCATATTTGAAAACGATCAATGGAGAATCAGTGAGTCATTAATAAAGTCTCAATGGACGGATTAATTAATCATAATTGTGATGAAATGATCAATGGACGGATCAATGATCAATGAACGGATTAATGAAAAGTGACAGATCCATGAGCGATATTATAAAAATGATCAAAGGACGGATCAATGAATTATCTAATCAAAGAATCCATGAACAGATCAAAGACCATGTGATATTCTGATCAATGTGCGGATCAGTGAGTCTTACGATAAAATTAACAACAGACGGATCGATGAACCAACATAATAAGCTGACCGATAGAAAAATCATGATACTGGGTAATGAAATCGATCATGAGTATCTGGCTGGTCCCGTTATTAAGAGTCTTACTCTCTTGATCTGGAGGGGTCGTGCATTCAATCCAGTCTGGCGACAGATTAAACCAGACTGTTTAGTTTTTCCTTTAGTGTCAATATCAGCGCGGAGCCCGTCCTCTCCGAGTCCTTCTGATAGTTTGTGAACGCATGCGTTTAGGAAATAAAATAAAAATCCACCTTAGTTAAATCGTACTCGATCTTTCGCTGATGAATAAGTCCTTTGTGTGCCTGTGGGAGGAAAAACACACACACACGCGCGCGCGCGCGCACTCACGCACGCGCACTCACGCACGCGCACACGCGCACACACGCACACACAGAGAGAGAGAGAGAGAGAGAGAGAGAGAGAGAGAGAGAGAGAGAGAGAGAGAGAGAGAGATGCATGCTTAAAGGCATCGGCTGAAGACAAATCTGTCACCTTCATTATGAGGGCTGTAAGCGGTCACATACGAATAAGGTTCACTAACTGCGAATCTCAAGACTTCTAGCCTTGGGACACAGCAGAAAAAGGCGACACCGAGTCCAAGGCCACTCACTAGTCCTGGGATGACACCACCTCTTGCAAAACAATATCACGTGCGATGCCTGCGGTCGCTCCTCGCTTCTTCTCTGCTCGTATTTTAGCCACGGTTTTGACACGGAAGTCCGCAGACTCTGGCACGTTCTGGAAGTGCATCACACTGTTCAAGGAACGCCAGCGTTTGAGACCGATGAAGCAGGTCTTGCCGTTCAGACACGACATGAACAACCATGTGATTATACACACCACCAGAACGACAAACTTCCAGAATGACCATCTGTGGGAACTGGCGGAGGGACCGTCTGCATGGCCGAGCCCGCCGAGGAGCCAGAAGAGAGCAGTTAGGGTGACGCCGAAGACGATGAGATGGCACGTCACGGCGACGATTATCTTCACCTTCTGTCTCGATGACAGGCTCATCAGCTCCCACTGCACATGTGAAGATGAAAACATTACACCTCAGAGAAACAGACTGACATGTGTTTTGTGTGCTGAATAAAGTGAGGAAAGAGAGCTCCGTGCAAATGAACATGGGAAAGACCCTGAGGTTCTTGGTCGTTGAGCTTGTGAATAGTATTGCGTCTACAAGTCCCCGTACTGTTTACCTCTAACCACACCCAAATGGACACACACACACACACACACACACACACACACACACACACACACACGATGGACTGACAACACCGCAGAGGGGACAGGGATGACATTTGCAGAGATCCAGGCCGTGGCACGCAATCGACAGAGCAGGGCAAACCTGGCGAACTGTTCTTCAGTGTGGCCCCCCAGTGAGTCCCCACGGAGTTAGGGGAGAAAAAGAACTAGGGATAAACATACTGGTACGGAAAAATTTAAGGATGGTGGGAGGATAGGATGATGGGGCTGGTACGGTGAAAGGGCTGATTAATGAGACATAGCTATGGACTTTAGATTTAGGCCGAGAACTGGTTCAAAAACAAGTTAAGAATCAGACTTAAATGTGTGTGTGTGTGTGTGTGTGTGTGTGTGTGTGTGTGTGTGTGTGTGTGTGTGTGTGTGTGTGTGTGAGCGAGCGTGCGTGCGTGCGTACGCGCGCGCTGTCTGTGTGTGTGTGTGTGTGTGTGTGTGTGTGTGTGTGTGTGTGTGTGCGCGTGCGAGTGTGCGTGCGTGCGTGCGTGCGTGCGCGCGCGCGCGCGTGCGCGTGTGTGTGTGTGAGCGTGCGTGCGTGCGTGCGTGCATGCGCGAGCGCTGTGTGTATGCGGGCGTGTGCGTGCGTGCGTGCGTGTGTGTGTGTGTGTGTGTGTGTGTGTGTGTGTGTGTGTGTGAAAAACGTACCTTGCACAGGGGTTTTGTCTTCACAGTCATAATGTACTGAAAACGACACAGTTCACACGCTCTTTTATTAGCGGTGCGGGTCCACCTCTCGAGGCAGGAGAAATGGACATACTTGAGCGAGCCGAGACACAAGCAGGGGGAAATCAGTTTGTTGCTGCTATCCTCTGCTCCTCCATGACAAATACGACACATGTCCTGCGGTTCTGACGCACCGGAAGTCTGAGGAAACGTTGTCATCAGCAACTTCCCCATCTCCCAGATCAAACATCTTCTATTGTTTCCACTACTTCCTGGAACCCAGAAACAAAGCAGATGTCACTTTGACCGCAGCTATAACACTCACGAGTTGCTCATGTAGTAAAGCATTAAATTCGTCATGAAAAGGAAATTGCATCTCAGCCTCAGATATCAGTTCAATGTTTTCAGATCTACCGCATAAGCGGCCTTACTTTTGTTTGTTTGTTTGTTTCAGAATCTTATCGCCCCAAAATCACACACCTGTCAAGTCCGGACACTGTAAATGTTGTTTATATCGGCATACTTCTAACGTACATATCCGTTAAGCCACTTAAATTTATGGTTCGACTTTAATTATTTATTATGTCTTGAACAGAGTCTACATTCTTACAACATGTCACTGGCTCTGATAATGGTCGTACCAGTTTTTATGCCTGTCGTCATAAATCCTCCATTTAAAGTATCTTAACAATCATGTTGTAAGCTTTACTTAAACACCCTGATTATCTCAGTATATGCAAAAGCATTATTCTAATTACGCAAGTCTTCTTGCTGTTGTCCAAATAGTTTACAGTTTTTCACGCTTTCTTTCGAAGACAATATAACGTTATTCATAGACACTCACTCGTTCGTCTTAACATTGAATAACTTACCCCAGGAACAGCAAGAGACATGTCTTTCGATCGTTGTGAAACCGATACGCCTAGCTGAATTGCACACCAGTATCTGATCCGATCGTCAGCTAAAACTCTAAAATTTCTTTCGACGTGAAGCAAACATGTACAAGTAACCACCAATGCTATGTAGTTTGCAGACACCACGAAAGGAATTTCACACCTTTGACATCCCGCACTTGGTGTTCATCTGCTATAAACCTTTTTTTCTGTGCCAGTTACGTGGTGGAAGAAAAATCATAAGGTCCTGTACGTGTAACAGTCAGTCTACCTATAATTTTCGGTCAACCCGAATACAATAGTACCCGAAATCCACCCTGTCCCACCTCCACCCCCATCCCCTCTACTCCCACTGCATCAGGAAACAGCAGATATAGGGGCCTCCTGACCTGCAAACCCCGTCATACGTGGAACTTAAGGGTATAATTATATCGACCGTCCCTGTAAAAAGGCGAGCACGAAGTATGTCAGTGACAGGTCCTTGGTGATCAGGGTAGGTTCTAGGCGCTTGGACTGCTCGTCAGTCTTAACCAAACTGAGTTAATTCGAGTAGGTCCATCAGACTGGACAATGGTCAATCAGACACTGAACGATTGAGCTATACGTGTCACCATACCAAAAGGGTCTATTCTGGGGTCGGTATGACAATTGTACTCGTTTGTGCCCACACATAGGAGCGGACGCGTGCGTGCGTGCGTGCGTGCGTGCGTGTGTGTGGTATGCGTTCTACGGCCCAGTGTTCTCAAAGACTCATCATGTCTTCATTTCATCACAGAGATCGGCCAGTCGGGTGGGCTAGTATCGGTGACCTGATTTCCTGTCGTAGACTACTGTCTGTAGGCTTTTCCCTGCAAATACCGGTCTCTACTGTTTTCTAATCCCCACGGTTCATTGTTCCCGTAGTTTTTTGTAACGGCGCTTACCTTCCCCTTCATTCTCCCCAGCTTTCATCTTGCTGTAACACACACATATACACACGCTCATGTACGCGTGCACGCGCACGCGCGCGCAAGCGCGTACACACACACACACACACACACACACACACACACACACACACACACACACACTTCTCTGTCCTCCGCAAAAGAGAGAGAGAGAGAGAGAGAGAGAGAGAGAGAGAGAGAGAGAGAGAGAGAGAGAGAGAGAGAGAGAGAGAGTTCATTTATGTAGATCGTCTTTCATTCCCTGTCGATCATCTTTTGTTTCTGTTGACAACAGTAGGCCTACGCACGGAAAGAAGAAGAAGGGAAGGTCTTACCAAAATGAAAGATGTGTTGTATGTGCGTGCACGCGCGCGTGCGCGCGTGTATATATGTATGTGAACAATGTGAACAATGAGACAAGGCGTAATAAGAGAGTACTAAAACAATGGCAGGGCGTGAAATTACAGGTGGGATCATGTTGATCATTTATAATTCTGTTATCAGCTTCGTTTTGTTTGTTTGTTCAGGCGGTAATGGGGACGTAAAAACTACAGATTTATGCTAAATAATACTGATGCTAATGATGATGACTGAGAAGAATTACAGATTTATGCTATGTAATACTGACACTAGTGATGATGATGATAATGATAACTAATATATATAACAGGCCTGTCTCACAGGTAAGCTCTCATTAATTTTGAACACGCACAAATAGAAGGGAGGTCTTACCAAAAGATGTGTTGTATGTGCGAGCGCGCGCGCGTGCGCGCGCGCGCGCGTGTGTGTGTGTGTGTGTGTATATATATATATATGTGTGTGTGTGTGTGTGTGTGTGTGTGTGTGTGTGTGTGTGAAGTAGATTTGGCAGGGCAAAGGGGGGAGTAACTGATGTGGTAAGGAGTAAGGAGTGGGGTGGAGGGTGGACATCGACGAAACAGGGATGTTAGGGATCAGCCAGGTTTCTCTCATTGTCTAGAAACTTGCTTTCTAAGCAAAAGCTATATCTTCCAACAAATAGCCTTTACCATGATCATTGTCAACTTTATGACTACTTTTCTTGATGTCTATTATTGTTACTATACATATATAGCATTAAAGAAAGCAGGAAGAAACTTCAAGCTTTAACGGACTGCACTATACATATATAGCATTAAAGAAAGTAGGAAGAAACTTCAAGATTTAACGGACTGCAGGTCTTCAGCACAGAAGCCCCACTCAAACAAGCGTTTCGGCCATTAATTAACTCCTTACACTCTAAGGCAGCCAGGTCGCATCCAGATCAAAACTCTTGGATGCCCTTCTACTGGGGGTGGGGGGTGGGGTGGGGAGACGGGCCATGTGTGTAGAGATGCGAACTGTGAAGAGGAGACCAGAAGAGTAGAAAGAAACTCATGGAGAGCGTGGCAGCAGAGAGTCCTCAGAAGATGGGATGAGCCATGACTGGGATTCGAACCCATGCCCTTCTGGACATGCTCGTTTCCACTTAATGACTCGCGCACTAACCACTGAGCCACAGGGACACCTGATATTTGTAGGAAAGTTAAGCCTTATGAAGTTCACTTTTGTTCCTCCTTGACCAGATCCAACTTGAACACCTCTCTGCCGCTTCTGCCATTGCTTTCAGGGCTTTGGTTTTTTCCCTCCCTGCAACTGAGAGCTGTTTCATGAGGCTGTATGCAGACGTTCCCACAAACCCCCTAGCTCCAATTTCTGCAGTGAGGACTTTGACCTGATAGCCTTCTCTCCTCAGGCTGTTTGCCAGATCAGCATACTTTTCAGTCTTGTAGATCTGAGCTGCCTCCATTCTGTTCTCATATGGCACCGTGAGCTCGATCATGATCAGCTGCTTGGTTGACTGAGAGTGTAATACTATGTCTGGTCTCATGCCACTCTTGCTGATAATCTCTGGGTGACTATTCCATTCTGGGAGGTCTGCTGTGCACTCCAGTCATCTGCCCCGTCAGCAGACTCTGCCTGCATGTTCCGAGTGGCACTGTTGTTCTTGGCCATGATTCGCTGCCTCCTGCCGTGAAGAATGTTGCGGGTGCTTTTGGAGTCTGATTTTCCCTTTTGTGGTGTTGGTACTAGCCCAGACTACTTGTACAATCTCTTTGAGCACTTGGTTGTGCCTCCATGTGTACCTTCCTTGAGCCAGGGCTACTTTACATGAGCTTAGGACATGCTCCACTGTTTGTTTTTCATGGCAAAAAGGGGGGCATGAAGGATCGTCTGTTTTTCCCCACTTCACCAGGTTTGCATTTGAAGGCAGAAGGTCATATGCAGATCTGAGAATGAAGCTGATCCTGAGAGGGGCCATGTGCCAAATGTCATTCCAAGTGAGACTTCTTTGGAGTGCATTCTCCCACGTTGTCCATTGCCCTTGCTGGCTCTGCTGGACTGCTTTTTGGAGTCTTCGTTGGTCTTCTTCTTTTCTCATCTCCTGAATCATCATGTCTCTTTTGGCTTTTCCTTTGGCCTTTGACCACCATTCAGTTTGGTCACCCCCCCCCAGTCCTTGTCTGTTGGTCTGTGTGTGTCCTGTTATTTCTCTGATCTTGAGACTTTCTTTTGCAGAATCCATCGCCTCTTGAACTTTCCATTTTCTGCCTGTCTTCAGCTGGGGCTTGATTGCTTCAACCACCTTGTCTCCTGAGTCCTCCAGCATGCTTTGAAGTCTGATCTTCCCTGCTTTATTCCTCCAGGATGGATTTCAGTGGTAGTTTCAGCTTTGCTTGGCGACAGTATAGCGCTATGTCAGTCAGACAGGGTGGGACACCAGCCATTTCCTTGTGAACTTGTTGATTTTGGATTCCATTGCCTCCACTATGCTGGTGCAGATGTCGTATATCATCAGAGCCATAGGAGCTTTGGTATCAGCATGAACTGCAGACACCAGACCTTGTATTTGCCAGGGAGCCCACACTGGTCAATGGTCTCCAAGCCTTCTTCCGACATCTGTTTGGTTTCTTTTGCTCTTCGTGTGTCTTTCAGCGTATCATCATACCATCTTCCAAGGCTCTTGACTGGCTCTTCTGTTACTGTTGGAATGGTCTGGTTGGCAACACTGAAGACCACAGATTCGGCCACTTTTCCTTTCCTCAGTGAGAGACTCCGTGATTTCTTTGGCTTGAACTTCATTCTGGATGAGGCAACTATGTCGTCCAGCCTCTCCAGCACGACGTGTCTCGTCTTCTCTGGATGAAATCACTGTAGTGTCATCCATGAAGGCCTTGAGAGGGGGCATCTTGTATCCATCGCCAAGGTCTGTTGTCTTGCGTTGCTTGTTGCTGCTTTCAAGATGACTTCCATTGCCAACACGAACAGTATTGGGGAAATGGCACAGCCCATTGCAATGCCCACTTCCAAGTTGATCCAATCTGTTGTGTACTCCTTGGTAGAGAACCGCATTGAGAAGCCATTGAAGTACTTCTTGAGCATGTCGCGGATGTTCTTTGGCACATGGTACATCTTAAGAGCCAACTGTATCATCTCATGGGGTACAGATCCATATGCGTTTGCCAGGTCGAGCCACACTACGTCCAGGTCTCTCTTTTCTGTTTTTGCTCTTTGGATTGCGTCCCAGATCATTGTGGCGTGTTCTACACAGCCAGCCACGCCTGGAATGCCACCTTTCTGGACTGACACATCCAAGTACTTGTTTTCCATGAGGTACTTGGTCAGCCTTGCTGCCATGACAGAGAAGAAGATTTTCCCTTCGACGTTCAGTAGTGATATTGGCCTGAACTGGCTGATGTCACTTGAGTTTTGCTCTTTGGGGATGTACACACCATCTGCCGTCATCCACTGGCCGCTGATCTTCTGATTTCTCCAAGCTGATCGCAGCAGCCTGTGGAGCCACTCCAGCACCTTGGGACATTTCTTGTAGCTGGTAAGGTATTCCGTTTGGCCCTGGTGATGATTGGCTCTGGCTTTGTCGACCACCTTCTTGATTTCCGCCAACGTTGGAGGCTTGTCATTGAACTGTTCCTCCGGGTGGTTGGCCACACCAGACCTTGAATGTCGAGTGGTGCTTTGCTCTGTGAGTCAGAGTATGTTTTTCTCAGATGCTGCTCAAGAACTCCTTTGTCCACACTTAGGGTCCCAGATTTGGCTGCTCGAACAGAGTTCTGGCAAACTGGAAGGGGTCTCTGAAGAAACGCTCTTGTGTCTTCTTCTTTTTGCTTTTCCTCTTCCTCGCAGATTCCGCTTTGCTGAGGGCGCTGTGTTTTGCTTTCAGGTCTTCCCAGAGTTTTTCCAAGCCTTGTTTTTCAGCTGGCAGAGCAGTCTTCATTTGCTTCTTGGGTTTTCTTTTGACCCTGATCTTGTCCATCTGTTCTTGGCGTCTGGATTTCTTTGGAGGTGTTTTCTCTTTGGGTAGTTTTGCTCCATAGGCGTCTCTACATGTGGCATACACAATGTCCCCATATGTGGCTAGTTTGTGTTCCAGGGTGCTTTTCCCTATCAGTGCATCGAGTCTTTGGACGATTTTTGCATCCAGTTTCTCCCAATCTTCAGTCTCGTTTGCTCGTGGCAGGTTGAGTTTCAGGCGCCTGGCATCGAGGGCCTGTGCAAATTCCTCATCCGAACCAACAGCGTGGATGTCCTTGGCACTGTGGTTTAAATCCTGGCCTTGGTCTTCCGACGTCTTATCTGCTGATGCAGTGCGCTGCTGCTCATTCAGATGAGTCTTCACACATCCCATCTTTGTATCTGGGAAAAGCACCCTGGAACGAAACGCTTTCCACATGGGGACATTGTGTATGCCACAATTTGGTCCATGTTCGTAGTCCGTTTGGGATTTGCAGTCGTGATTGGTTGAGCACCGATGGATTCATCATTCTCTCCCCCTTTCGGTGAATCCTGGGAGCATCTTTTCCTTTTGCTTTTAGTAGCCACATGTTGAAGGCAAAGTGGGGAGCCAGCCCACAGAGCCCTTGGTTCTGGTCTTTCCCAGTGTCCTCCGGTCTTTCCCGGACGTCCTCCGGCCTATTCCCGGAAGTCAATGGTTTACCCATGCATCAGTAGAAAGAAACTCATGGAGAGCGTGGCAGCAGAGAGTCCTCAGAAGAGAAGCCCCCTTCAAGCGAGTGTGTTTCGGCCCTTATCTCCTGACACTCTAGGGGGTTGGGCCACACCCGGTTCATGACTCCGGATGTCCCTCTGCTGCCCCTTTTTTTTCCCATCTTGGGATGAGCCATGACTGGGATTCGAACCCATGCCCTTCTGGACATGCTCGTTTCCACTTAATGACTCGTGCACTAACCACTGAGCCACAGGGACACCTGATATTTGTAGGAAAGTTAAGCCTTATGAAGTTCACTTTTGTTCCTCCTTGACCAGGAGAAGACTCTCTAACCCTAGGATGCCTGACCTTAGCCCTATCCAGACACTAACCCTTACCACATTCCAACCCAAGCCCAACCTAACCCTAGCCCTAATCCTGTCCCAACTCTAATCATATCTGCTTTCAAGTTTATACAAACCTTCGCTGATAAATTGCGTTTGCAGTTGTGGGAGCGGTGGCTGGGTTGCGTTCCCCTTTCTCAGCCCATCGATAAGAAGAAATGAAAGAATGACCGCCCTTTCAAGGAGTCATTATACCCCTTCTAAGGCACCTGGCTGGTTCATTGAACGACGGAGTGGAGACAATTAGTATCTGCCATTGCTTTTCCACTATTTGCCCTTGTCAGGGTACCGTTTGCCCACACAGGTCACTTACCACTTCCGTTTGGACGCAACACCGAGAAAGTGAAGGCCATGTAAGGATGACACATACATGCACAAATAGCACTGATTCATCGTCCATGAAATATAGAAGGAAGGAGGGACTGGTATTTGACTGAATGACATGGAAAACGAATGTTTGGCACCAGCAGTCAGCTGTTCAGTCACTTCTACTCTGGCAGGTTGCCCGTTCGCCCATGATGTAAATATGCGCGGGGATTGTAAAAACACTTATAACTTGGTTTTTCCAACTCAGAATGGGCTCTATGTAGGTACTGTCAATACACGAAATAAATATTTCACAGCATGCTGCAAGAGAACGCCTGGACTATCCTCTCAGATATACCACTGTATACCAGCTTGTTGCAAAGTTTATTGTTCAGTGAGGCAGACCCATTGCCTGCTACATGCAGCCTTTGCTCGCGCTCGAACCATACGCCTGGGCAACGAATTTGACCGCGACATACGCCTGCCTCTTAGTTGATCAGCATCGCAGTATGAGCCTGCATGGTGGCAAAGTGTGTTGCAAACAAATAAAGTTAAGCAACCCATCTAACATGAAACAGACACAATAAGAGATGATCAAATCAACAGGAAGCAGTTAATGCCTTCACTGATGTGTGGAATGGGATTAGCAAGAGGCGAAGATATTTACCTTATTCGCTTTTCATCTATGAGTATTTCTGTAACAGTTGGAAGTGCATAGTTGGCCACTGTTCACGTAACTTCTATTGTTCGCTTCATCTTCATCGGTTGAGTGTCCACAATTATCCAGCTGATTATTCTGACACTTTTAGGGGCCAGACGCAAAAAAAAAAAAAAAAAAAAAAGTTACAGCAGGAGGTTGCAAGCTCTTGATCCGAATAGGTCAAGAATCTCTGATGTCACACAGCCTCTGTCGAATTGTCGTTCCACTCCTTATTATAATAACCTTATTATTGCCATCGTTGGGTACAGTTCACATGATGAAAATTTCATTATTTTTATTATAACATATTGCTTTGTTATTTTTTTTTATAGTAATTATTTTAGTCAAATACCCACTATTCATTGTTTCTCAAACGTCACTCTTCCCAGTTACCGTTCTTGGAAATTTTCGTAACTTCCGCTGTCAAGAATGCCTCATCACGCTGGTCTGTTCATCTGACGAAGTTACAAACGAATACACAGTGAGATAACCATTTTTCCAGACGTCATTCAGTCGCGATGTCTTCAGCGGAAAGCGTCAAAGTTTACATCTATGATCTGTCTAAGGGTCTGGCTCGATCTCTCTCACAAGGTTTCATCGGTAAGTCGAATCTGATCAAGCGTGGTTAGACTTCGACTTCTTCTGTTATGTGATCACAATCAACACTCTGATTATTTTGCCACAGGTTTCCATGAACCGGCAGCCCGACTTTAAAAAGAAAATCCTTTTTTTCTTGTCTTTTCCTATGTAGGCTTGAAATAGCTCTTCAAGTTACATAAGTAGATGACAACATTTACTCCAGATCACATTTAAACACTCCCTGCCCACTAACTAGGTCGGAGGGGACGAGAAGTGACGGTCAGGCATCCTAGTGACGCCCCCGGCACCCCCCGCCGCAGCAGCCCTCCTACCAGCACACCCCCAACCCACTACCTACCTAACCTTGCACTCTCACATTCAGACAGGTCAGTTTGTGTTTGCGTGTGTTTTAATCTTACTCCAGAAGTTTCGCAGCAGCAAGACTGTCAACAGTGTCAGCACTGAGGTGGGAGGTAACTGAATTTTTAAAACTGTCAGGGAGTCTGCCTCTACAATGTGTGCTGGGAGTTCATCCCACTCACGGATGGCTCGGGGGAAGAATTAGAAGAGCCTATATTGCTGTTTATGATTTACCAAGCGTTTAAAATGTTTGGTCATGTGATCTTCTGTCTCTTACTATTGTTTATCCAGGACACTTTTGTTGATCTGCACCAGGTCATTGTGGATCTTATACAACATGGTGACCTTTGATGGTTGGTGGGGCTTCTGGAGAGACAGCCACATGAGCTTTTCAGTCAAACTGTTGTGCCTGGTACACTTGCATGCTGGTGGTAAGGGTTCAGGACGAATTTAGCTGCCCTTCTGTGTATGTTTTCCATTTTCTTGATGCAGCCTATTTTGGGGGGGTCCAATACTGAGCTGGAGTACTCTAACAGAGGTCTAATGAAGGTTAGGTATGCTTTTTCTCTCAGCTCATTGGAAGCAACTTTCAGATTGCGTCTCAAGAATCCGAGGGCTTTGCTTCCTTTCTTTGTGATGATGTCAATGTGTTCCGCCAACTCTAGGTCTGTCCTCAGAGTGACCCCCAGGTATGACGTTGATTGTACTGTTGCTAGCGTGTGTCCGTGCATCTGGTATTTGTCGCTGATGGTACTTTTGCAGTGAGTGACCCTTAGCGTAACACATTTGCCTGGGTTGAAGACCATCTCCCATTTCTGCTCTCTCAGACCTGGAGATGTTCTAGATCTTCTGGTAGGTGGGCATGATCTTCTCTGGACGCTATTGTGCGGTAGATGGCAGTGTCGTCTGCGAACATTCTTGTCTTGGAGGTCAGTTTCTCAGGAAGGTCATTAATAAAGACCAGGAAGAGACATGGTCTAAGGACTGACCCCTGCAGGATTCCGGACTTGACATTGATGAAGCTGACTGAGCCCCCTCGACAACAACTGCTTGGGGTCTGTTGGATGAGAAGCTGGAGATCCATTTGTTGATCTTGTCTCACAGGCCATAGCAGTGAAGTTTGTGCAACAGGAGTGAATGGTTCACCTTGTCGAAAGCCTGGGCGAAATCCAGCACAAGTTATCTGTTCGCTTTCCAGATGCTGTGTCAGAGGTCAACTCTTCCACTAACTTGATTAGCTGTGTTTCACAGGACCTCTGCTGCCTGAAGCCATGCTGCTGGGGGCACAGGATTTTATTCTGTTCCAGGTGCGTCATTGTGGCATGTACAATGATGTGCTCGAACACTTTACGAGTTCTTCATCTTCATCTGTTGAATGTCCACAATCATCAGATTGATTATTCTGACACTTTGGAGAGGTTGACGCAAAAAAAAAAAAAAAAAAAAAAAAACAAACTATTTACTGCAGCCTCTGTCAAGTTGCTGTTCCACTCTTGGATGGTATGTGGTGGGAAGGAGTTTAGTCTATAGTCTCGTACACACTGGAGGTGGTTTAGCTGATGGGAGTGCAGTCTCCTGTCATGTGAAGTTGCAGCTCTGAGTTTTGATTTTCCATCAGCCAAGGCCTTTCCAAACTCTACATGTACTAAGTCCTGTCTCATCTTGTAGAGCATGGCGAGCCATGCAACTTTTCTCCAGTTTTGCAGTGATGTCCAACCTAACTCACTGATCATTTGTTGAACACTTGCATGTCGGTGGTATTTGTTGTAGACAAAATGGGCAGCTCTTAAAGCAAAAACTTCTGAATTTGAACTGAAGCAGACGACTGTAAGTTGAGAGATTCAGTTTAAGAGAGAACGAAAGATCAGAAAGCTACATTCATAAAGATACCGATACTGTGGGAATGAAAGACCATTACCTAAAGTCATTTAGGAACCTATGATGTTACCAGAGCTCGCATTACATTCAATTTGATGAAGACCAGGCGGTCATCAAACTAAACTCAACAGACACAGTTCAATTACATATCCTGGACTATATCAGAATTTCATGATTTTACATGAGCACACCAGTTTAAAGTGCCACTGTGGCTGAGTCTAGAAAAAAACTATTCGCAAAAGTCAGTGGAACCATCCCATTGATTGTCTATGGCACATGGGACTGTCTCGTCTTGTCTAGCATTAGCAGGTGGCTCACACAATCTGAGTCGGGTAACATGTATACTTTTTATAGCGGCTGCCCCACACAAATTTAATCAGTTTATACTAAAGTTACAGGCATATTACTTCACAAACGGTTTCAACCGTTTGAGCTTTGATGTAGCTGTGATTTCCAGTGATGCTTGCCATTTTGATCAACGGTCCCCAGTTGGTTTACAAAAAAATGTCCTTTTTTTTTGTTTGTTAGTTTTTTTTTTTTTAATGAAAGAAGAGGCATTCTCTGAAGTGTTAGCTAGATACGGCAACAAAGAGAGAGAAACTTCACCAGTTTCACAGAATGTTTGTCCTGGTGATGCATGTGCTTAGCCCGGCTAAAGTCATGCTGCAATAGTTACTATGTACATAGTGCTAGCCAAGCCCAATTAATACTATGATAATAGGCCCCAGTTTGTGTTGACCTCACAGATTGGCATCGTCATGGACAGAGCAGTTTTTTATCTTTTCATGAGAGCATGTGTCACAGAAACTGAAATAAAGGTGGGCATGTAATTCATGAACTAGGCCATAGCTGCCTCGCAGACACCCCAACATTCGATACCTCTCTTCCAAGGGATATAATCAAAGGTCAGTCCTCAGCAAGCCCCCCCCCCCCCCCCCCCCCCCCCTTCAGTATTTAAAACTGGTGAAAAAGTTGCTGTGCTCTTAGACTAGAGGGCAAATTTTACAGCATAACCTATATACAATTTGTGGGTTTGTCAGAGATTTAAGCAAAGATAGGATCAGGTTCACAAGTTTTGGATTCTTAATTTTACCATGTTTATTAAGAATGACTTATCCATAGGCTCGGTTGCAAACATAGCTTCTCTTGCCAAATTCTGGGCATGTTATTTCAGAACTGGAAATAATACAATAACAGGGACAAAACAGATCTATAGCCATCATGTTTTTAGAAGTCTGTCTTTACTGTATATGATGGATTGTTATAGATTAGGTCATTGAGTTTTGATAGACCTTATTTGTCATACTCAGTCATATTTTACTCTTTATTTCTATTGCTCCAGAAGATTTTTATGGTGTTGATGTTTTGTCCTCAACTGATGCAAGTAAACAATTACTTTATTCCATAAAGGTGCAGTACAGAATTTGCAGAGTTTGTTTGACATTCATCAATAATGTCTGTACTGTTTGTATGGTTGTACATATTTTATCAAACATTCTTGACTCTGATGAACAGGAAGGCAGATTGATGGCATTTGGCATACAGGCATTGTTGTGTATGGCAAAGAGTTCTACTTCGGAGGATCTGGCGGCATTGAAAGCTGCCCACCAGTGAGTTTAAACAGCAGTCTGTTTTGGGATTAAGGTTTTCTGTGTGGATAGTCTATTTGAAACATGTTAATGATGCTGAATTTCTTGGGGGGGGGGGGGGGGGGGGGGCTAAGTTGATTGAGTGCAGTTGTGTATGTGTGTGTGTGTGTGTATGTGTGGCACATGAATGTGTATGCATGTGAATGTGTACTTATGGAGATATGTACTTTGAAGGCACACATGTTTAAAAGTATGTGAGGTTGTTTATGTACTTGGAAACTACATCATGCAATGAACCTACAATGAATGATATGTAATTTCTCACTTAATTTTCATCATGGATATGCCGCAAGATCTTTTGATTAATTAACTTAGCACAAGTCCAGTTTTATGACTTTTTCTCACCTTCCTCCTCCTCTTCCCGTCTATCAAATTCTCTCACTAATCACATCATACAATGATGTGTTTTTTAATGTGTTTGGGAGGGGAAGGGGAAGGGGGGGGGGGGGGGTTTGATGTGTTTTGTTAAGTTTTGTTGTTATTGTTGTTGTCTTGCCAAAAGACATACTGCCCCTCTCAGTGATGTTATTCCCTTGCTGCTGATTCTGGCATCCCCAGTATCATCCGGCCACAGCAGCAGTTAACACATTGGAAGAGACATTGTACTACTGCCAAGTTACTTAGTTGCCTTCACTAGTTTCAGTGGCACCTGTACTGATCCAGTACAAGCAGGAGACTGCCTGTTAGACCCCATGCTGATTATGATTACTGTGTCGCCAAAGAGTCAAGAGCAATGAGAATCTCCTCCAGAGCATGCCAACACATCCAGTAATCCAACAACAGACTGTATGAACTTGACCACTTGTGATGACTTTGACATGAACTCAACACAGCCATGGACATGGAGAGAGCATCAGAACTGATGTCACCACAGGAACAGAGTATGGAAAAAACACATAATTCTACACTTTTTTTTTTTCATGATCAGTGAAGATGAAGCTATCGTTGTAATAGATCTTTGTATCAACCAGCCCTAAAGTACAGAGAAAGACACCTGCTGCACTGTCAGAGATGCATATGTTGAAGTGGATGAAACTCTTTTGTGTGGTTCTAGTCTTCCTATTTGACATCAGAGCCCATTTAAGTCTGGGTAGAAGTCACTCTGGGCAAAAAAAAAAAAAAATCGTACAAATAAAGGCTTCTGATGGGATTCAAACCCAAGGCCTTCCAGCCTGCAAGTCTGTGATGCTATCCAGTACACCATGGCACAAGAGTTTGTTTTAATCTTGACTGCTGTGCTTATTTTCAGGCTGGAACAATCCTTGGACCACCAGATCAGATTGTGGAAATTGGTCAAACAGAGATCCTTCAGATGTGTTTATGGACTTCCTTCATGAGCTGTCAGTGAGCACTTTCAGGTAAGTACAGCTTAATCATCTTACTTGTCTGAACTTAAGTTCTTGTCCTGGATCTCTCCAATCTGAGGTTGCATACCTTCTTTCTTTCCTACATTTTTCTGTTCAGCTTTTGGCCAGAAATCTTTTACAGTTTTTGGACCAGTAACATAGAATTAGCAACTGCCATCTTTTTGACGAGTTCAGTCTCTAACAACTTAAGAAGAAATAGCAGGGAAAATGTTTTAAATTGTATCTCTGTGTGTGTTTGAGTTGCTGCATTCAAGA
This sequence comes from Conus betulinus, assembly GCA_016801955.1. Lineage (NCBI taxonomy): Eukaryota > Metazoa > Mollusca > Gastropoda > Neogastropoda > Conidae > Conus > Conus betulinus. Next base: position 745,431 of record JADBJO010000171.1, read on the forward strand.
ATATGTATGATCTATTCTAACGTATATGTGCAGTTGTGTATTTGTGAACCAGCATGTACATGCATTCATATACAGCACGCATTTCATGTCTTTGGTGATGGGTAAGACGAAAACAGGATATGCTGGAACTGAAATGTTGTAGGAGGAGGGGGTAGAAACAATTGTGTATGTAACATTTGAATTGAAAGATGTTGTTTTAATCAACTGTCTTACAATTGAAATGCTTTTAAAGCTGTCTTTGCCAGATTTTTTTCACAGTTGTTATGTGATATTTTCTTCTGTAGTTGATGTGACTGGCTACTTCAAATCTGCTTTACATTTGCCACGATGAATTCCACTGTCTTCTCCACTGATATTCCAAAGGTGGATATGTAGCACTAGTCTATGCCCCCAGGCCAGGTTTGACAGTGCAGAATCTTTTAGGCAGGACAGCACTGAGGGATGTGTTTTTTCAGTCTTGGATCCAGTCTGCATGGACATTGGTCGGTCTGGGCAAGCTTGAGTTCTGAGGAAATTAACCTGTAATCTGATATCATAGTTCCCGGCCCTTTTCATTGAATTTCTTATCTGTGTTTTTTGTTCCTTTTTTTTGTTTTGCCTGGTTTACTTGTTTATTTTTGCTTTTCTTCTTTTGCATCATGTGTGTTATAGTGACTGAATGCAATGTGTAATTCAATTTTTTAATAAAACATCTAAAACTGGTTATTGTTACACAGACCAGAAAAATATCACCTTCTGGATCACAACTGCAATACGTTCAGCAATGAAGTAGCTCAGTTTCTGACCGGCAAAGGCATTCCTTCCCACATTACCAATCTGCCTCAGGATGTCCTCAGCACGTACGTATGATGTTTATGTGTGAAATGTCCTTTTTGTTAAGTAGAGTGCACCTTAGTAGGTCTCTGGTTGTGAGTGTGTATTATTTAAAAAGTTTTTTTTTTAATTTGTTTAAGCAATAGGTCTTTGTGTGATTGTGTAAGTAAGACACATTTGATGTATGTGGAGAACAGATGATGCATATGTTATGAATATTTTTCAGTAAAATCATATTTGTGACACACTTGGCTGATTCAAATATTTTTATCAGTAATTTGAGTATTGTGCGAGGCTTGAAAGTGTGCAAATTTCATGCACTTGAGCTTTTTGCACTGATGCCATCAGTCTATTTTGACGCAGCAAGCGGAAGTCCAGGGACTCGCTGATCAAAATTTGATAAAATAGAGTACATGAACTAAAAGTTGGCTCATAGAAAGACAGCAGCTTAGTCAACAGTTCTAGTTAAGTAACATGCAGAAGTTAAAAGCCGCCCTGATAGGCCAGATGTGTGTAGAAAATCTGGATCTTTTAAGTATGTGACATTCATTCTGATCAAAAATGACTGATCAGCAGAAGAAATCAAGGTGAGACGCGCTATGCGATGGCATGACTCAATGTGACTTTGGAAACCTGGACTTTCAGCATCTCAGTAAACATATTACAACTGTTCTAAGTCACCTGCCACATTGGCAAAGTGATTAGCGTTGCAGACACCTGGTTGAGAGATAATGGGTTTGATTCCCATCAAAGCCATTTGTTTGTGGGAGTTTTCAGCCCCAGCCAGCTCCTGCCCAGAGTTTAGTTTGCTGTCAGTTCAACTGGGAAGACAGAAACCACACTTTTGGGTTTCATCCATTAAATAGGTTCATCTCTGAGATTGTTGCTCGAATTTCCTGACCAACGCTGCAGGTGTCTGTATCTCTTGGGCTTGGTTGATGCTGAGATATATTATGAAAGTATGTGTGTAGAGTATAGCCTTGTCATACAGTCTCAGACCAGAATGGAAATCTGTAGCATCATATTCATCATCCATATTTTCATCAGTCATCATGAAAAAAAAAAAAAAAAAAACAGTCTCAAGTTCTGTGGCCCTTCAAGGCCTGCTCTCATGGTGACCTCATTTTGATTTCCTCTTCAGGTCTATCCTCAGTCAGGGTCATCAGTGTCAGCAAATTCACCGTGAACTATCACTGGATGGACGTTTTTGGCATCATCCAGTGGGAGAGTTTACTCATGCTGGCTCTGCCATTAAACCATTACTGTTGTCAGTGGGGGGCTTAGTAGACGGTGTCCTGCTTATGTTGGATCAGAACAGGTACACTAAACTCCACCAAAGCTGTTTAATGAGAGTTAAGGGCTTCAGCAGGGTTCTCTGCACCTCATGCGAAGAACATAAAACATTCAAGAAATGACTTTGTTAGACAGCAGATCAACACCTGAATTGACAGGAGTTCATTCTGTCAAGCAGCAAAGCAACACATGCGGTAACAGACACAAACTCCCTCCAGTGATCGACAACCTGTTAATTTGCGTAGCATGGATTACGATTTTCTCTTCAGAACCATTATCAGTGTCCAGGGCAGGGTTGATGTCCCAGAGCTGACAAAAACAGTTCTGCGCAGATGATATAAAGAACTGAATTAGTTTCAGTACCTCTGCTTTGCTGTGCATGACCTAAGTCAGAGGTTGTGGAAATAATTAACGCCCAAGTGTCTGTCACTGACCATCTAGACCTCTGTGTGTGTAAAAACGAAAACCAGAAATGTTTGTGTGGCACTTTGAGGAAAGATGAAAGAGGATACTTCAGGGAGTCAATGCTGCAATGCTAGAGAAAGGAAGCTCACTATACATTATCGAAATGGAAAATCACTTGATTACAAGCGGGGGGAGGGGGGGGAGTTTGAGGGGGGAGGGGGGCTGAAAAAGTTGGGATTTTCCCACTTACTCTTTTTTTTGTTACTGTTCAAACTTACTTCCTATTTTCTATTAAATTTGTATGAAGAATAATCCATGTCTGTTCAAAGAGGGTTTAAGATCATAGAATATTGCTCTGTGACTTATTCTGCTCCAGAGTTTTTTTTTTTTTTTTTTTTTTTAAATTGAATTAACTTGCAGGCATACAGTACCCACCACTATTGCCATAGTCAACCACATTGATGATAGAAGAAGAAAAATAAATAATTCACAGTTTATGTTTATTTCATATTTTTTATTTAGCTCTTTTCTATGTGTACATATGAAATTTCATGAAGAAAAAAAAAACTATACTGTATCCAGAAATCTTCTTTAGTTCAAAATAAGTGGCTGTTTTGATGAAATTTTAGACATTACATGGTTGGCAATAGTTATTAACAGAAAAGTTTGGAAGTATGGCCACAAAACAAGACAAAGCTTCAGAGAGTTCTTATAAATGTTAACCAATTTTCTCGTGAGAAAGTACAGAGTACTCTCTGAACTTCTTTCTTCGGTCTTATCTTCAGTTAATTATCTAAATCTTTTGAAGTATTGTTTTTTCCCTGGTTGTTAAAAAAAAAAGTAAAAAAGAGAAAAAAAAAAAAGCATGCCAGCCAGTTCTTTTTTTAATATGTTGAAAATGATATCGATAATCTTGTTCATTTGGTTTCTACTGCTCATCATTGCAGACCCTTTGGAGCAATGATTCGACCTTTCGTGGATGCCATGCATGTCCAAGGTGGTCACTCATTATTCCCTGCGCCTGGGAACACTTCAGCTGGAGCAGGGGGCAATAGACACTCCACATAATGTTCATGAATGGGATATGTTGCTTCATCTCTTTTTTTAAATTTTTTTTTTATTGATATTCAGTTATAACTGTGATTGCAGTATCAAAGTCAAACTCTTTTTTTTTTTAATCTTATTTATTGTTTTGGAGTGTTGTGCTGTTACTGAACTCTGTAGATAGGGTGATATATTACAGGCAGTTCAGTTGGGATAAAACTGTTTAGTTTGTATGTGCATACTGTGAAATCTCAGTTTGAGCAGGCGTGTGTGTGTGTGTGTGTGTGTGTGTGTGTGTGTGTGTGTCATTCATGCTCATGCAGCATTCAAGACAAAAGAGCAGAAATGTTGAAAAATGAAACCTTTTTCTCCGAGCTGTATGTTTGTACTGGTTGTGCCCATTTCAAGAAATGTAAACAGGAGTCCTGTACACTTCTGTTTTTTTTTCTTTGCAGATCTCGTCTATATTTGCCAGTCCTATTTTGTCTGATTTTAAATATCTTTACTAAAGCCAGTTTGGTTTCTTTATCAGTTTCTAATGCAGGTACTATTTCATGTTCTTACATTATTTGGCAAAGATGACAATCTGTTTTCTCTTATATGTAGGTATAGTTGTTTTTTTCTGTTTAAATTTTTGTGTGTTGTGACCATGGGTTTTTTTTGTTGTTGTTGTTTAGCTTTATATCGGTGTGGGTGAGAAAGAGTTTCAACCATTTCTCTTTCTGTTCAAATAATTGGCAGTAATTAAGATGCAATGAATCAATTCACCCAACATGTATGTGAATCATAGTTGAGAAAGAAAAAGAAAACAACATCAGAGAATGATGAAATAGTTTCCTTGGCACCAGTTTGATATTCAGTGCTAAAGTTGCAGATCTCTCATTTTGATTACTCTTTGAATTTGTTGTTTCTTGCAAGGATCAATGGTGACAACTTTTATGAGCTTTGTTCACCTTGTGTGTTGCTCAGTAAAGATTTCTATGTTATTTGATTTTTTTTAGGCACATGAAAATAAACATAAAATTTTTTAGGTAAGATATAGACTTTTTCCCATCATTGTGCTCTCTGAACTATGAATAGTTTATTTTCAAAAACTGTCTGCATATCCAACATTGCTACTGCTCAGAATTCTCAAGTCTGCTGTTAAGAGGTCACAATGCTGGTTCACAGTTTCTGAAGCATACTTTTGATTGACAGATAAGCAAGTAGCTGTATTTTTTTTTTTTTTTCAGAAATTTAAACTAAATAGAGGTTCAAAGACATGAACACCAAAAATGCGTGTTGAAATGCTGATGCTGATGCATTTCAGACTTCTCAGAATGGACTGCAAAAAATCAGATGAAATGCAGATGCTAGAGAGTCTATTATCAGAACTATCAAAACAAAATTTGTCAAAAACAAAATTAAGCATTGTGCTTACGCTAGAATAAAATGATATATTTGTCGCAGTGTTGTAACTTTTGTTGATGCTGGTGTTCTTTTCAAAATCAGACCAAGTTCAAGAAATCTTTTATTTCAAGTCAGAGCTTCCTTTACCTTTTTATGCCAACAAGATTTTTTAGCCCAGGAATCTGCATAAAATTTGAGGTAAGGTTTCATCATATTCCCTGCTTTTTGATAGTATTCGACAATTGCTATGAAGAAAATACATTTCAGAGTCAGTGTGTTGTGTTCTAATGCCTACTGTTTAGAGTAGAACAAGAGGCAAAGCATAAAATATATGAATTATCACATTGTCATTGGGAGAACATGACAAAAGTCCGCCTGTGAAAGAAGACAGATGTCTTGAAATTCATCTGTATAAACCGACAGTGATGTTCACTTGCTCATTTCTATGAGTTTTGTTGTTGTTTTATGATGTCATTTTTTTTTAGGTTCTCCCTGGTAATCAGAAAAAAAGAAACACTTTGGATATTTTGATACACTAATTGGTATCCTTTCATGCAACTTTCACCCCAAGTTAAACAAAAGCAGTGTGTGAAATTGAAAAAAAAAAAATTAATATATCAGACATTCATTGAGAATGCTTCTACAAATGAAGAATGCGCAATATTCTGACACCTGCTATTCATCGGTCATTTCTTGGATCATGCTGAAAACTGCAGTTAGGACCTGTTTGGAATGTCTTTGTGTTTGCTACAGTCTGTTGGATCCTCATTGATATTTATTCCTTATTTATGATTTTTCCTGTGAGCAGTGTGTTTTAATTCTCTATGCGTGTGTGTGTGTGCGCATGTGTATGCGTACGTGGGTAGATGTGTGGGTGGGTGTGTTTGTGTTTGAGTTCACAATTTTATCAGTCAATTGTTCCCCTAAAGATGTACATTGTCACATCTTTTTTTTTATTTGGTCAGTTTCCTGTGTTAATGTGTTTTGTTTACATAAAACTTTTTTTTTAATGTGCTGAAAAGTGGGCATTAGCAACTCAGCAATGTGAACAAAATTTGGTGTCACTGTTCATGTTTCTGACTGGATCATATTGTACTTTTCTTGAATTAAAATAAATCAAAGTGGATTACTATGAGCTGGTTCTCACTTCCATTAAAGACTTCAGTTTTTAATAGCAGGCATGAAATTCAGATCAAAGAAACGGAATTAGAAAGAAAAAAAAAAAAAAAAAAAGAAAACCCTGGATATGTGCAACTGCTGTTAGGATGGGATATAAACCAGCTATGAGAAAAAAAAAGCATGTCAAACTCATGGAAGAGAAGGTTTCACAATAAAGAAAATTATCTGTTCAACCTGTTTTGCTTATGTGTTTTCTCTTCATAATACAGTTGTCTTGTTCAGCCGTATAAGAATTTTAACACACTGTTTGATTGAAATTACCAGGAAAATTAAAATAAAATTTTGAAACAATTCTTAAAAACTATTTTTATAGGTTTTATTTTAAGGTCGGGTGTGTTTTTCAAGGTGGAGATTCATGATGATTTTGCGAAAAATCACTTTGGTGGAAGGATTTCATGCCTGTTTTTTTTTCTTTTATTTAATAATAAATTATGTTTTCAAGCATGCACACACACACACACACACACACACACACACACACACACACACACACACACACTACTAACACACAACAGGCGCACACAAATACTCTCACACACACACACACACACTTCAAGGAGACTAATTGTGCATACTGATATACAGGCACAGAAATAATATATACACATGCATGCACACTGCACAAAATATATTTGGGCTCAGTGCCGTCAGTGACTCAATTGTTGGCTGGGACTGAACTGTCATTATTTCTTTAGCTGCAAACTTAAACTAAACAGAGAACATTCACGTATAATTTTCAAGTATTCCCCTTCACTCCTCCTCCCCCCTCCGTGCGTGCATGTATGTGTGTGTCTGCTTGTGTGATACTTGTATTTGTTTTATTTAAAATTTTCAGAAACAGATGAAGATTTACCTGTGAGGAATAGTGTCACGGCATTTCTTGTAATTGTAAGTTTCAGTTTCATTGAGGAGGCATCACTGCATGCAGATTACTCCATACACGCTATACCACATCTGCTAAGTTTCAAGACCACTCAGTGCATGATTTTAAGTTGTTAAATAAATAACTTTTTGAGGTGAGAGAATTGAAAAAGAGGGTCTTATGGCTACGACTTAGCAGGTGCCGTACCTGCGCATAAGCTCAACACACGGGTCAGACCTTGGGTACCTACCTATCATCATGTGTGCCGTCATTATCATTATTGTATGTGTTTGTAGTGAGAGTACATGTGTATGTGTATATGTGTGTGTGCATAGGTTGGTGGGCATGGCCCATGTGTGTATGCACCATTGTATGTGGTGTATGTGTTTGTGTGTGTATGTTTTATGCATGTGTTGCAATTGTAAAGTGTGACCCAAGAGATCCATCACAAATTTGGCATCTTATTCATTAATTTATGTCGAACTTCCAGAAACCTGTTCAAGCCGAATCAGGCATATAGAAAGATTAGAACAGTTTGAACTTAAATTTTTTTTTCATTAATCTGTAAAAATCTAGAAAATTGTTTGACAGGTCAAGATCTTTAAAGATACAATGCCATACAAAGCATTATGTATCTTGACTGATAAAAAAAAAAAAATTTTTTTTTATATTCTCAGCAATGTAATCTGGAACAACATTCCTGGAGTCAATTTGTTAAACTTCAAATCGGATGGTTGTGGGACATGCTGCATTTCTGGAACAGTTTTATTGTCAATAGTGAGATATCAAATCCTCTGGTCCTGGGGCATATTGCGTTCAGAAGAAGGTTCCTGACATCAAAGGGAAGTAAACATCAAATCAGTTGGTCCTGTTACATGCTGCATTCGGGAACAGCATTCTTGACGTTGAGAGCGAAATATCAAATCTTGGTCATGGAACACATTGCATTTCGGAACAGCGTTCCTGGTATCAAAAGAGTTAAATGTTAGATCATCAAGTCCTTAGACATACTTCATTTAAGAATGTTGTTCTGGTGTCAAAAGAGTTAAATTTGATATCATCTGATTCTAGGACGTGCTGCATTCTGAGAAATCGTTTCTGGAGTCACTACAGTTGAATGTAAGATCAAGTTGTCTTGGAACATGCTGCTTTCCACAACAGCATTCCTGTCTATTAAAGAGTTGAAGTAGTCATAACCAAGCAAATACTTGTTACTGTCACTGATAAAGTTAAGTATTACGTTATCCAGTCATACATACTGCATTCAGAAACATGGTTCCTGGTGTAAAATAATATGAATATTGTATCATCTGGTCTAAGGACATGCTGTGTTCTGAAACATCGTTTCTGGAGTCAAAAGGATTAAATGTAACATCAGCTTGTCTTGAATCATGCTGCATTTCGGAACAGCATTCTGTCTATGAAAGAGTTGAAGTGGCCATGACCAAGCAAATAGCTGTTGCTGGCATGGGCAGAATGAATATATGACTCCCAATAAAGTATTATTTTCAAAATTAATGTGCAGGGGTGATTATAATATGAAATGAGAACCACATATTGTGTTCTCAGTCCCCTCAAATAAACCTGCTTTTTGAGTGAATGACACTGTATTCTTCTGCCTCATGATGACCAGACAATGACTGCTCCCTGTGAGCCTCTGATGCTGTGGCTGTGACAGGACACCTGGGTATGGCTGGAGAATAATACTGCTGAGTAAGGGTGGTTTACGAGAATGGTGAGGAGGTGATGGGCACAGAAGATGGTATGAAGAAAACAGAGTGTAGTCCTTCAGATGCATCAGTGTAGGTGCACTAAGCAGAGAGCTCTTCATCTGGCTCCTTGGAGATTGACTTGTACAGTTCTATGGTTCTATTATGTTAGGCCAGCCAACCACACAGGACCCTTTCAAGGTTGTCACCATGTCGGCCAGAAAAAACAAGACCCGTCTTGAAAAATGAACAGATAATAATGATAGTTTAATATAAAAAGTGAACTCTGTCTGTCTGTCCTTTCGCTCTTCACACAAAATAGTTTTTGTTCGATCTTCTCTAAATTTTGCATGGTGACTCTTTGTACACCAGCAGGTCAGCAGCAAATCTTTTAGCTCATTAGCAGAATGAAAGATGATAAGAATGATGAAATCAGGTGGTCAGGGTGTCAAAACAGATCATCATCATCATGAAATCAAATATGGCTGCCTTGATAGATATACAATGATGAGATCAGATGGTAAGGGTGCCATGACAGATCATCACAATGATGAAATCAGATGCTAAGGGTGCCATGACAGATTATCACAATGATGATGAAATCAGGTGGTCAGTGTGCCGTGACAGATGATCATCATGATGATGAAAACAGGTGGTCAGGGTGCCATGACAGATGATCATGATGATGGAATCAGGTGGTCAGAGTGCTGTGACAGATCAACATCATGATGAAATCAGGTGGTCAGGGTGCCATGACAGATGGTCATGATGATGAAATCAGGTGGTCAGAGTGCTGTGACAGATCAACATCATGATGAAATCAGGTGGTCAGGGTGCCATGACAGATGGTCATGATGATGAAATCAGGTGGTCAGGATGTCATGACAGATCATCAACAGGATGAAATCAGGTGATCAGGGGGTGCTGTGACACAGATGATCATCATGATGAAATCAGGTGGTCAGGGTGCTGTGACAGATCATCATGATGTAATCAGGTGGTCAGGATGTCATGACAGATCATCATTATGATGTAATCAGGTGGTCAGGATGTCATGACAGATCATCAACATGATGAAATCAGGTGGTCAGGGTGCTGTGAAAGATGATCATCATGATGAAATCAGGTGGTCAGGATGTCATGACAGATGATCATCATGATGATGAAATCAGGTGGTCAGGGTGCCATGACAGATCATCATGATAATGAAATCAGGTGGTCAAGGTGCCATGGCATCATCATCATCATGGCTCGAGGTTGTAAGGGCCATGGTGTCATGACGTATGGATCATCAAGGATCTCCATAAAAAGAAACAGATTGCTGAGCTGGAGCCCCCCCCCCCCCCCCCCCCCCCCCCCACCCCCCTCCCCAGCAATTCCTACTCATCTCCAGTCCTGCCCCGTCCCACCCTACAGTGTCTGTGCAATTCCTCATATCAGTCCACAAAGCCATGTAGCGGTAATTGCTGGAACTGTGACGTGGCAATCAAGTTTTCACACACATATGACGTAATCACGCAGTTCACACCATCTAGTTCATAGGTGCGGCTTTCCACTCCGATTGCAACGGCAGTTCTTTGACACTGAAACGGCGACCGTTTGGCTTACCCGACAGCGCGCACACGCTGCTGAATACTTACTACCCAGTGCTACAAATGCTGCTGCCGGTGCTGCTATTGTTAAAAGAAACTCGCTGCTCTGTAGGTCATAGTACAATAGACTATTGGATGTCGCTTTGTAGGCCGTCTCGTTGAAGGCAGTGGCTCGGAAGGAGACGCGCTGACAGCATTGCCATTATATTTCTATGAATGGGCTTTAACATTTTGACGAAAAGCAGCATTTCTTCAGAAAATGGTATAAAGGAAATGTCTACACACCACCCACGCGCGCGCGCGCGCGCACACACACACACACACACACACACACACGTGCGCGCGCACGTTTCGTTATTCTGTATACTTTGTGTCTATGCATGTGTTATGTAAATGGGTACCACAAGCAACACCATCAGTCTGGAGCGATGGGTGTGGCCGAAAAGCTGTCTTTCCTAGCAAAACGTTCAGTAATTTAGTATAAAAAGGTTTTCAAGAACCACAACTCTGTTCAGTCAAAATGGAGCGCTGTGGAACAATGAATCAGATAACCCGTGGTTGTGCCCATATTTGCAAGTGAAGTGAAAGATTCATCATGTGAATATAACGGGTCAGTAACGTTATCAAGGGTTTTAATAGAATTTCAGTTTTCATCGTGCTTTCTGTCAGTGGACATATGTTTTACTTTCGGTTTGGTGTGAGCCATCATGTCTGAAGCCCGCAGCGCTAACGGTGACTGTGACACACCGACTCGTGACCGATGCTGACACAGACTCATGCAGTCACAGAATTAACTAAAGGGCTGGAAGCGATTTTGGGAAATGCGGTTGTGCACCATTTTTTCTTTTCTGCACATATCGGTCGTGCAGCGCGAGTCATTGACGGCGTTTTAGGGGCGGAAGAATGAACGCGACTGACAAGGATTGAATGAATACGTGCCGAGTTCTCCCGGAAAGAAATTACAGGTCTGCTGCGAAGGACGTAATTAATGATAAATATTAGGACTGGATCCCATATCAACGTTGATTGCTTAGAACAGCTTACATAAGCGGTTCTCATGTGGGGAGAGCTAAGCTGTAATTTCATCCATTATAGAGACATTGTATTTGATGTGTTCACATGCACACGAGTGAGTGTGTGTGTGTGTGATCAATACTTTTTTTAATGTGTGTGTACAGGGCATGTTTGAATAAGAGTCTGAAACCAGCATGCTAGGATAAAGTTTAGAACTAAGGTGACAGAAAATATCATTATTAGACTACCCATCTTTTAATGTCTCCAGTTAGACCAGTCCACCTAACTTTGGGAACTTGTCGGCTGGGGGGGGGGGGGGGGGGGGGGGGGGGGGGGGTTTGTGGATGGGTGGGAAGAACATCACTTTTTAAACCCCTTACAGCAATAGATACTCAGTCACAGAGCCAGCATGAGTACTCATCCACTTTGAAGCTTTCACTGCATCCGTTCAGTGACAATCCCCCATGAATTTCCAGATGCAGGTGACTTTGATATGAACTTCCAAGAATATGGAAGTGGGGAGGAAGCTGAAACTGATGTCACAACCTGAACAGAGCATGAAAGGCTACAGAATTCATGTCCTTTTTAAAAAAAAAATTTTTTTTTTTTTTTTTAAAGAATGATCAGGGCTCAAAATACCCACCTGTCCAATTGTCTTGGACAACTTTGTGGTGAACATGTTGGAATGCTCTTTCCACTTGTCTGCTGGGCAACCAGTTTTTGATTGCATCAATTAATGGGGTGACTTGCAAGTCAGCTGTAATGAAGGCTGATTGCACTTCCTTGATGTCTTTTTCAGTTTTGCATCTTCACCTTCGTCACTTCCCCCCTCCCCACCTAAACTCCGCACCCACCCCCCCCCCCCCCCCCCCCCCCCCCATCCCCCCCACCCTCACACTCCACACTGTCAGAACGAAAAGAGTGCCATGTCTTTAATAAAGCATATAGAAATTGCTCTTGGTTAGCACAGAAGTGACAGATCTATTCCTTTTATTTCTGCCTCTACATGTAAGTATTACATGTACAGAGCATGCCATCATTGAATTTGGCTGCTGACTTGTCATTCCACAACCGGTAGATACTTCCATTAACTGTCCTCGTAGGTGGGGAGGACAAGTAAAAAGAATCTTGGGGGACATCCAGATTTTGTGATCTTTTCATCCCCAGGACAGCTAAAAAGTATCTTGGAATTTCTTGCCATGATTTGGGTGATGAAGATATTGCTGTGGAGGTCTGTTCTAGACTAGACCACATGGCAGCCCAGGTTGTACTCTTCGCTTCCCTTCTTGATGTCAAGCCTCAGAGAAACACCTGGACCCAACGTTTTGTCCTCTGCTTAACATGAAGGAAGTGTAACCTGACCCCTTCTTTGTGGTGACTTACACGGTAATCATGTCAACAAATCACTGAGGTAGCAACTAATGTGCAGGAGAGGAGAAATGCCCTGCTCAGCCACCAGTATGCGCATGCCCATGTCATTTTCTACCATAACATCCTGTCTTGTTTCTGAGTTGGCAGTTAGAGCAACAGATAAGAAGCGTAGTGATTTAGATTAGCTTTTGCTTCAAGAGGTTGTGAAGGACAAAAGACAGTGACAGTGACTGACTAATGGAAATGTAGGGTTCCATGTTCTTAAGGATGAGATCCTGCATAAGTGTGATTGTGTGGGTGGCTGTGGGCAAACGGGCATCGACTTGTCATGTATAGAGATAGCACCAAGGATCTACTTCACAGCAGGCAGGCTAAGAAAGCAAGTGACGTGACAAAAGAGACCACAGCTTGTGATGTTCATCGTCTCTTTTCGTCTTTTGATGCTAAAATGGTTGTCTTGACAAAGCAACATTCCTGCTGCTATAAAAAATAACATGTTATGTCGTGGAAGACACATTTTCATCACAAAAAGTTTCTGAGTCAGTGACACACGAAACTTCAAACTTGACCTTCTGATTGGGGTAATAGGTTAATCTCAGCTTAGTAGTTCTGGTTTATTACAGACCCTTGAATTGTGCTTTTTTTTTTTTTTTTTTTTTTTTAAAGTTATGAAGTTCTAAAGTTATGAAGGGTTTAAGCATTCTAATCCTAAAGCAAAATTTCAGACTCTGCTGTAGATCTAGTCAGTTCAAGCCACACTGTCGAAGATGCATCCATTAAATTGATAAAACTCAGTTCTGTAGTTCCAGTGTTCCCATTTGAGCATTTAGCACATTCAACTCTGAATGAGAGCTGGTTCTGGGCTGAAAAATCCCGCAAATAGATGCCTCAGACAGGTCTCGAACCCATGATCTCCCAGCCTGCGAGCCAGCAATGCGGACCACTGCAGCACTGTGGCAGAGGGGTAAAGCAGACTTCCTGGCCTTATGAGCAGCTGTCTGCTTTTCTCAAAGATAAGGCCCGGTGCAGTATGGTATTGGGTTGCTGTATTTCCTACTGTTTCTTTATTCACTTGGCAAGACAGCAGTTCCCAGACTGACCCAGTTTTGATAAAGGGTTTGGTCTTGGAGTTGCTGTCTACAAACAATAAACTACCAGATGGACGTTAGTCTGTTATATACAGACTTTAGTGTGGGAACAGTGACTGTTGGCCGACTGCTGATAAAAAAGTAAACCCCCTGATTCGGCACAGATTTTCAGTTTGCTTGCCATAAAGGATGCAGATCAGTAGGACATGAATCTCACCATCTGTCTGGACCTTAGTTAAAGCAGATCATTATCATGATAATAGTAATTTTTATTGGCAAGTATGTGCACTTATAGCACTTAATCCATAAGATAGGGCTTTAAGTGCAGGACAGCGTAACAAAATATGTAGCTGGAGACAATTCATACAAATTGTGACACTGTAAAATTAGGGTGTGTTTACTGTTTTACATTGTCTCCACCCCCTGTCCTCAGCCACTGTCACCATCACCAACACCATCCTATCTCTACTACAACCCATCATTCCACTGAATATTTCTCGCATACTATCAAATACATAAACACACATGCAGGCAGTGCACCCACGATACACACACAGGCTCACATACTCGCGCACATTCACACACACACGCACGCATGCACGCACACACGCACGCACGCACGCACGCACGCACACACACACACACACACACACACACACACACACACACATCATGCACGCATGCATGCACGCGCGCATGCACACACACATGGTATGCGCGCACACGTACACACACACACACACACACACACATACCACACACACACACACACACACACACACACACACACACACAAGTCTGTATCTGTATGCATGCACAACAAGGATTACATTGCAGGAAAGAATATTTCTCACATACTATCAAATACATAAACACACATGCAGGCAGTGCGCCCACAATACACACCCAGGCTCACATACTCGCACACATTCACACACACATGCACGCACGCTTGCACGCACGCACGCACACAAACACACACACACACACACACACACACACACACACACACACACACACACACACACACTGTGGATTACCTGCGAATGAAAGGGTAGACAAATTAGCCAAAAAGGCTGCTATCACTGAAACTGATTTAACAAAGATATGCATTCCTTTATCCTTACATGAGAGTTATAGTCTTTTAAAAGACGCAGCCTGGAATTCTATTCAAAAGAAGGGAAAAGGCACCAAAAAAAAAAAAAAGGGGATATTATTTAACAAGATATCATCAGCAAATAAAACAGGTATGAAGAATCTCTACCAAGAGAGGATTTTAAAAAGTTTGATTTTTAGATTGAGGCTTAATAATGCCTTTAAAACCAAATTCTGTAAACATGTGACTTGTATTTGTGGCCAGCAAATCACTCCGTTCCATCTACTATTTTTGTGCGATAGAATGAAACCCTATTTACCTGCTTGGTTGTTGAACACTGAACCGTCGATGTCAGTCTTTGAAGACATCATCTCTGACGAAACGAACATTTTTGAAGTTGTTCAAGGACTGATCAAGAGCCCAGTTGGGACATTTACTTTAACGTCTACCTTATTTTTCTTAATCTTGGTGTTAGTTGCTTATTTAGTGTTTCTTTGAAAGTTTTGGATCCAGCATTGTACATACCTATGTACGCCCCAAATTGACACCAACTGTTTGCATGCATACACCCCAAAAAAAATCACACACACACACACACACACACACACACACACACACACACACACACACACACACACACACACACACATAACACTTACATACTGTCTAAGATCACTGTTAGGTGGATAGACGTTAAATTAAAGAACGAACGAACGAACACACACACACACACACACACACACACACACACACACACACACACACACACTCACTCATGCACGCACTCATGCACGTATGCATGCACGCACACATGGCACGCACGCACATGTACACACACACACACACACACACACACACACACACACACACACACACACACACACACACACACGCACACAGACACACACACACACACACACAAGTCTGTATGCATGCACAACAAGGATTACATTGCAGGAAAGACGGGATACAATATACATTCAGTATAAATTTGAAAAGGTCAGGTTTTGTAGACAATTTGAACAAGACAGAAGAAGAAGAAGATTGCCAAATATTTGGAAGGAAATTGCTCATTCAAGCGGGCCCTGAAATAAAAGTGTCATGACAGAAAGATTTTGTTCTGACAGCAGGGATGGAAGAGAGATAACTATCAGAAGAAATAAGAAGTGACAGGTTGAGATATATTGTGTGGAAGTCATCAAAAGATCTTTTGGACCAGTGACAGATGTGAAGCAGATAGATGCTGGTTTGAAATGAATTCTGTGTTGATCAGTGTATACTGATCTGTAAAAGAGACTAACATAATAACTGCACTTTGTATAGACCCAGTGACTGAGATTGCTTCTTCTGAGTATGATAATACCAAGAAAATCTGCACAGTATAGTTTTTCTTAAATTTCTGTAGAAATGACAAATGGACAAAAGAAACTGATAACTAAGAAAAAATGATGTGAGGATGTATGTAGCATTGCTAGTGGAAGCATTTTATCTGTGGAAATGGCTTGAAATGTGGTGGGAGTACTCTGTAGCATAACGTTATTAGCATTATGTGCTTCTGTAGGGCATAATAGGATATATTTTTGTTGAACCTCCTTGTAGCAGACCATTACTGTTTCTGCTGAATATTCAAGTCAATGGATATCAATTTGTGAAAATAAGTAATCTGATTGTTGGATAGCATTTGTGTTCTTACATTAAACTTGCTTCTTTAATATAACGGATGTTTACAAATTTGACGCTATTTTAGATGATGCATTCTTGTGTTTGACTGAAGGCACCAACATACTGAGAGTGGAAGAAGACTTTTGCAGTAGTGCTCATATACCAATGAGCCATGGCATCAAGTCATGATCAGACAAGAAAGAAACGGATTGATCGGATACGGCCTTTTCTGAAAGATTTAAGGTATGCCACATAGTCTTTGGTTCTTTTTTTTCCTTGTGTGCTTTCTTGGTGGTATTATATCTAGTTTCAATTTTTTATCATTCCAGTCATCTGTCTGTGTCTGACTTTCACTCTGTCGTACTCAACATTCTCTCTCTCTCTCTGTCTGACTGACTGACTCTGTCTGTGTCTGTCTGTCTGTCTGTCTCTCTCTTTTTGTGACATATGTATCTCATCAAAGCAAAGTCCACTATCAAGTCAAGAAAATTGTATGCAAGATTGTCAGCTCTTGGACATGCTATTCAAAGTACAAGGCCCGTGCTTTCAGGGCTTCACACAGTAATTGCTTCAGTTCAACGGAATGAATGCCTGGAATCTGGTGATATTTTCCACAGGCTTCAATAACAGTGGAATATTCTTGTGACTGCAGGTGCAGATGACTTATGATATAAAAATGAATGGGAAAATTTAAAAGTCAGCATGAAGCAGAAACTAGAAAGGCTCCTGGATTGATTATTTCTTTGGATGTGCTACTTGGCACGAATAATCAAGAATAATTGTGATATTGATGATGGTAGAGAGATCCAGGTTTGGTAACTTTGCTGAGTCAACTATCACGCCAGTGGAGCTGCTGGTTGATTCTTGTTGTGTTTCGCTTGATGGCAGTCTTGAAAATGTATCTATTTGTATGGTTTTTTTGTTTTTTTTGGGTTTTTTTTAAACAGAGATGTTTCACACAATTTTGGATAAGTCTAATCATATTCATGCTAAAGTCTGTCATGCAAAGAAGCTCTTCAGTCTCTCCTTTTCCCCCCTCCCTTCACATACACAAGCATGCACATGCGCACACACACACACACACACACACACACACACACACACACACACACACACACACACACACACACACACACACACACACACACACACACACACACACACACACTCTCTCTCTCACACACACACTCTCTCTCTCACACACACACAAACACCATGGGCCATGTTTGTACAAATCAATTTACATTCAATATACAGAGACTAAAAGTGGTAATATCTCAAAAGTTAAAAATTGAATATGTTTGATATTGGAAAGACAAGAAAAATGACTCATCAAAACTTAATTTTTACAACACTATTGTAAAAGAATATGAAACAGAAAATTATGTAATCACTCACAGCTTTATTTTTCCATCCTAAGCGAGACATTTAGTGAAAGGGTGAAGAAACGAGGCTTACACGTTTCTGATCCAACATTTTTTTGTTGCTGTAGTCTGAGCAGATGCATGTATCAAACTTGTGTACTAGTTAACTAGGGAAAATTAAATTCCCAGAGAGTGATGACGTCATTTTTGCACAATTTTGTGTATGTTGTCATTGTTCTAATATTGCCTGACGACTTGCGTACAACTACAAGCTTTCATGCCATATCTATGTTATCTACAGGAAAATAAACCTAGTCGAGTTTGGTATTAAAAGAATTGTCGGGAATTCGCCAGTTAGCCAGTTCAGTCATCTCAAGAGCACAGATGTATTACATTTTTCATGACAACCACTGATTATCAAACCGACAGCCCCATTTGTAATGGCCGCTCAACAAAGCCAAACACATCGCTGCCAGACCATCTATGCACAGATTACATTCAGTTCACCAAGTACAGCACACAGTAGCTGGCTGGCAGGGAGCGGCCTCTCTACAAAATGCTGCATATTGTTTTATTGCTCACATGATGTCACCAGTTTTGCATACTGGCATATCAGTTGTCACTGTCAAGGTTGCTAAGACTTCAACATTGACCATATTGACCCTAAAAATAACTGTTTGGTTGGATGGACATCTGTTCAACTGTTTCTTCTGAACAAACTGACAGATGAACAACAAGACATACAGGACAGTATTCTTGGCATTGGATAAAAAGAAAAAAAAAAAAAACCCAGTTCCAGCAGTACAGTCACTTATTGACCGACAAACTGACCAACCAACCAATCATTGAACTGATTAACATACCGGCTGACCAAACTGTTCGTTGATTCAGACTGGTAATTGTTTCAGCTCTGGAAAAGAACCGAAGACCAACAAGGTGAGTTAACTCTTTGAACATTGTGTGTGACTTGTTAGATCATTTTGTTTATTGAGAGTATCAACAGGCAAGTGGTTACAACTTTGGCAGTGTATGATAGATAAAGGGCAAAACCATATTCTTCTGAACTCTCAGGTCAGTGTAGGTGTGTGGACTAGGCAGTGCTTAAATTGTCTTTGAGGGGTGTGTGCATGCAGAGCACCAAATGTGCATGCATGTTATAAATCCTGTCAGTCATATCAGTGTGCAATTCTTACGCAGACTCACAGCATGCACGAGAATACTTGGAGAAATTCTGGGTTGCACACTGAAACTGTGTGATAACTGCTCAGACAGGAACAACAATCCTGTTCTCGACAGGACTGTGTCATGTCCTGTGATGTATGATCTGCTTGTTTGATTCTTTCGCCACTGATTAAGTACGTTTTTATTGAATGTCTAAAGCTATCTAGCTTTATGACGTTTGAAATAATTTTTTTGACAGTAGAATGTATCAGTGTTGGTTCTATGTGAATACAGTGATTTGACTTTTGTATTGAATATGGGGCTTCAAATATTGTTTTTTTTCAAAATATACAAGTGTTGTGAATAGAAGCTTGAGGTGCGGGTAGGTCTTTTCATTTAATACGATACGAGTGCTAGCGTCACGGATCATTCAGAAGACCAGCTCCCTTGTATTGGTTTTACACTGGTGGTTTGTGGTTTCAGGCAGTGCTGCTGTTGCTGGTGCAAGACCTGAAAGATGAGGGAAATGAGCTGTTCAGGGAGGGCCAGTTCACACAGGCCTGTGTTCACTACAAGCATGCGCTCATGGTGGCCCGGGTGTTGGAGGAACGCTTTTACCACGAGGTGGAGGAAGAGTACCTGGCCACGCTGTATGCTAATGGATCCCTTGGCTACCTGAAAACGGTAAACAGCGCCACAGTCTTTCTGTTTTTGGAGGACACATATGACCTGAAATCATATCAGCCAGACATCAAGCATTAATCAGTTTTCAGTTCAAAGAGTTCTAAAATGTATGGTCGTGTATCAGTCTCTTTCTTAAATATTCCTGGATGTAAATAGTTTAAAGCGTGTAAGTGGGTATTTATGCCAAAAGTGAAAAAGTACATCATTAAGGTATTATCATAATTAACCTTTCTCTGATTAGGTGAAGGGGAAGGGGAGGAGAAGGGCTTTTGGCGTATGTGTCTGGTAAGCTGGTTCCAGGCCGAAGGAGTTGTCCTCCAAATTAACAGCATCCACCCATTGCTCATCCACTCCCCTTCACCCCTGTCTTGTTTTTATTTTCTCTTGGTTTGTTAACTCTGTCCCCTTTCTGTGCCTTATCTGTTCCTGTCTCTCACCTTCTCTCCTAGTGTGGGGAGGGAGGAGGGGGACTGAGGGACTGCATGCTTGTGTGTTGTAAGTAGTAGACTTTCACATGAATGTTCAAAGAATGTTGACGTAAGCATGCATGGAGGACATGCATGTACAGGTTTACAAGTGCGAGTTTGTCAGTTCTACTACAGTTTTTTTTTTCTTTTATTTATTTATTTTGATGCACAGTCTTCTGTGCCTCCAAAGTGGCATTGAACCCATGCCACTTGTTCCGACTTCTTGTCCCGGCCCGGCCCGACCCACCACAGCCCTCAAACCAGCTATCTACAGGGAGCATTCAGTGTCATATCATCAGGAGACAACCCACCAGAGGAGACACTGCACTGCTGTTGAGTCTGTCTGATAGTGTTCAGTGGTGCCTGTTCTGATCCAACATACTCAGGGCACCACCTGCTAAGACTCTTACTGAAAATAGTAATTGCTTAGCCGTAGAACTGTGTGAGTGAGCTCTCCCTCTGGAGAGCACCACCACATCCATCCATCAGCAGTCCCAATTAATTTGCCAGTACCGATGATCCGGACAGAAATAAACCAAAGCCATTGACATGGAGAGATACTCAACACTGAGGTCACCATGAGAGCGTGGCATGAAAGACCACAAAAATCTGAAACTTTTTTTATGTTGATCAATGAGGATGATGAAGATGATGCTAGATCTCCATTCTGGTCTGAGACTGCATGAGAGGGTTATACTCTGCGTTTACTTTTCATGATGTATACCAGTGTCAGCCAGGCCCTAGAGAGAGATACACTTGCAGTGTTGGTCAGGAAATTTGAGCAACGTTGTCCTTTCCATCCCATACATCCTTATTACCCCCACACTGCCCTTTGTCTGCTCTTGCTGGTTGTAACTTTGATGAAGTTGTCGTTCATTATACTTCCATTTTTTCTTTTTCTCATCGCTGTGATATCCCCACATAAAAAATGTCTGGAAAAATTAATGCTCTCTACTGTTTTTCCAAGTGAAAGAGGGGGAGAGAGAGTGAATGTAGGCTTTGTGGTGAGGAAAGAGGATGGTAGGGAGAGGAAGGGGGTGGGGGCAAAGATGTTGTTAAACAGATTAAGAAGAGGAAGGATAAGACTCCAGTATACAAAACTGTCGCTGGAGAAGGATCCTCTTTTTGCAGTGATGTTTTGTTTCAATTCTTGCATGCTTTGTCTTAGTGTGATGTCAGGCTACAGTAAACAGTTTGAAAATATTGTGAGTGTAAGTTTGAAAACTTCATGGATGATCCGGAATAACAAAACTTTTATTTTTTGTCTTGTATTTTGCAGAACAAGTTTTCAGATGCTCTTCAGTATTCTGAGAAAGGTGAATCTTCTACATGTTCATTGATATTGATCAGTCAGTCATTCAATCAATCAATCAGTCAATTTATCAGTCAATCTATCTGTATGTCTGTCTGTCTGTCTATCTACCTAGCTAGCTGTCTATCTGTCTCAATCCTCTATCTGTTATGCACCAAAGAAGAAGTTCCAGTTCAGTTTCCCAAAAATGTGTCAGTGGATATGAACACATATGCCATACTGTATATACCAAGCCATGTTTTAAAGAAATGCAAAAGGAAGAATATGGCAGATAGTTGACATGTGGAGTGTGCGCGCATGCATGCACGAATGCACCAACACACCCTCGCATGCGTGCGAGCGTGCACACATACAGACACACACACACACACACACACACACACACACACACACACACACACATGCACACACACACGTGCACGCGCATGCATATGTGCAAAGGTTTAACTGGTTGTGCTTATTTCTTCAAGACATCAGTTTGTGTGTCTAGATTCTGTCCAGTGGCATGGCTGCAGACTAGTAGAATATCTTAACATGCAGGGGCCTTATGTCAAATCATGGGGTCTACACAGATGATTTGGTCTTTTGTCAGTATGGTGGAGAGCAGCTGGGAACAGAGGAATGGGAGGGAAGGGTTTAGGGAAGTAGAAGAGCTGCCAACTCTAGAATAGCTACCAACTCTTTTGAAATTTTCTAGAATTTCACTTTTTCAGATATCATTCCTGAAACCCTGAATTTAGTGGCAAAAAAAAAAATCAATAAACTTGAAATGTAGAAAATTGTGAGCTTTGGGGGATCATTTTAAAATAAAGTCAGTGAAATATTGTAGGAAAAAAGCCCAAATGATGTTATGCAGATGTTAGCAGTTACATGTGGTGGAAAGTGAGCTTTCCTTCTAAAACGTATAGTCCTTATTTGAAGTAGTTGGGGTTTAAAGATACTTTCAGTCAAAAGCTAAAGTGCCTCCTGGTCACCCCCTTTTGTTCTCTTCATTCCCTCCTTCCGGATTTTTTATTCTAGGAGGCTGGCAGCTGTAGAGTACAGATGCGACAAAGGAGTTCTTTTCTTGATTTCCAAATAGTGTGTGCCATCTTTTTTAAGTTCATGCCAGTGTTAGTACTGGTACTCGTAAATAAAAATTCAGTGTCTTTCGTTGCCACAGATCGATAAACATATCTGTGCTAAAATCATCAGTTTCATTTTTGCTTTTAATTTGTGCAACTTCAGATGAAAATCTTGTTGAAATCATCACTGACTGCAACAATGTAAATTGGCAAGGTGTATTATGTATATACAAACTGTGCTTCTTATTTTAATAATCATGACCATTTAGTATGTATCCCAATGTTCAGGCTTTGTACACATCTGCTGTTTTGTTAATTGCTATCTTAGCATGCTAGCCAGTGTCCATCAAATGTGGATTCATGTGTGGAGAGGATTTGATAACGTTGATTTTACACAGGATGTTACTGGAACTTCATGTTTTAGAGGGTTTTTTTTTTTTGTTTGTTTTGTTTGTTTTTTTTTACAAAAGTTAACATGATCAGTTTTTGCTCTGATACTTTTTTTCTGAGTTAAAAGAGGGATGTAGGTGCATGTTTTAGATTTTTTTTTATTACAAAAGATTTGTGTGATTGCTGTTCATTACCGATCATTCTCTCTGTGTTAGAAGAAGAATATAAGTGTTAGTTTCTCCTTGCTCGATTGAGGGTACAGCTTTTCATTTCTACAAGGAATTATTGTGTTTGTTCCCTGCCAGCTCTGCAGCTGCAGCCAGGCAATGTGAAGGCCAAGTATCGCAAAGTGCAGGCGCTGTTCAGTCTGCGGCGTTACCAGGAGGCTTTGCTGGAAGCACAGGACGGCATGAAGAAACAGCCCTCGGTGAGTAGTTTGTGTTGTGCTTGGTTGGTGTCTGTAGGTCTGTGCATGTTTATTTTGGTCCTTAGGTCTGTGTTTGCTTTATCTGTTTTCATTGGTAGCTTGTCCATCATTAACCCACAGCTTCAGATTGTTTACAAGCATCAGGAGACAAATGACCCATTGTTGTGTGACCATGAGGACCCGGTGTTGAAAATGATAGTGTTTGACTAACAGTAAGAGCTTACAAAATGTACATGCACACTTCCTTGCTTCATTGATTGAAAAGGCCAGTGTCGTTAGAATAAGTTTTGCATACTTCTTCGGAGTAATGCTGAAATGATTTGTGAAAACGGTTTTGTTATGAGAAGTGCGTGCTGACTGGCTATTAGAAATTACAATAGCTAGTCAAAACACATGATGGAGTGCGCTTCACAAAGAAAGTGTCTTGTTTTGTAGCTTTGGTTGAATGGATGGTAAAACGCTGACAGTGGCCTCATCACAATGGCCAGACAGAAGCTGATGGATGTGTGGCAGACTGGTGCACCTGGTCAGAGTACCGTTCATCCTTTCAAAGCAGTTTTCCACAAATGGTGCGGGCACACCGCCAGTGTGGAGCTGTGTTAGTCTTTTCAGAAGTCATGTCAAGCATTAGCACAGTGTTCTGATCAGCCAGTACATCTTCTGTGCTTGCTAGAAGCTGTCTGAGAAACTTTCTGAGACTTTGTTAGTACTAACTTTGAAAAGGCTGTTACTTAAAAAAACTGCTCAGATTTCTCGTTTCTCTCTTTAGTTGTTGCAAAAAAAAAAAGTTCTATCTCCTTGTTTCTCTCTCTCTCTGTTTCTAATTAGGTAATATATCAAGCTATGAAAACATTCTGTTTTTAAGCATTTTATTGTTTGTGTTTTGAGAAATACATAATGACATTACTGTAATTTAAAGTAACGCATGAAAGTGTGTGATTTAGTACTGATGGGACACAAGCTACTGTTTAGAGGAATTCACAAAGTGCCACACAAACACACTACAAAACACAGAAGCAAACAAACAAACAAAGCGCTAAGAAAATATATCTATACTGACCAGCTAACAGCATTGAAAAAAGTAATACATCCCATTTCTGATTTTTTTTTTTCTTGTTCAGCGCAGGACAGTTGGTCATTCAGTCACAGTCAGTATAGTGCTGAATGTTTTCCACAGTTAGATAAAATGCAGCCATCACACACACTCACCAGTTTCTTGCAGTAAACACCATAGCCTACTTCAGAACTTTCTACTTCAAGCTACCTGATAAGTCACAGCTCAGTTTTTTGAACACCTTGCTCTTCTGGTTTGGAATGGAACGAAGATGCAACAGTTTGACTGAATTCTTCTTCTGACTATTATCATTTATAACTTATCCCATGAATAAGTCCTTTTGCTTATAAATTAGCCAAGCACACAGGCCATAATCACTTGTAAGGCTCATTGTAAATTGAAACTTTGACGGAAACTGTCTGCAATGAGAGTGAAGTGCTCGGCTGACTTCTTTGCACTGGAAAAGTACAATGCTTCAGAGACACATCTGGCCACCAGGCTAGTGTAGTTTGAGTTCCACAATGTCAGTCGAAACGATATCTAACCAAAAGCGTAGGGCTTTTCTGGTCTCAGACAATGAAGAGTGAAAAAGTTCATTCACTCAGGAGTGGCCATCACCAGCAGACATCCACAGTTGCCTGCTGTGAAGGTGCCGAAGGTGTTGTGGTATTGTACAATGTTTTCACATGTCAGCACCTGTAGTGCCCAAAGGGTTGATGTACAGAAATTGGGGCACATTTCACAACCACTGTCCTGTTTGTAAAATGGGCATGATTTTAGACGGATGAACTCTTCATCAGAACCAATTTAGAGAACGAAGAATGGTGGAAAAAGGAGTTTGCTTGATCTATTGTAAATCACTTTTTTTAAGCTTTACACCACCTTTTGGGTGTCATTATTCTGTAGATTGTTCAGTTTTTTGTTGTTGTTGCTTTTCAGGCCAGGACTTAGTGATGACAACCCTGTAAGAACCCAGTGTGGTTAGACAGGCTATAACATAACTGAAATGGGGGAGACTGGGGGGAAGTGGATGGGCTAGGATGAAGGGAGAGATCACTCTCTTTGATTGAAATAAAAATGTTATGTAATTGTTTTTTTCTCTTTTATCTAGACATCAGTCAGGGCGGGAGGGAAGTACCAAAGCATATTGTTTTCTTTCACTTTGATTTTTCTTTAATCTCTTCTTGTTCTTAGTTTGAGTTGCCTGGAGGGACTCTGGCTTTGGGACTGACTGTGCATGGGGTTAGACGTCAATGGAAGCTAGTAGAACAGATGTCGCATGAGATGATTCTCTTGTTCCTTGAAAAAAAGAAAACATTTTTTTACTGCTTCCAGTCAGATGGTTGGCCTGATTATTTGATTAGTTTTGTTGTAAGATACATTTATACGCCTTATCAGCTGAATACCTTTGGTTAGGCGTTTACAGTAATCAAGAACACACATATTAAATTGCCAGCCGAATGAATTAGAACAGGCAATAGCCAGAAAAGCACAAGCTTGGTCCACATCCACAGGTACCATCACCCAGATTCGCCCTCACACTCCCTCTCTCAACCTACCACCCACCTGTCAAAAAACAGTTACCATTAGATGAATTAACACTGGCGTCCATAAACATAGAACACTCCTGAAAACAGTGCTGACACATACTGGTATCTGTTAATCAGATGGGAAAAGAAAGATTTTAAAAGTTTGATTTAAAAGAGAGCAGAGAGGCAGAGTGTATGAGCTGATGTGGGAGATGTCAGAGCACAATTTGATTTCAGAGAACAATGAAGTTGGCTAAGATTGTTATTGCTGAGAACATGCTTATTATTAAAATTTTTATCATTGTGAACATTTATACGCTTAATTAATTGAACGCCATAGACATTTTACAAGAAACATGACATTGCAAGCCAAATTAATTAGAACAGGCAGTTTACAAATGCATCTCGCAGTCACAAACTCGCTCCACAGGTACGACCACCAAGCTTCACCCTCTCACAATGACTCTCTTCCCATCACCTACCTATCAAACAAAAAACAGTTAGTATGAGGTGGATAAGCCCAGGCATCCAGAGACACAGAATACTCCAGAAAACAGCATGGTCATGTATTTGTGTGTATCATTAAGATGGGGAAAGAAAAGTTTTCAGGTTTGATTTAAAAGAGGCCAGAGAGGCAGAGTATCTGAGTTGATGGGTGAGCTTGTTCCTGATAAAAAGAAATCTTGTTTGTCCACGCTTCTCTGGGCGGTTCGCTAACATTTATTTAAGATTTGTTTAGATTTCCACCTGCAGTCGTCTCACTCTGCAACTAGACCTAATAAAAAGGCCTGATAGGCAAAGAAATGCTGATGACAGTCACAGTGGAGCTGACTTAAGGTGAACGTCAAGAGAAGTTTGCTGTATTATGTAATATGATAACCAGTAATTGTCATGACACCACTGTATGTTTAATGGTCCATAGTAGTCTACTGTCTGAACCTGGCAATCCACAACTTCCCAGCCTGCAAGTGGGCAGTGCTAACCACTACACTATCATGTCTGAGGTTTCCTTTTGTTTTTCTTTTGCGAATGTTATTGATTGTGTTGCGTTTGTTTTCTTTGTGAGAACTGGTTGTGCTGTCTGTTTCTTTTGGTTCTTGTTTTGTGTTCGTTTTGTTTAGTTTTGTTTCTTAGAAATACTTAATCAGCGCTGATTGTCTGATTTGTTTTGTGTATGAGAATGTGTTGTATTGCGCATGTGTTGGGTGTTTGATTGTTTTGTTTTTGAGAATTGGTTTTGTTGTGCATGTTTGGATGTATGTTTTGTTTTTGAAAATTTGTGTTCTGTCTCACTGAGTTAGGCTTGACCATTGTCAGTCAAGCATGCACATATTAGAGCTGAAAGGTGTCAACTGTCTGTTTATGCGGTTCCTGACGATCAAAAGAAATTTAATAACTGCTTTTGAGTGATTGTATCAACAAAACTATCAGGTGGACTCAACTATCCACTTGACTGTTTTTTCCATCCATACAGTTAGTTTAATTTTAGAATGTTGTAAGCGCCATATGTTTTGTATGCCTGTGTTTCCACACCTTAAATCACAGTTTTATTGCAAAGTTGCGTATGATTATTTTCCGCGCCAGAAATCTTCAGTGAGGTCTGTGTTTAGCTATTTTTATTTTCAAAACATTGGAAAGATTGGGTGGTCGTCGCAGCAAACTTTGTTACTGAACCAGTGCGAGGAATCAACAATGCTCAAATGCTAAATCTGTCACCTGTTCATGATTGGAGATGTTGACCTTCATAAATATTGATTAATGCCTCTCTCTGTATGTGTCAATCTGTAGGTCATTGGAATCCGGTGCTCTGCTTGGGTGTACTATGTGCTTAAATGAATAATTCAACAGAGCACTGGGCCTGTTTGGACGAAGAGGGTTTACTGGGTGGAAAACCCTCTCCCTAAAATTGTTTAGCAGGAGTGCGGTTGGTATGAGGGGACAAGGAGAGGTGTGCTTGGACAGGAGAGTGAAGAGATGGGGATACGGGGGAGGGGAGGGAGTGAGAGAGACTGTGGGAGATAGATGTACGAGGGGCAAAAGGACATTGTCAGCCATTTTTTCCCTGATAATGTATTCATATTCATATTCATGTTTCTTTTTTTCTGGAAGTAGTGGAACCCATGCACTGATTAAAGTGTTGCGGGATTTTACTTTGAGGAATGCGGCCACAGGGAGAAAGGGAACTGGGGGGGGGAAGAGGCTGGATTTGGGGGAGGAGGAAGGGAAGAGTTCTGATGTGGGGAGACAGACTTGCAACTTATGCATGGACTGAGAATGGAGCAGCAGAAGAACGGTCAAAATGAGCTGCAGCCTAACTTTTCAAAGATTCAGTAATACCCAGGGAAAATGGTCACTGAGTTGGCAACTACGTTGCTGCGTGGGTGGTTTCAACGATTCAAGACAGACTTGCTGATTTTTGAGTTTCTTCTTCTTTAAACTTAATAGAGATCATGAGTATAATTTGAGCCTGTGTTGGTCCAGCTTTAATACAAGCAAGAAAGTGCCCCATGTACACAGCATTTTTAGGCCTTAGTGTAGTTTTTAATGAAAAAGTTATTTATGGCCAGTCAGAGTTATATTTGAGGTCCCTGTTTGTCCTGCAATTGTGGATACATTTGCAGCAACTGACTGACACACTTGTGTACCCTTGAGCACGTTTCCTCTCTGTCTCTCAAAGCATGTGTACACACACATATGCGCACACAAACACAAACACACACACACAAACACACACACACACATACACACACACACACACACACACACACACTTGCATCATATACAGGAAATGAAACCGATACAAGTACTTATTTACACAGGAGCAATCAAACTATACGCACATAGACAGAGACCGTCTCAGAAACATGCATGAATCGATACACACACAAGCGAACTCATGTATATGTGTGCACTAACATAAATGCATATATATTTGTACTCACAAAAGCACATGCATATCTTTTCACACACTTGCACACATGTGTCTGCACACACTTATAAGTAACCATGCATGCACATTCCACAAACACATGCTCACATATAATCACATGCACACACACATAGACATACACACACCAGGACTTACAAGTAATTTTTTTTTACACTTGAAAAGTCGCTCACTCAGATTGCAGGGATCTCATCAGTTCACTTGCACTGCAAACACACACACACACATGCACATGTGCACATACACGTTCACACACACACACACACACACACACACACACACACACACACACACACACACACACACACACACACACACACACACACACACACACACACATGCACACACACACACACACATGCACATGCGCATGCATGCATACACACACACACACACACACACACACACACACACACACACATGCACACACACACACAAAGTGCAAGGCTGACTGTTTCAGATAAAAAAAGGAGTGTCATCTCATTTCAGCCAGGTCTTGTATATTGTAAGATAAATTGCCACCGGCTTCCTAAAATAGCAGCCAATGTCAAGTCACCCGGGGTTGCAGCACAACTCTTTTTGTCCTCCACACCACTGGGTCTGTTAGTGGTTAACCTTTACCGGTTGACGATTTTGACTACTCAGACCCGATCGTGCGGTTCGCCCAAGACCCATACATCTTGTAGAGGCTTTTCCTATTGCTTATCCCTATTCAGATCGCGTGGTCTTGTGAGAACCACACCTGATAAAGGAGGTTTCAGCAACTTATTCCTCACCCGATGGCATGGGACATCTGCAACCCATTAAAGTGTATAGGTCCAGGGGGAACTGCGACTAATCACACTGATAACTGATTGTGCCTATACATGAAATTTGTGTGTGACCAATGGCTATTAAGATCGTTTATGAAGTGCTAAGATTTCGCAAGCATAGCTCTCTCCGCTCATAAGATATGATGTTTTTGTTGAGTCACTGGGTCATGGAAGACCCAGGAAGCACGGTAAAGGTTAATGTGAAGCTATGCATGCATGCTTGCATGTACATATGTATACAAGCACGCACAGAGAGAGACACACACATGAGTATGTGCATGCATGTACGCATACATGCATGCACATACATGTGCACACACTGACACACACACACACACACACACACACACACACACACACACACACACACACACACACACACAAATACATACAAGCATACAACATGAGCGTGCATCCTCTTCTAGAGGTTGCCATGACTTCTGTTCAGCAACAGTCCCCATGAAGTTGCAGATACCAAACACTTTGACACAAACCCTCCATGGACATGTATTCATGTGGAGAGCAAATCACAACTGAAGTCATCATGAGAACCCCAGCAGCTGCTGTTCTGTGGAGGAACTGCTTTGTTTGCATTTAACAGATTGGATTGGAGTGCATTGTTTTGTATTGTAGTCTACTGTATGATGTAACTTAACAATCACAACAGATCTTTTTGTCTGAAATCCAGGCTGCTGCTCCTTGGGGAGAACAATATTGCCATGCAACCCCCCTCTCTCCCCCCCCCCCCCCCCCCCAATCATATGTGTGGGGTTTTTGTCCTTCTTGGCTGCGTTTTGCTGGCTGCCTCTTGTTTTGTTTACTTATCAGGGTGGAATTTTTACAGAATTTGGGTAGAGGCAACTTCCTTGATGCCTTTGCTTCTTTAACAGGATATTGAGTGCATTTGCTTACTAGACCTTGTTTTTCCATCTGATAAAAAAAAGTTGAAAAAAGAAGAAGAAAAAAAAAAAAGAAAACCAGCACTCACAGCACCACTAAAGGTCCAGTGGAAAAGGGGAGAAAACCTCACTGTATGAGATGCTGCCACCATGTCCTGCTTGCATCCAGTCTACATTTTCATTTCGCCCCCTTCAAGCGAGTGTTTCGGCCCTTATCTCCTGACACTCTAGGGGGGTTGGGCCACACCCGGTTCATGACTCCGGATGTCCCTCTGCTGCCCTTTTTTTTTTTTTTCCCATCTTGGGATGAGCCATGACTGGGATTCGAACCCATGCCCTTGGACATGCTCATTTCCATTTATGACTCGTGCACTAACCACTGAGCCACAGGGACACCTGATATTTGTAGGAAAGTTAAGCCTTATGAAGTTCACTTTTGTTCCTCCTTGACCAGATCCAACTTGAACACCTCTCTGCCGCTTCTGCCATTGCTTTCAGGGCTTTGTTTTTTTTTCCCTCCCTGCAACTGAGAGCTGTTTCATGAGGCTGTATGCAGACGTTCCCACAAACCCCCTAGCTCCAATTTCTGCAGTGAGGACTTTGACCTGATAGCCTTCTCTCCTCAGGCTGTTTGCCAGATCAGCATACTTTTTTTCAGTCTTGTAGATCTGAGCTGCCTCCATTCTGTTCTCATATGGCACCGTGAGCTCGATCATGATCAGCTGCTTGGTTGACTGAGAGTGTAATACTATGTCTGGTCTCATGCCACTCTTGCTGATAATCTCTGGGTGACTATTCCATTCTGGGAGGTCTGCTGTGCACTCCCAGTCATCTGCCCCGTCCAGCAGACTCTGCCTGCATGTTCCGAGTGGCACTGTTGTTCTTGGCCATGATTCGCTGCCTCCTGCCGTGAAGAATGGTGCGGGTGCTTTTGGAGTCCTGATTTTCCCTTTTGTGGTGTTGGTACTAGCCCAGACTACTTGTACAATCTCTTTGAGCACTTGGTTGTGCCTCCATGTGTACCTTCCTTGAGCCAGGGCTACTTTACATGAGCTTAGGACATGCTCCACTGTTTGTTTTTCATGGCAAAGGGGGCATGAAGGATCGTCTGTTTTTCCCCACTTCACACCAGGTTTGCATTTGAAGGCAGAAGGTCATATGCAGATCTGAGAATGAAGCTGATCCTGAGAGGGGCCATGTGCCAAATGTCATTCCAAGTGAGACTTCTTTGGAGTGCATTCTCCCACGTTGTCCATTGCCCTTGCTGGCTCTGCTGGACTGCTTTTTGGAGTCTTTGTTGGTCTTCTTCTTTTCTCATCTCCTGAATCATCATGTCTCTTTGGCTTTTCCTTTGGCCTTTTGACCACCATTCAGTTTTGGTCACCCCCAGTCCTTGTCTGTTGGTCTGTGTGTGTCCTGTTATTTCTCTGATCTTGAGACTTTCTTTTGCAGAATCCATCGCCTCTTGAACTTTCCATTTTCTGCCTGTCTTCAGCTGGGGCTTGATTGCTTCAACTACCTTGTCTCCTGAGTCCTCCAGCATGCTTTGAAGTCTGATCTTCCCTGCTTTATATATTCCTCCAGGATGGATTTCAGTGGTAGTTTCAGCTTTGCTTGGCGACAGTATAGCGCTATGTCAGTCAGACAGGGTGGGACACCAAGCCATTCCTTGTGAACTTGTTGATTTTGGATTCCATTGCCTCCACTATGCTGGTGCAGATGTCGTATATCATCAGAGGCCATAGGAGCTTTGGTATCAGCATGAACTGCAGACACCAGACCTTGTATTTGCCAGGGAGCCCACACTGGTCAATGGTCTCCAAGCCTTCTTCCGACATCTGTTGGTTTCTTTTGCTCTTCGTGTGTCTTTCAGCGTATCATCATACCATCTCCCAAGGCTCTTGACTGGCTCTTCTGTTACTGTTGGAATGGAATGGTCTGGTTGGCAACACTGAAGACCACAGATTCGGCCACTTTTCCTTTCCTCAGTGAGAGACTCCGTGATTTCTTTGGCTTGAACTTCATTCTGGATGAGGCAACTATGTCGTCCAGCCTCTCCAGCACGTGACGTGTCTCGTCTTCTCTGATGAAATCACTGTAGTGTCATCCATGAAGGCCTTGAGGGGGGGCATCTTGTATCCATTGCCAAGGTCTGTTTGTCCTGCGTTGCTTGTTGCTGCTTTCAAGATGACTTCCATTGCCAACACGAACAGTATTGGGGAAATGGCACAGCCCATTGCAATGCCCACTTCCAAGTTGATCCAATCTGTTGTGTACTCCTTGGTAGAGAAGCGCATTGAGAAGCCATTGAAGTACTTCTTGAGCATGTCGCGGATGTTCTTTGGCACATGGTACATCTTAAGAGCCAACTGTATCATCTCATGGGGTACAGATCCATATGCGTTTGCCAGGTCGAGCCACACTACGTCCAGGTCTCTCTTTTCTGTTTTTGCTCTTTGGATTGCGTCCCAGATCATTGTGGCGTGTTCTACACAGCCAGCCACGCCTGGAATGCCACCTTTCTGGACTGACACATCCAAGTACTTGTTTTCCATGAGGTACTTGGTCAGCCTTGCTGCCATGACAGAGAAGAAGATTTTCCCTTCGACGTTCAGTAGTGATATTGGCCTGAACTGGCTGATGTGTCACTTGAGTTTTGCTCTTTGGGGATGTACACACCATCTGCCGTCATCCACTGGCCGCTGATCTTCTGATTTCTCCAAGCTGATCGCAGCAGCCTGTGGAGCCACTCCAGCCTTGGGACATTTTCTTGTACAGCTGGTAAGGTATTCCGTTTGGCCCTGGTGATGATTTGGCTCTGGCTTTGTCGACCACCTTCTTGATTTCCGCCAACGTTGGAGGCTTGTCATTGAACTGTTCCTCAGGGGGTTGGTTTGGCCAAACCAGACCTTGCATGTCGAGTGGTGCTTTGCTCTGTGAGTCAGAGTATGTTTTTCTCAGATGCTGCTCAAGAACTCCTTTGTCCACACTTAGGATCCCAGATTTTGGCTGCTCGAATAGAGTTCTGGCAAACTGGAAGGGGTCTCTGAAGAAACGCTCTTGTGTCTTCTCTTTTTGCTTTTCCTCTTCCTCGCAGATTCCGCTTTGCTGAGGGCGCTGTGTTTTGCTTTCAGGTCTTCCCAGAGTTTTTCCAAGCCTTGTTTTTCAGCTGGCAGAGCAGTCTTCATTTGCTTCTTGAGGTTTTTTTCTTTGGACCCTGATCTTGTCATCTCTCTTCTTGGCGTCTGGATTTCTTTGGAGGTGTTTTCTCTTTGGGTAGTTTTGCTCCATAGGCGTCTCTACATGTGGCATACACAATGTCCCCATATGTGGCTAGTTTGTGTTCCAGGGTGCTTTTCCCTATCAGTGCATCGAGTCTTTGGACGATTTTTGCATCCAGTTTCTCCCAATCTTC
Source organism: Conus betulinus (assembly GCA_016801955.1). Classification (NCBI taxonomy): domain Eukaryota; kingdom Metazoa; phylum Mollusca; class Gastropoda; order Neogastropoda; family Conidae; genus Conus; species Conus betulinus. The sequence goes on from JADBJO010000171.1 coordinate 779,473, forward strand.
AGTCTCGTTTGCTCGTGGCAGGTTGAGTTTCAGGCGCCTGGCATCGAGGGCCTGTGCAAATTCCTCATCCGAACCAACAGCGTGGATGTCCTTGGCACTGTGGTTTAAATCCTGCCTTGGTCTTCCGACGTCTTATCTGCTGATGCAGTGCGCTGCTGCTCATTCAGATGATTCTTCACACATCCCATCTTTGTTCTGTGGATCTTCATGCCCACGGGTGGTAGCGAAACGCTTTCCACAGACACATGGATATTCCATTTGGTCCATGTTCGTAGTCCGTTTGGGATTTGCAGTCGTGATGGTTGAGCACCGATGGATTCATCATTCTCTCCCCCTTTCGGTGAATCCTGGGAGCATTTTTTCCTTTTGTTTCTAGTAGCCACATGTTGAAGGCAAAGTGGGGAGCCAGCCCACAGAGCCCTTGGTTCTGGTCTTTCCCAGTGTCCTCCGGTCTTTCCCGGACGTCCTCCGGCCTATTCCCGGAAGTCAATGGTTTACCCATGCATCAGTAGAAAGAAACTCGTGGAGAGCGTGGCAGCAGAGAGTCCCTGTGCATTCTAATCGGGCCAAGCAATGAGCAAGAAAATGCATCAGTGCTTATGTATTATCCTTGCAAATAAAGACATTGTCTTGTCAGCCCTGAAAGTGGAGAGCACTTTACTTGCCATGGCGAGTAATTTAGTGAGTAAAAAACTCCTCTTTCCAAAGGGAGGTGGGCAACAGTATTCAAAATGTATTTCATTCTTTATGGAAAAAAAAAAAAGAGGACCAATGTTAGGTTGGCACTCAAGGCGCTTTAGGTTAATGTGTAGGTCAGACATCTGCTAAGTCATAGCCACGAGATCCTCTTCCTCAATTCTCTCATCTTAGTTGTTAATTCATTTATCCATCAGCTTGAAATCGTTCGTAGCGTGGTCTCAAAAAACTTAGTGGATGTGGTGTAGCATCTATGGAGTAGTCTGCACGCAGTGACACCTTCTTAATGAAACTGAAACTGTGACAATAACAAGAGAGTTTTCTGATCTGATCACTTATCTCTATTGTTGACTGTAAACAGGGCAGTGTTTATGAATCAGCTGGGAGTAAGACCCCTCCCCCCACCCCTTACTCTTCTCCCCCCCCCCCCCCCCCCCCTCCCCCCCTTCTCCCCAGGTTTTGCGCTCTTGTCTGTATGCTACTGTTTATATGGAGTTTAATACTAAACAAGCATAGTCAGAGAATGGAAGATGAAGATAAAGTGTCAGTTTTTTGTCACATTTCTCATGATGAATCGTGCGGTTAACAACAATAAATCATAGATTTGGAGGGGCGTTGAATAATGGGTGTATTTGTTCTGCAGTGATTACAGCTGCCCTCAAGGTGTGTCACACCTAAATCAGGCAGAAAGCATTTCATTTGTGGACATTTCCTCTGTATAACAATGACGCTGTGTCGATTCAGTAATTACTTGTGAAATACCAGTTCTGTTAAAGACAGGTAATGAAGTACACACTATTCATGTGGCAAATATGGGGGCCGGAATAGCATCAGTGGGAGAGCACCGGACTCGTAATCTTGGTGATCCTGGGGGTTGCGGGTTTGAATCTCTGCTGGGCTGTTTTGGTATAGGGGGATTTTTTCCCTCGGAGCTAACATTGGTTTTGACACCATTTCCCATACAGTCCTTCAAATGAGACTATAAACCGAGTTTCTGTGTGTGAGAGCACAGGTAACATCTTGCACACATGTAAAATCCCATCAACAACTTCGGAAGAGAAGGCCAGTATGGCCGTTGGTATGGATGACACGTTACACACGGCATGCACCTTCCCCAAAGTTGGAGTATGGCTGCCTTAATGGTGGGATGAAAAATGGTCATACACACAAAACTCCATTCCCTTTATTGGGTTGATGGAATTAATCTTTGTCTATAAAGGGAGTGTTCGCAGGAGTATCAGCCTGCATAGAAAAAAAAAAAGAAAAGAAAATGTAAATATGATTTCGCGGCACAGTTGTGCGCCAGAAAGCATAGTGAGACATGCATACATGATGTGTACAGTCTACATGTAAAACAATGCTTTGCATGTGTTGGTATGTAACATTTTTAAGTGGTAACCTACCTGTCTTACACCTGATTGTCACAACTGTTATCACCAGAAGTGTCAACACTGTTGATAAACTCCTCACACTTCTGTATACAGTACATGGCTTAGTCAGTGTGCAGTGAGGAACCATCTTTATGCTTCTGATATATTATCCTATTTCATGTTTTCTTTGTGTTCAAGTAATACATGAAATGAAAGGAATAAAAGTGTACTGGGAATATGTGTAAAAGAAGAAGTAACGATACTGGAATGTGTGTAAAAGAAGAAGTAACAATTCATGGAAAGCTCAGAATGAAAGATTTAACGGAAACTGTTGGATACTTTTTTCTTTTCCTGTGCAACTAAACTGTTTTAGTGTCAAAGGGAGGTGGCTGCAGGTGGAAACTGAAACAAAATTAAAAGAAAAATTACTGTAACGCCAAACAAAAGAGAATTACAAGACAAAACATGAGGCATTTCGACCTCGTTGGTCTTCTTCAGGCAAGACAAACAGCATTCCAGACAGTGTTTATGAAGAATGGACAATCACTTATCTCCTCAGGGTTTTTTTTTTTTTTCCAATTTGAGGGAGATAAGTGATTGTTCATTCTTCGTTTTCATTGTGTGTGAATGTGTTTTCATCTTCCCTGAAGAAGACTAAAGACATTGAAATGTGTTTTTTGTCTGTGTAATTGTCTCTTTTCTTTAGCAGTACAGTAATTTTTCTTTTAACTGTGTTTGAAACTGTTTTACTCATGTAATGGCAATTCATCATCTGTCCTTGCTGAATTCGGTCACTTCTGCTACTCCAGGCTTAGATTCAGCCTTCTCTAACTTGCTGGTTGCATCTTAAGTTAGGTGAACTCAGTCTCTGGTTCATGTTTCCAGAGAGTGGGCCTAGTCACTTCAGTTCATGTTATTTATAGCCCAGCTGACCATGAGGGACCATATCATGGCTGTCATCTCGGAGGTCAGTTCCCTATACTAATATTTATAAATAAAAAAAAGAAAAAGAGAATCCACAACATATAAAAACAGACTGTCTGATAAATACAAAAATTGCTTATGTCTGTCTTCTGTAAAATCTGAGATCAGCTGAAAAATATTTCTTTCTTATGTGAACGAAAAATCATGTCTTGTGGAACGTTTCTGAAGAAGGTTGTCACGGAATCTGAAGTAAAATATTTATGTCGGAAATCATGTAAGTCCCAACCGTCTCCAAGAACATGTATGACAGAGAGTGGTACATCACACAGAATGCACCATAGAGCATCATCATCACCTTTTAAAAGATAAAAGTGGGCGCAAACAAAGTAACCTGCATGTAATATGTACTAAACTGTTTCTTATTAACATCCACCAATGGCAGATTCTAAAGCCTCTTAAAGATTTGGATGAATTTGACAGAGTATGTTATCTGTCTGCGTGATCCACTCCTCTTGCTAGAGGTTTTGGACTTAAGTCCGAGTTTTGGGTGCTAGAGAGGTGTGAGGGGTAGGAAATGTGCAGAATTCTTGATTTGAGGGATTTTTGGCAAGATGATTGGTCACCTCATTGCCTTGAATGCCAACATGACTGGGAACCCAAGCAAGAACCAAGCTGTAACCAATAGATTTCAGAGAGGAGCACAGTTTTAAAAAAAAAAATCTGAAGTCGACGGTGCTTCAAAAGTTATGGCCAGAAATTTCCCCCGGTGGTAGAGGTTCTGTGCATTGTGCATAGCATGCAACCCAGTATACACCCACCATCCCGAGTCAGTGTAACACCTGAGAGAGGTCAGCTTCAGGTACTACCATTCATCAACAAAATCCGTGTCTGCCAGGTAAGTCAATGTGAGAGTTGTTTAGTTTAGAACTGTGCATGCTGACTTTTACAGCCAGGTATGGCCTGTTCTGTGCAGTAAGTCGATCGGCAGCTTGAAAACCTGTCAGGATAGCTCAGCTTCCTTGTCAGGAGCCCAGTTGGCTGCTGCTTGGTCTGGATGGTTGGATCTCAGCACTGTGTGTGTGTGTGTGTGTGTGTGTGTGTGTGTGTGTGTGTGTGTGTGTAGAGTTCTCCTGTGGAACTTAAGTATAGATAAGAGAGATGTGTGTGTGTGTGTGTGTGTGTGTGTGTGTGTGTGTGTGTGTGTGTGTGTGTGTGCACGCGCGCACGCACACATGCGCCTGCATGCGTGTATTACGAAATAACACGCAGAACAGTGTGAGATGGTATTGACAAAATCACATGACATATTTGTGTTACTGTAGCTGGCAATACGCTTTTACTTGCATTGTTACTTTCTTTCTTTCTCGTGCCTTTCTGCCTGGATACTGATCGAAACATGTCTTTGGCCAATATTGCTTTACCCTGCAGCAGTCAATACACAGTGCTTGTCAGCTGTGTCACTGCATCCACCTGTGAGTCTTTCTCTGTCCGTGGGTAGGATCTCTTTTCCCTCTCTGAAGACATGAAGCAGTTTGTCACTGATCAGCTCCTGCTCAATAGTGTGCTAAATACAGACAGGGACCAACTGACACGTAGATATACAACACACATGTCCATACATATACTTGTGCATCCACATACACACATGCTGCATTTACACTCTTGCATGCACACACACACACGCACGCGCGCGCACACACACACACACACACACACACACACAGAGGCATGCACATACATGTACACATACAAAAATACGCACACACACACACACACACACACACACACACACACACACACACACACACACACACACACATGCTCACTCACGCACACACACTCACTCACTCACTCACACACAGTAAGGGAGAGAAAAAAAAAAAAACGTGAGTGCTTACCTCTATTGACCGGTATTGATCAGTGCACTGTAGGCAGTGCAGATAATCACTGCAGTGGGAATGTCAAGGTCTCCATGTGCATGGCCACATCTTGATAAGCCATGGCAGACAAACAAACAGAACAAAAACACCCACTGACTCCGCCATTAAGCAGCTGTCGTCACCAACCAGTGGTGACCTGTATGTGCTGGATCGGAGCAAGCGCCAGTGAGCGCAACTGAAGTGACTCGTCAGCAGTGTAGAATTTCTTTCTGTGGGCCACCTTTGGTGACCTGATAGTGACTGCTCCTTTGTTAACCTTTACCGGATGACGTTTGTGACTACACAGACCCAATGGTGCGGGTCGCCCAAGACCCACACGTTTTGTAGAGGCTTTTCCTAGTGCTTATCCCTATTCAGATTGCGTGGGTCTTGTGAGACCCACTCGTGATAAAGGGCCATTCAGCAAATTATTCCTCACCTGATGACATGGGTCATATGCAACCCATTAAAATGTATAGGTCCTGGGGGAACTGCGACTAATTACGCTGATAATTGATTGTGCCCAAACATGAAATTTGTGTGACCAATGGCTATAATATAAAAATTATTGACAGACTCCGAAGATTTTGTGAACATAGCTGAAGATATGGTGTTTTTAATGAGTCACTGGGTCATTGACGACCCAGGAAGCATGGTAAATGTTACGTGCTGGGGCTATGATGGGGTGCAGCTGTGTCAGGGGTTGCCAGAATGAGCCACATGGGAGGAATGCTACTGAAAGACATGGAATATGTGATACTTCACAGAACACTTGGGTGGGGGGGGGGGGGGGGGGGAGGCCATAAAATGATCCTTAAAGAGGTGCAGAGTGTCAGCGCTCCTGCACCATAAGTGTGAAAAAAAAAGTTCATGTGGCTCATTGACCAGATATGCCCAGCAGATGCTTGTCGATCAGTTCGCTTTTAGTGTTTAACACAGTTGTTGGAAGTTGCAGCTAGAGTAACCATTAGAATGTAGGTGCGTTGCATCTTGTGTTTTGACTGGCTGTTGTGAGTAGCCAGTCAGCATCATCATCCAGGGAAGTAGCTGTCAGGCTAGTCTGTGCCACAGTCATGTCAAGATTGGACTGATGCAACTCTGTTTATGCTGGGCTTCCAGCAGAACAGATTGCTTGGCTGCAGAGAGTCCAAAATAGCGCTGCACGACTTGTTTTGAAGAGGAGGAGGTGTGAGCACATCACTCCCATGCTGATCGAACTGCACTGGCTTCCCATACAGTATCGGTGGCAATTTAAACTGGCAGTTCTTGCTTTCAGCCACTTCAATGAATTTCTTCCTCACTATCTCTCTTCTTCTTTCTGCACCTACCAAAGCTCTCGTACCCTTCGCTTTTCTTCACAAAAACTTTTGAAAATCCCTTAGCATTCTCTGAAATCTGTTGGCAAAAGAGCCTTCAGTTTAGAGCACCTTCTATTTGGAACTCCCTCCCTGAAGACCTTCGTAATCAGCCTACTCTTTCTTCTTTTAAATCCCATCTCAAAACCTACCTCTTCAAAAAAGCCTATTCTCTTCTGTAGATGACTAGATCTCTCCTAAATTCCTCCTCAACTAGTCCGGTGATGCAGTTTATGCATGTAGGTGCGTTTGCCATTGTGTATTTTCTTTTTGCTGTGTGCATGAATATTGTATGAATAAGTGCAAATGGTGGATGTAAGCGCATTGAGTTGTATAATAAGAAATGCGCTATGTAAGTATTATACATTATTATTATTATCATTATCTTTACATGAAGATGAACCGTGTCGCAAATCATTCCAACATTCCTCAGAAGGAGGAAACGAAGTTGATTCGAACTGACCTGGCCTTGTATGGCGACAAAGTGGGTAATGCAGCGTAGGCTGTGACTTCAGTCAGCAAAGAGAGCCCAGTTGATTCAAATTAGCAAAGTACATGAATAATTTTCAACAAGAGGGAAAAGAATGGTTCTTTTCTATTTGGAACCATTTGAAGTCTCGCCAAAGGGTGAGTCAGCAGCCTCTCTCTCCTCCCCACACCACCACCCCTTCCCCCTCCACATTCCCCCCTGTCCACCCACCCCCTCCCTTCTCATGAGATAAGTTTATATCACTTTCGGGTTTTAGCAGGCATTGAGCTTCACTGCCCCTACACCCCCTCTGCCCATCCCTGCACCCACGTCCACCCCCCAACCACATTGCTCCCTCTGCCCATCCCTGCACCCACGTCCCCCCCACCCCCCCCCCCCCCCCCCCCCCCCCCCCCCCCCCCCCCCCCCATCGCCTCATGAAAGACCATCCTTTACTGATTTCTCATTTTCAGCAGTGATGTGTCATTTCACCTCTGATCCCCCCCCCCCCCCTCCCCACCCCAATGGTCTGAAGCAACTCTGTCCTAGGGGTGTGGAGCAGGGGTGAAAATGTACAGAATTCATCCTGATTTCCTTTTGCTTTCGAGTTTCAGCTTTCAGAGGCAAAGGGTGGGGTCATGAAATGTATTAACTAATGAGCTTGTAACTAATGATTTAAGTGATAGAAGCTGTGGATATGTATAGCCATAAATGAATACACATTGTGCGCCAGAATGAATACAGTAGGAAGCAACTCAGGGGGAGCTTGACAACAGGACTTCAGAACAGACCCTTCACCCAACCTTTCTTCTCGCCAGCAAGTGTTTCGGCCCTAAACTCCATACACTTTAAAGGGGCCGGGACACATCCAGGTCACGACTCATAGATGCCCTTCTGCTGTCAGAAGTATGTTTGGCTTGGGTGGAATTCAAACCTGCATCATCTTGAAGGGTGTGGGGATCACAAGGCATGTCTTTCTTGACGGATGTCTAACACTCATAGCTAACGGACATCTTTTCTAAGTTTGGAAATTGTAAGCTGTTATGAAGGTAATTTCTGTTCCTCCTCTACCAGCTCCAACCTGAACTCCTTCCACCTACCTCTGCCATTGCCTTTTGGACTCTTGTCTCCTTTTTTTTCCCCAGAATTCAAGAGCTGTGTCATGACGTTACAGGCGGACACATCTAGAACCCCACTTGCTCCTTCCGCTATGGCAAGCACTTAAGCCTGAAAACCAGAATCTCTCGAGCTGGTAGCTAAACTGGCATACTTCTCAGCATTGTAGACATGAGCTTGCTCCATTCTGTTTGCTGAGGGCTCAGTGACTTCAGTCAGAATCAGTAGTTTTGATGAACCTGAATGAAGTCATGACAGTCTTCCTGATGATCTATGGCTGTGTGTTTTTTCCCCTGTCTGAAGATCAGCTGTGGACAGCCAGTCATCCGCTCCATCCATAAAAAACCTACTTCCAGTGCTCTTGATTTCACGGCTGTTCCCAACGATGATTGTGCCCTACGACCATCGTAAGATACTGGGTGAATATTTCAGGGATGCTGATGGCTTACTTTGACTATATATAGCCATCTACTTGTAAACTTGGTATAATCAGGATAAAAAATATGAGAGAGAATGACACAGAGAGAGAGAGAGAGAGAGAGAGAGAGAGAGGAAGGGGGGGGGGAAGGGGGGCAGGAAGGGGGTATGGAGTGGACACAGGAAAAACATTTGTGGGAGAGTATAAAAAAATGAATCTGAGGGAGAGAGAAAGAGGTCGGATTTGTTGAGAGGAGACAAAGCACAGATCTTTGTAAAATATTACACAATGAATAACACTAAACATGTCTTTGTGTGTTTGCATGTGTACATGCATGCGTGAGTGTGTGTGTGTGTGTGTGTGTGTGTGTGTGTGTGTGTGTGAATAAAATAACAAAACATCAAGATTTGGATGCAATTTGTTATTCACAAGTTTCATATATGTAGGGAGAGAGAGAGAAATGAAAACAAAAAGTATAGAGACTAATATCATAGAGTGGAAACCAAAAAAATTATGAAAATTGTAGTCATTAGGTTAATAGAGTGAAAAAAATAACACGAAGGGAGATTGTGTGGAATTCGTAATGTAATGACAGTATGAAACTAAATAACAAACAAAATTGTTCAGAGTAAACATGAGTTAGGGACCGACTCAGAGATATGTGGCAGTTCATACAAAAAGGATAGTATGGCTTAGAGTATTATTTAATTATATGTCTGTGTCTGTAATATTGATCAACAACAACAACAACAAAAACTATGGAAATAATTTGCTTGCGTTTATTCTGTCAGTGCAGTATCCTTTCTCCTCCTAACAGGATATCATGTCAGTTTTCTAATCAAGTGTTGCGATCATAAGCCCATATTCATGGAATACACAATAAACAGAATGAAACATGTATATTGTGACATTGTTTCTTTGGCATCATCCTCTGACATCTCAGTACTGATAGAAGAATGTCTCTCTCTCTCTGTTAACAGAATGAAAAATTGAAGTAAACGGTGACATTAGTTTTACAAAATCATTCCCTGACATAATTATAGCTGTAGGGGTATGGGGGGGGGGGGGGGGGGGGGGGGGCAACAAAATTGAAAACAACAGATGAGTTGTGAGCTACATGAGGGTGAATGAGGACATTATAAGATTGGAAAAAAAAAAAAAAAAATTGGTCGTAAAAACCGGCGTATATTTACTGGCGCACTAAGGGGAGGGAACCAATGAACACACACCCACACAGAGACACACACACTGACCTTCACGGTGTCTGGGATAAATTTGTTCTGGTGGCATATTATCCGTGGAAGGAGGAACGACTGCACACTTATGCACATAAACTAAACACAACCAACCACTCCCCCCCCCCCCCCCCCCCCCCACACACACACTCACACATATACACTCACAATTTTGTATGGGAATGTGCCCAACACAGACATTTGCACTTCAGGTCACATGTTGCATTTAATAAAAACAACAGCAAAAGACTCTCGGTAGTACACTCGAGTAAAATAACCCACCCTCCCCTTTATATATTTTGGAGAAATCTCGGGCGTTTCAGACTTGAGTATTGTTGCTCAAGTTACGTCTGCAACTTGACTAGGAAGTGCATACGGGAGTCCCTACCATTGGTTGACCGCCAACACCAACTTTACAATGACTCGATGCTTCGATCAGCCGTCGTGCAATACAACAAAGCTTCAGATTGGGCGAGTCGGTGGGCCCAAAAGCCAAAACGGGAATCCCCTTGGCTCGCTAATCCGCCATTGCAGTTTCGACAAGTTTCTGCTGTATGTACAGCGGCTCGATTTGGATGCGTTTTATACACAGTTGAAACCACGGACTTGATCAGCACTAGACAGGTGTGAGTATTTTTACTTGTTTTCTGATCCTACGTATGCTGGGAGGATGTCGTTCGAAAGAATGTATCGTCGGTACGTGTTTGTTGTGAGACCGATATCACGAAAGTCTAAAACCGAAACCTGGAAGTGGAAGCGGCCCCGTTCTAGGGATGTCTGTCTCGTGCAATGCAGAGCAGAACAGCGTCACGGGTGCAGTTTATTTGTGTTAATGCACGAATACTTTTCTTAGTAGAGATCGATTGAGTAGAGTGTACTGGCATCTGGAAGGATACACAAAATGCGTAGTTGTTTGTACTTTCTGTTTGCCGCTTCGTGGAACAGTGAATGACCGAGTTACTGGGAGTGTAGTGTGCGTGCGTGGCGGCAGTGGTGAGCGAGTGTCGATAATTTTCAATGACTTAGTGTTGTGAAAGCAAAGTTTCAGCCAGAGACAGAACGACGTGAGGACTTGGCTTCAGCGTAGTTGTTGGGTGTAGTAACATTACATGTAAGTTGGATGAAATCGCTTTCCTCCTCCTTGCTCTGTGTATGCGCGTATGGGTTATCATTATCGTGCACCACTGCCACTTGTTGTGTAGGGCCTCTTACACCACCATAAGCCTTCCGGTTCTTCTTGTTCATTTTCTTTGTATCTGTTTCTCAATACAAGTTTTTTTAGTTTTGTTTCTGTATTTTCTTTCGTTTTTAATTTGTGATATTTCCATTTATTCATTTATTTATTTCTTATTTCTTAATAATTTCCAGACATATATTCTCACTGTACTCAGATTAACCACTTTCATTTGTAATTTGTGATGATTACCTTTCTTTTAATTTGTTACTTATTTCTAGACATATTCATGCCCATCACTTCTCGTCCCCTCTGATCCAGTTAGTCGGCGGGGAGTGTGTAAATGTGATCCGGAGTAAATGTTGTGATCTACTCATGCAACTTGAAGAGCTATTTCAAACCGACATAGAAAAAAAGAAAAAAAGGAAAGGATTTTTTTTTTAAGTCAGGCAGCTGGTTTGTCAAAAACCCCTATTCTGTTGCAAAATAATCAGCGTGTTGATTGTGGTCACACAACAAAAGAAGAAGAAGAAGAAGATCCTCATTTTACTTTGAATAAACCATGGATAAACCTGGTCAGTGTGTATCTGGACAGTGGCAGTCAGATGAGTGATATGGGTATGACTGCTGCAGTGTTATTCAGTTTGAAGCTAGTGTTAGGGGGTGTCACATAATGATTGTTGGCAATAGTTGTTATGAATCCAGATGACATTCATGGTAAACACAGTGACCCGGATGTATACTGCAAGATCATGGATCAGCTCTTTTTGTGTGTGTGTGTGTGTGTGTGTGTGTGTGTGCACTGTGCCATTTGATCCCACTTCTGTTTTTTCTCCTGGTCACTGACACCTCTCCTGGCCTTTGCCCACTACTCATTTTTGTCTCCTGTCAGGTGTTTGATTACTTTTTTTTGTTTAATTACCCTACCTACACTGGGAGGTGGATGTGTGTTAATACTCATCCTCTCTCCCCCCCCCAAAAAAAAAACGTTTTTATCTTGGATCAGGTAGGATTGAGTTACAGTGTGGTGGGCTTCTAGTTAAATGAAACATTGGAGAACATTTTGTGTCTTAACTGCCACTGTGCTTGCCACAACATTTTTGAATGAGGCAGCTTGTAGTTTGTTGACAATAATGTTTTGATCATAGTTGTATTAATATAAGAGTAACTGTAAGCTGTGGTAAATAATAAACAAGCACAGTAGCTTTATAAGTTATAGGCAAAAGGCGCATGACTCTTAAGTCTGTACTTGTATACAGTTTGTAGCAAGTGTGTCCTTCCAGTTCTTGTAGTTTGTGGGGTTATTATCTTGCCAGTGCACAGCAGTCTTTATTCAGACCCTTATATGGCACAGGATGCCTGCTGTGTGTCTATGTATCATCCATCACCATTGGCCTACTCTTCCAAAAGACTGTGATGAGATTTAACATGTGCACACATGTTACGTATGTGCTCAGGCATGGAACTCTGTTTATAGTCTCATTCGGGGATGCAGCGAATCAGAGTCAGAAGAAACATTAACCCTGAGGTTAAAGTTCTACTGCACCAAAAAGGCTGTGGAGAAGGTTTGAGACCACAATGCCAGATTCACTGGAATTACAAGTGTGACGTTCTACCAACTGAGCTATTCTTGCCAGCATTACATTCATGTCATTACTGTAATACTATCTCTGTGAGTCACTGAATGCTTCTGCACAGAGTTAAGGGTAAGGAGAATTACTGAAGATAGAAATTACAAAGGTTCTGATGAAAATGGCCATAGAATGGGGTGACAAGTTAGTTTAAAGAAAACCTGAATAAACCTGTGTGTGTGTGTTTGCATGCAATTTTAGGCACGAAATAATATATGCATGTGACTGTACATTGTTTGAATGTAAACTAAAGAACAGTATTTATTATCTGTTAAATTGCTATTGAATGTCAGTATAACAGTTTTGATTTAGAAAAAAAAAAGAGTTTATTACTGTCGTTTTATGTTGAAATTTAAAATAAAAGAGAACTTCTGCTATAGTTAGCAAGCGTACTGGCATAGAATTCATGATACCTGCAATTAAGATAACAAAACTAATGTGACAGTTTCATTGTAAGTTGTAAAATGTGTATTTTATTTGTTTTTGCCATCATTTTATAGAGAGTTATTATAGTATCAAAATTTTTGCCAAGTCGAGCACATGAAGTACTAGTTAACAATATGAAATCAGTAAATAACAAAAAACCACTTCAAACCTTACACCCCTCCCACCCTCCCTCCCTCCCATACATAATTGCTCTCTCAGTACTCTTCACACCCTAGCCCTCTCACATATGACAAGCCTAGTAGAGCAGTAGAAAGAAACTCGTGGAGAGCGTGGCAGCAGAGAGTCCTCAGAAGAGAAGCCCCCTTCAAGCGAGTGTTTCGGCCCTTATCTCCTGACACTCTAGGGGGGTTGGGCCACACCCGGTTCATAACTCCGGATGTCCCTCTGCTGCCCTTTTTTTTTCCCATCTTGGGATGAGCCATGACTGGGATTCGAACCCATGCCCTTCTGGACATGCTCATTTCCACTTAATGACTCGCGCACTACTAACCACTGAGCCACAGGGACACCTGATATTTGTAGGAAAGTTAAGCCTTATGAAGTTCACTTTTGTTCCTCCTTGACCAGATCCAACTTGAACACCTCTCTGCCGCTTCTGCCATTGCTTTCAGGGCTTTGGTTTTTTCCCTCCCTGCAACTGAGAGCTGTTTCATGAGGCTGTATGCAGACGTTCCCACAAACCCCCTAGCTCCAATTTCTGCAGTGAGGACTTTGACATGATAGCCTTCTCTCCTCAGGATGTTTGCCAGATCAGCATACTTTTCAGTCTTGTAGATCTGAGCTGCCTCCATTCTGTTCTCATATGGCACCGTGAGCTCGATCATGATCAGCTGCTTGGTTGACTGAGAGTGTAATACTATGTCTGGTCTCATGCCACTCTTGCTGATAATCTCTGGGTGACTATTCCATTCTGGGAGGTCTGCTGTGCACTCCCAGTCATCTGCCCCGTCCAGCAGACTCTGCCTGCATGTTCCGAGTGGCACTGTTGTTCTTGGCCATGATTCGCTGCCTCCTGCCGTGAAGAATGTTGCGGGTGCTTTTGGAGTCCTGATTTTCCCTTTTGTGGTGTTGGTACTAGCCCAGACTACTTGTACAATCTCTTTGAGCACTTGGTTGTGCCTCCATGTGTACCTTCCTTGAGCAGTGTATACTGTTCCCAAACCAAGCACAGTCACATAGTTTACATAAAGGGGGGGTGGAGAATGAGTGAAAAGAGATGAGGGCATGGGGTGGGTAGATGAATCTACCACATACCAGTTACTTCAGAGTGCATGTATTTTGATTTGTTTATTATTTGTAATATTATTGTCTGAAAAGTGGTTACTCTTTCAGACTTTGAAGTACATGTATCGTATGCAGTGAAAGTATTTTCAAGAGTGACCTGCAGAATGTGTGCGTGTGTGTCAGTGTGTGTGTGTGTGTGTGTGTGTGTGTGTGTGTGTGTGTGTGTGTGTGTGTGTGTTTGTGTATGTGTGTGTGTGTGTGTGTGTGTGTGTGTGTGTGTGTGTCTCAGTATGAACCTACTTTGTATATGCAAAAAATGGTCATATAAGTGAAGTTTTATCTTTTTGTTTTGCTGATGAACTGATCAGTTCATTTTAACAACTGATTAGAAGAAATACAGCCTTTTTGCCTAGGTCATTACGATCGCCACTATCTGTTGAGTGTATGCTTGCCAAATCAGCCTGTACCTTCCACCAATACCTTGATCTACTAATCGGGCCCATTGATCCAGGTCAGTTACTATTAATAGATCACACAGTGAGAGAAAAATGTGTATGCCTTCTTACAGCAGAGGTGAAATAGAGATAAGAGTCATGATTTTTTTTTTTTTTTTTTTTACTGGGAACAGGTGGTGTGGTGTTTGAAACAGAAAGTAGATTTAACATTTCCGCCATGTCCCATGAGTCAGAAGTGTACATAGGCATAATACATGTTTTTTTGTGGTGGGGAAGTACAGAGGTGACCAAGATGATAGATTACTGTTTACGGTATGTGTCTGGTTAAGTAACACAAGGTGTGTGTGAACTGCTGTGTAGACAAGTTTTAAAACAGTTGTTTTAGAGCATACTAATTATTTACTGTATGTTTTATTTTGACAGTCTTTGATTTGGTTGACTGCTATATAGAGTACAGATGGAATTAGCTGTACTTGACTCGAATCATTTATGTTGATAGCTATTAATTTTGTTCATGCAGGTGTGCATAGTATGCGTGCTATAAATGCATGCATGCGTCTTCCAGCCGATTTACACTACACACTGTACTCTCTGGTGCACCTATCCCCCTCATAATCATATTCACACTGCATTTCACTTTGTCCTGTTTACGCTAGCTAGAGGGAAGAGCACTGACACTGCCCTGGCCACAAGACTGACCCAGGAAAGTTTACATGCAGTGCTGAAGCAGCTGTTTAAGAGGGGGGGTGGGGGGGGGGGGGACATGGCAGCACGGCATGTGGTGCCAACTGCAGGCTGCAGGAAATTCTAAACATGGCAGAACTGCCCTACTGACATATCATCTGCATCAGGCTGTGGCGGGAGATAGCTTGAATCTGGTTTGGTTTGATTTGGATGTGTGTGGGGGACAGGCTTTTGGGAAACACATGAATTCGATTGAGACTCAAACAGACCCAAATTATTCTGCCTGGTGTAAATCACCTTATAGAGCACTTGTGTCTTTTGTCATGGACATCCACAATAGATGTATCTGACTAAATTTAAGAGTTGATTCCAAAGTGAGGTGATGGCAGGTTGAAATTGAAACAAACTTCAAAGAAAAATTACTGTTCTGTGGAACGAAAGCGACAGACAAATTTCAAGGCAAAATATGGCGCATTTCAACCGCTTTGGTCTTCTTTAGGGTATACAATGTTCAAGACAGTGAAAATGAAGAACGAACATTCATTTTGCACCCAATTTTAACAGATATGAGATTGTTCATTTTTTTTATTTATTTATTTATTTTTTTTTACTGTCTTGAATGTAGTTTTTTCTTGCCTTAAGCAGACCAAAGAGGTTGAAATGTGTCATTTTGTGTCTTATGATTTGTTTGTTACTTTCGTTTGGTGGCATAGTAATTTTAAGTAAATTTGGAATGCTCCCTCTTGTCTCAGAGGAAAGATGTGGCTTGAGCACTGTGCGAATACACCCACCTCCCCTTTTTCATCATCCCCCTCTCTGCACCCTGTGTCTAAGGACTTTGACTGTCTGGAATATTTGTCCGGTTGCCTACAGTAGGTCAACTTCCCAACAAAAAAAAACTCTCACCTTTAAAGAGTTGGTTTTGGAAATTTTTTATTTCTGGAGCTAATTTTTAAAAGTGAGACTCTTCTTGGCGTGTATTTTACATGTTGTAACGCGAAAGGTACCCTTAGAAATGTGTTTCAGGTGTCAGTCAAACTTTTGAAATTGAAAAATAGTTCTGATGCATTAAAATGCTGCAGTGCCTGTAACTACAGCAGATCAGATTTGCTGCAGGAGCTTGGCAAGCATTTACAGGGATTTCCTTGCCAGTGAAAAGAACTGAAAGGGATGCTGTTTGTTTCTTGACATAACCGAACACATACATAGCCTTGCAAGCAGTGCATTTCATGGTTCTGATTCTGTGTTGCTTAGAGAAACATTAGTACAAATGAAGTTCTGTTTGATAAATTTGAATGAAATGGCTTCTTCTTTCTTCTGTTTATATCCAACGTCTAATACTATACCCAATGTGATAATACCCCCCCCCCCCCTCCCTGCCTTCCACATGTCAAAAACACACACACGCATACACACATACACATACACACACACACACACACACACACACACACACACACACACACACACACACACACACACACACACCCAGTGAGACACAAGTCAGACATGAACAGGATATTTTACAGAAAGAGTGAGTTTTATGCAGGCACAATCAACACAATGAAATATTTCCAAGCGTCTTGATTTATGTCGAAGAAAAAAACTTGTTCGCTCTTCTCAACAAACGACACATTTTAAGGAGCAGTGAGTTGAATCTAAAGTCAAGACTCTTTAAAACAGAAAAGGGGAGCCTGATAACTCTTTAGAACTCTATTCTGAGAGTCCGGTGACTGCTCGAAAACAGTCGCTGGCAGGAGCCTTGTTCAAAGGTTTCACTGTCTCAAAGCAGTCTGACATCTGCTTGTTTTTTCGAAGAATTAAGCCTCTTCATGGTCTTGGTCAAAACGCTGTGCTTTCTTTCTTTGTGTTTCAGGTCTTCAAAGAATATGTGACGAAGCGGAGGAAGCGTTACGAGGGAGCACGACAGAAGGTGTGAAGTCGAATCTGGCGGCACTGGTGTTGCAGAACAGACGCCGAGTGGTGCCGCCAGTGAAGAGTGGCTGGCAGAGACCAACGCATTGAAAACAGAAAAGGTATTGGGCTTCATGGCACAGGTGTTTGGACATTGTATGTGTTTTTGTGCATGCACATGCATGTACAAGCATGTGTGTGGGTTTTTTTTTTTGTATGTGTGTGGATTTGCACACATGCACCGAGGGTGCCAAGTGTTCTGTTTTTTTGTGTAGCATGCTACGATTTTCGTTGATAATGCTGTACTGATACGCTGTGCAGTGAAGTGAAGCGCAGTACCAAATATGAAGATTGAAAGAAAACAAATCAGAAAAAGAAAGAAATAAAGAAACTGATCATGGACTTTATGGTGGCTTAAAACAGAACCAAGATGACATAAATCTTTAGGCTGTAGACTTGTTTCCTCAGTGAAGTTCAAAAGGAAAAGCAAAGTTAAGTAAGGAGGGGAAGAAGAATAAGAAAAGAAGTTGCCGCAGGTGAACTTGATTTTGCTGCCTTAGTGATTCCTTTCATTGTTGCCCAGTTTGATTTTCTGGTAGTTCAAGTGAAATTATGAGATAATATGTGAGATTTCCATCTTATTAGCCTGTCATCAAGTCATGTGTGAAACAAACTGTAACTGAAAGTGCTGTTTAGTTTGACATATAATAAGGCATGAATTTGGAATGCTACACTTAAAATGTGAAAGCCACACTTTGTTTTTTTCGGCCATGGCAGATCTGTAAACGTGCACAAGTGCATGCGTGTGTGCACGAGTGACTAACACCTGGGAAACAGAAAAGGTAGTAAGTAAAAGTGCTCTGACTATATCTTGGTGATAGTTAGTCACTGAGATGATTGTGTGTGTACATGTGATAGAGAGAGTGAAACAAATGTCTTGAAAACAGAAAAGATGAATGGCAAAGACAGTTGTGTATGTGTGTCTGCAACCATGACCACCAGTGCATTGAAAAAAACAGAAGAGCTAACTGATCGTGGTGAAGGGTTTTGGATGAGGCTGGGTGCTTGTGTGTGGTCTTTGTGTATTGGTATGTTCATAACCTACAAAGTGGATTCACCAAAAGGTGAAAAACCAGGGAAGTGGGGTGTCTTTTCTTCATAAACCCACTTCATGGACCCACATGTTTTCCCATATATCGTGGCATTTTTTTATTGTCGGAAATATTTTCAAGATAATCTACACCATCAAAAATTTTTTATTTGTAACATCAACATCAAGACATTACAATTAGAGTTTAAAGAAAAAATTCAAAAGTGTGAAAAGAAAAATAATCCAGAAGGTGGTTGTAGAGCTTCCCATAAATGAATGGATTCAGTGTCTAAATGGCATAGATAAACTTGGCAGTTCTTTGTTTGAGTTACAGTGTTGTTAAAATGCACAGTTTGAAGGAATGAGAGCGACCCCAAGTTTTCCAGTCAGAACCGGAGGAGCGTCATTAAAATGCCACTTCAGACTTGCTGCTCAGCAGAAAATAAATACCATTTGATACAGGCATTAATTTTGTGAATGACACTGACAACATATGTTTGATTTTATACTGTTGGTTCCAGAGTATTTTTTGTATTAGCGTAGGCCTAGCAAGGTGGATGTATCACCCAGCATGTCGTATCCACGTCTGCCAGAGCCTTTATTTCCTCCCCTTATATCGTCACACTTGGACACAGGACATGAGTGGTCCTCTACAAACTTGTACAGATTCTGTGTGAAAGTGGTAGGCATTGGCAATGTCTCATCTCTCGGTACTGTACAGTCGTGGAGAATGTGCTCTGTGGTTTGTAAAGTGGTGGACATTGGCAGAGTCTCTTCTGTCAGCCCTGGACAGTCTTGGAGAATGTGCTCTGTGGTTTGTAAAGAGGTGGACATTGGCAATGTCTCTTCTCTCTCTCAGCCCTGGACAGTCTTGGAGAATGTGCTCTGTGGTTTGTAAAGTGGTGGACATTGGCAGTGTCTCTTCTGTCAGCCCTGGACAGTCTTGGAGAATGTGCTCTGTGGTTTGTAAAGTGGTGGTCATTGGCAATGTCTCTTCTGTCAGCCCTGGACAGTCGTGGAGAATGTGCTCTGTGTTTTTAAAGTGGTGGACATTGGCAGAGTCTCTTCTGTCAGCCCTGGACAGTCTTGGAGAATGTGCTCTGTGGTTTGTAAAGAGGTGGACATTGGCAATGTCTCTTCTCTCAGCCCTGGACAGTCTTGGAGAATGTGCTCTGTGGTTTGATCTGTCTCTCTGCAGGAGCCCATCAGAACGAGTGGTTGCAGATACTTAATACTGTCTCTGTCTCTTTGCTTTGCTGCACAGGTATGGTAATCATTTGTAATGCCACTGAACAAGTGGTTTTTAATGTTTGTCTGTGTATACCGTTCACCATGTGTTTTTAGGCGTCTGAATGCAAGTTTGAGATTAAGTCACGTGGGAAAAAAAAACTGAAGTAGTTCATGTCTAGAGCCTGTTCAGGGGGTTCTGTCAACACTTTTAGATCTAGACTTCTTTTATATGACGCATCAGGCACCAGTCTTGTGTAAGGCAAGAAAAATGCAAACTGAGTTTATGTGTAAGACATAATTCCATGCCTTACGTGGTGTTGAACACCTTCGTGAACGGTTCAGAATCGTTCAAAGTGTGTGGTGGTGAGTAGCTGTATCACTGTGGAGCATGCTGAAGCGCAATTTAAAACTTTCACACCCACAGAAAATGACAGAAATGTATTTCATTCACATGTCACTACAACACTAACAGTGAACAAACATATAACAGTGTTTTTTATCACTGTTATATATCTTAATGTCATGTGGCTTGAGTAGTCAGATGAATTTGTACTCACAGTCTGACAGCAGCAACCAGTTCCTGTAGTTGTTTACACACTTGAGTAGTCAGATGAATTTGTACTCACAGTCTGACAGCAGCAACCAGTTCCTGTAGTTGTTTACACACTTGAGTAGTCAATGATGATTTGTACTCACAGTCTGACAGCAGCAACCAGTTCCTGTAGTTATTAACACACTTGAGTAGTCAAATGAATTTGTACTCACAGTCTGACAGCAGCAACCAGTTCCTGTAGTTATTAACACACTTGAGTGGTCAGATGAATTTGTACTCACAGTCTGACAGCAGCAACCAGTTCCTGTAGTTATTTACACACTTGAGTAGTCAGATGAATTTGTACTCACAGTCTGACAGCAGCAACCAGTTCCTGTAGTTGTTTACACACTTGAGTAGTCAGATGAATTTGTACTCACAGTCTGACAGCAGCAACCAGTTCCTGTAGTTGTTTACACACTTGAGTAGTCAGATGAATTTGTACTCACAGTCTGACAGCAGCAACCAGTTCCTGTAGTTGTTTACACACTTGAGTGGTCAGATGAATTTGTACTCACAGTCTGACAGCAGCAACCAGTTCCTGTAGTTATTTACACACTTGAGTAGTCAGATGAATTTGTACTCACAGTCTGACAGCAGCAACCAGTTCCTGTAGTTATTTACACACTTGAGTAGTCAGATGAATT
Organism: Conus betulinus; assembly: GCA_016801955.1. Lineage (NCBI taxonomy): Eukaryota > Metazoa > Mollusca > Gastropoda > Neogastropoda > Conidae > Conus > Conus betulinus. The sequence goes on from JADBJO010000171.1 coordinate 800,063, forward strand.
TGTACTCACAGTCTGACAGCAGCAACCAGTTCCTGTAGTTATTAACACACTTGAGTAGTCAGATGAATTTGTACTCACAGTCTGACAGCAGCAACCAGTTCCTGTAGTTATTTACACACTTGAGTAGTCAGATGAATTTGTACTCACAGTCTGACAGCAGCAACCAGTTCCTGTAGTTATTAACACACTTGAGTGGTCAGATGAATTTGTACTCACAGTCTGACAGCAGCAACCAGTTCCTGTAGTTATTAACACACTTGAGTGGTCAGATGAATTTGTACTCACAGTCTGACAGCAGCAACCAGTTCCTGTAGTTATTAACACACTTGAGTAGTCAGATGAATTTGTACTCACAGTCTGACAGCAGCAACCAGTTCCTGTAGTTGTTTACACACTTGAGTAGTCAGATGAATTTGTACTCACAGTCTGACAGCAGCAACCAGTTCCTGTAGTTATTTACACACTTGAGTAGTCAGATGAATTTGTACTCACAGTCTGACAGCAGCAACCAGTTCCTGTAGTTATTAACACACTTGAGTAGTCAGATGAATTTGTACTCACAGTCTGACAGCAGCAACCAGTTCCTGTAGTTATTTGCACACATCATTCACTGCACACCTTTCAAGTGACTCAAACAGAAGCTACACCTTGTAGAGACACCAACACTCTGTTCAGAATAAACAAAATGCTGTCAATAATTTTGGATCAGTTGAAACTGAGACAGTTTTCGATATTGTGACTACGATTTACTAGAATATTACCAGCTCAATGTTCAGCATGTAAATCCTGACGTCAAGCCAGGTCAGCATCCATGGTTAGACAGTATTGTTCTAGAAAGGACACAAATTTTACAACAACAAAGACAACAACAGCTAAAAGGCTCCAGTTTGCATTTCACATGAATTTGAAGGAATTTAAAAAAAAAACAGGAGGCCAGCATAAAGTGTCAGGTTTTCGGTGGAACTGACTGACTGTTCATTCATAAAGGATGTAGCAAATGTGAGTAGAGCTAATGACACATGAAGTAAGATAGCGGCCAACTAGATCTGTAGTATTGGAACTTAGGCTTGAGACTGTGTTACAAGTAAAATGCTGAAAATGCAGGTTCTGTAACAATTCAACATCCTTGCTGAAGTCGGAAAATTGCAGGCATTTTGACACAAAATGTTGAATGCTATTGCAAGAGGACTTATTTATCGAAAACCTCAATAATTCTGAAAGACAGCCTGGCACAGAAAGCTCAGAGAGATTCTCTTGAAAACCTGAAAAGTGAAAGGGGGGGGGGGGGGGGGGGGTGTGTGTGGGGTGGGTGGGTGGGCACAATGCACTGAAATGTAGTGAGGTGTTAGCTGCCATCAGTTCGCTGAAAATCTTTTCAGTCAGCTGAAAAAAAAAGTTGTTGTCCAGTCAGCCAAAGGGCTAGAGGCTTTGTTTAAAAAGACCAGTCAGTTTATCAGAAATATGAACAAAAGATGGACATCAGTTCTGATACAGGTTCCTTACTGTATAGATTGCACAGCTGCAACCCTTGCTGTGAGCAAACATCGTGGTTTATAAGTGGCTTCCACCACCAGATTCCCAACATTTTGCGTCCTGTTACTGTGTTTTCGTTTGATGCTTGTCTTTTGATAATCCTGTTAAACAGTTTCGCTAAGGAATTTGAGAATCCCTCTGAATTGGGGGAAAAAAAAAAAACAAAAAAAAAACATCAGGATCATGTTAGGCCAATCTTTTCTCTCTCCTGGGAGTAAAAAAAGATCTGAAACCAAACAGAAATTGAATAATTGGTATGATTAGGGATGTGTTTGAAAATGCATCAGCTGCATATTTTATGCGAATTCCTTCGTGTCTGCTAACTGCCAGACTGGGAGAGGAGTTCCAGATGAGATATAAGCCTGAAAAAGCTGAAAATGGCCAGCCATTGTGAGGTGTTGGACTGAATGGTTTATCATTACAGTTTCCAGCTGAACCCCTCACTCACACTCACACACACGTGCGCGCGTGCATGCATGCACACACACACACACACACACACACACACACGCACGCACGCACACACGCACGCACGCACACACACGCACTCACACACGCACGCACGCACGCACGCACGCACGCACGCACGCGCACACACACACACACACACACACTGGGCCATTTGCAAACAGAATTTTTTTTTTTTACATCATTTAAATGAAAACATTCAATATCAAACAGGTCAACATTTGAGCTAATGAGAAACATTACCATCTACTTGAACTGGGCTAATGGCCTATTTGAGCACATTTTGTGCGTTGTTTGCTATTGTACTGTAGTTTTTTTTTTTGTTTGTTTGTTTTTCAGTGAACAGGTGGAATGTCATAGTGAGCTCAAATTTAATTCCAGTCCCTTCCTCTCATTATCATTTCCAATCTTAACTGAACCGGTGAACATGTAAAATGTTCTCCAGCTAATGTATGACTTTAGGATCAATGTTTGACTTCTGTTGGCAAACTAAAGCGTCAAGTGAAACATAGTTTTATACAAGAGGATGTCTGTGATTTCCAGTCTCAATTCATGTATTGAAGTAGTGCAATGAATGGATGGTGTGAAGAGGAGGGAAGTAAGACTGAGGGAGAATGAACAGAAAAAGAGAGGGAAGAATGGAGAGAGAGAACAAGTGAAAGACTAACTTAAAAATGCATGAAGTCTTAACGTTCACATTCTTTTGCTTCATTTTTGATGGATCGTTATCATTATTCCAATGTTAATTTCTCACTGAATAATATTGTATGTCTTTAAAACACATATGCTGTGTATCTCAGTGTAATTCTGAACAACATGGTATTTATTCTTTCAGGACCCTGAATTAGAAAAATTAACGAATTGACTTGTACAGATCTGTCATAGTGAAATCATTATGATTATGATTTGTATGCGTTAACATTGTAGGGTATCAGCTCATATATTGTTTGATCATTCACTAGGCTGCTGGCTCAGGTGATAGATCTGCTGGTAATGAAATAAAGATGATGAAAATTAGCCAAGGTGTAATACTGTTGCCTTGAATGTGTCCATGTCTGTCAGCACATTGTAATCCATAGCATAAAACAGCCCTGAAGATACTTTAATTAGTACTGGGTTTGTACGCTGATTATAGTTTTAACAGAAGCACGATCATGAAGGTCTAATCAGTGCTTCCTTAAAAGGTATTACGTACTGTACAGACACACAGACAATCTTCTTGCACATTCGTGCTATCACATGCACCCCACACACGCACACTCACACATACGCATACATATGCATGTGCATGCACACACACACACACACACACACACACACACACACACACACACACACACACACACACACACACACACACATGTACAGAGATTCTCTCTCTCTCTCTCTCTCTCTCTCTCTCTCTCTCTCTCTCTCTTGCTGAAACCAGTCTAGTTTTAGGTGAATCTCAGGCTCTCTCTGTCTCTGATTGAAACCAGTCTAATATAAGATGAATCTCAGGTTATACCGATTGAAAAACACAGACTCACACACACACTCACACACACACACACACACACACACACACACACACACACACAGATTAAAGTAGAAAGTAGTTTAGTTCAATCTAGATGAACCCCAGATTGTACTGATAAATATATGGATGCACGCATGCTAACATAGACACACGCGCGTGCTCGCGCGTGCACACACACACACACACACACACACACACACACACACACACACACACACACACACACACACACACACACACACACACATGTAGACTGCAGTAGCTAATATTGCAGTATGGAATTTCAACCTGTGGAGACTGATTGCTGTGCAGAGAAGGAATAAGGTATGCAAGGTTTATGTATACACAGAGGTGGTAGAATAAACTGTCTCAGTGACAGCTGTCATTCTGTTGGCCTGCAAGCTTCATAGACAGAGCATTGCTTGCACGGCTGACTGGCGACAGTTTGTAGGCCTTATATCTAATAGTGTATTGTTGTTCAACTTGTCGTAAATGTCCATGGTGTGTGTGTATGTATGTGCATGCCTCTGTATGTGTGTGTATGCGTGTGTGTGTGTGTGTACATGGTGTGTGTGTGTGTGTGTGTGTGTGTGTGTGTGTGTGTGTGTGTGTGTGTATGCAAGCATAAGTGTGCCCACCCATGTGCACATGATAGTGATTGTATGGGAACAGTGATTGTTTGATGACATTTGGATCTTAATGTTTTTCAAAGCGAGACAGGTGTGGTACTTTGAAAAAAAAAAAAAAAAAAAAAGGGACAATTGTGCCTGTAGTCATCCAACACCTGTCTTATTAGACAGAAAGTACGTTCTCTTAGTTTGCATGCTTCCTTGTTTGGGTCAAAGTGATCTCTGCGAGTGTGTGTGTGTGTGTATCTATCAGTGCATGAAAATGATAGCATATTGCAGTAAGTGCTCGTGTTTGTTAAATACACAAAAAAGATTTGTGTGTTTGAACATGTGTGTGTGTGTGTGTGTGTGTGTGTGTGTGTGTGTGTGTGTGTGTGTACATACTGATTCAGGTTTACACTTGTTTTATTCCAGCAAAGAGAAGCTGTCCTAAAAAAGATGCCAAATAAAAAAAAGGTAAGTGGGTTTTGTATGTGTGCTTTTCTGTGTGTGTGTGTGTGTGTGTGTGTGTGTGTGTGTTTGTATGTGTGTCTGTGTGTGTTGGGTTGTAAGAGCATGATTATTAAAAAAAACAACCACACACACACACACACACACACACACACACACACACACACACACACACACACACACACACACATGTATATTGAATTCATGTCTTTTTCTTAAATGAGAGCAATAATGGGTGTCATGTGTGTGTTTGTGCGATTTTTGTGTTTTCTAAGATAGTCCAGCAGAAGTAAGTTTTCAAGTTGTGTGCTGATACTTATATTTTGAATGTCATGTATGGCCAATAATTCATGTAATTACAAAGTCGGTGCCAAAGTTGATGTGTGTGTACATAGGATGTTTGTGTAGCAGACTTATGGCAGCGCTCATTTTGAGGGAAAATGTATCTTCAAGCCAGAGAACGCTGCAATTTGTTTAATTGATTTATTTGTTAGTATGACGTTTGTGCCTTAAATTCATGAGCGCTATTTGTGTGCATATTTTTGTTATTCTGTATACAGTGTAATTGAGGTTGGTCTGTCATGAGGAACAAGGATACACTGACACCTCAAGAGTTGCAACTTATACACTTGTCACCAACCTGCCTTGAGAGACCCCAAGGGAGACACCTGTGCCATTAGGACACAAAGTCTTTGGAGTTGAACAAAGGTGACTGCCCGTCATGTAAAGGGAAACAGGAGGAAGCAGGATCCCACCCCACTGAACAAGTTTCCCAGCAGCCCGTTAAGCCAGCAAGGACAGGTCACTACTCACACATAAGGACATACTTTGGCTAAAGACCCGCTTGTCTACTTGCATGTTGAACCAACAGGAGACCCCATTATCCTCACAAAGACTGAACTCTCATTGATTATGCATGACACAGAAAATCAGGCTCTGTAATCATTATCATCTATTACTACTTGGTCTTTCATCTGATTGGTTTCCTATTTCAGAGCAGAATAGTAATAAGATGTGACATGCTATTGCAGTACCGTTAAAAATGGCTTATTATTTACAATACACATTAGAAGTGGCATATTGTCACTGTTGGTTATTTCATGTTATTGACGTCATATTTCAGTGAAAGTTCCCACCCCTGTGGCAAGTCGTGCCCAAGATTCTTCTGATTCGGATGTGGACTCGGACTCCAGCAATCTCAGTGAGGACAGCCAGTTTGCCAGCAACTATGCCAGCGTTCATCGCAAAGGACAGCTATCAGGGAGACCAGCCAGCCAGAAAAAGAATAATGTTGTACATGTTAGGCCGTCAGAACCAGACCACAGTAAAGATGTCCTGCATCAGAGTATGGGATTTAAAAGAGTCGGTGATAATGCTAATAAGGTGAGTTTTTTGCTTGTGGTAGCAAAGTATTGCATGTGTATGCCATGCAAGTGTATGAATTTAGCATTCAGGCCTACCCTTTTATTATTTGTCCATATTTGTTGTGGATGATGATAAAAATAGATAGATTGTCCTGGAAATTTGGTTTTGGGTTGTACATCCCAGGGAAAACAAAGTCATGGAAATAAAATTTCCTCTTTATTTGTTTGGAGAAGGCCTCTCAGAAAAATTCCCAGTCAGAAATGGAATTGATAGGGTGGAGGCTGCCAGTTGGGTGTCTTTTTCTGGGCATTCGCTGAGAAGAGTTTCCGATTTTGACAAAGTAGTGTAAAGGGGAGCTGCGCAAGATGATTCAGTTCAGGATCTTCCTCCTCTAAGGAACAAGACCTCACACACTTTTTGATACAGGTGCGCCAGGAAGTGGCTTTCAGTAAAACCTGGGATGAATGTGTGAGGAAAGCATTTTGTGCTTGTGACTTCTCCATCAAGAAAGTTGTCCTGCTGTGGAGCCTTGCTAAGCGAAAGAAGATGCAGTGATTTGACAAACAACAGAAACAGAGTTAGGAAAACAACAGTTACGTTGTTTAAAGGTGCACTGACATAAAGAAAGTCCTTTTTTGATTTTAACATTATTTTAGCTGGTTAAGTTCATGGACTAAGGACTCGGAGACAGAGCTTAGTTTGTTGCTGGCTTTGTTGGACAAGTTCAACAACAAGCGTTCAGAACAATAATCAAAGCTGATGATACCTAGCAAGACCAAGAAGTGAGGCTTAGTGCAGGGAGCTAAAGAGTGCTCACTTGTACGGCAGGACTATTTTCATTGTGTCAGTGTCAGTCAGCACCCTCTCTTGCAACAGTGCAAGTTAGTTGACAGGGTAAATAAAGATGACTTTTCCTTTTTTTTTTTCTGCGGGTACGAGTGTTATCTTTAGTTTGAGTGGCTGACGATTTTTTTTTTTTTTTACTTCTGACAATTATAGTTAATGTTCATGGTGTATCCAGGAAATTTATGGTTTATGTCTGATTTTGAAGGTTTGGGTTTCTGGAAATAAAAGTTAGGGTATGTGTGTATGAATTAGAGTATGGTTGAACATGTGTATGCTTTGTACGTGTGTGTGTGTGTGTGTGTGTGTGTGTGTGCATATACACGTGTATAGAAACACAGAAAAGCAGAGATACATGCGATGCATGTATGTATCTGTCTTTTCATTATGTCCCCATGACATTGGGAAGATTAATATTCTTTCATTGGTAATTCTGAACACTGTTGTAGGAGCAGACTGAATTAAGAAGACAAGAAAGTCTTATGTGTACTTTAACAACAAAATTACATGTATACTATGACTAAAGCTTCATTGGTGAATATTTTGATGACAGCCATTTTTCTGTGCCGAGTTTCATAACAGTGAAAATTTGCAAGTGGTTAGCCAGTGCTTACGATGAGTAAAGCGGGGGACAAGAAGAGCAAAGAAATGGAAGTTAGGCCCATTGAGATTAAAATTTGGCTGCTTCTACCGGCACTTCTGGCTGTTGGAGGATCAACATTCTGATCTTTTCATGCACCAGTTACAGAAAGTCGCTGCTTTTTGTATGTCAGGCAAAGAATGTTACAACTGTCGGCCATTTTCTTTCATGAGAGAGAGCCCCAAGTTAATCCCGCAATCTCTCGCCTATTCCTGGCCGCATTTTTTTTAGCTGGGGTGTACTGTGCAATGCTGCCACTTGTCAAACTTTCAAGGATTCCTAGTGTGTAATGTCTGTGAAATGTTTCTCTGATCTTTGCTTTTTGTAAAGCTCTGGAAAGAGCTGATCACGTGTAACTGTAATTACAGAAAATTCATTTCATTGAAAAAAGATTTCTCTGTTAGTAGTTTACAGGTGGTTTGTCTTTAGATGATTGAACGAATCTCTCGTAAACTTCAGCTGTAGCTGCTCGCTGTTTCTGTCTGTCCACATTCTACTTTACAGATCAGTGTTGCTCTGCATTAATCTGTTGTGCTGTTGCTTTCAATTTTTGTTCATTATCAGATTTATTTTCTGTTAGTTTCATATTTATGTTGGATTTTTTCCCCCTCCAGACTCGGTCCAACGCAATGGGTTGGATGATTTTTCTGTGGGTAAGTTATGGATATGTTTCTTTAAAAGTTGGTTTGAAAGAAGAACAACAACTTATCTGCTATAATTTCAGACCTGTTTTACCCACATGATTTTTGCTGTACCATGAACTCATGTTTGGGGAAAATATGAATATATAAACTGGAAAAAAAAAGTTGGAAAAAGAAAAGATTTTGCTGTATTTTGTACACATGTTTTAGGGAAAAAGTAATGAGTATAAGGAACTGAAAAAGAAAAAGTCTGGAGATGTGAGCAGTAATTGCACTGGTATTGTGTAACCATTTTGTTATTCAGTGTGCTATGACCAAAGAGCAACAACTCACACTGGTAATTACATTTGCGCTGTGGAACCATTTTGTTGTTTGATGTGCTGCGACTGAGTGCAAGAACTGGCACTAATGTTTGCACACAAGTTGATGTCTCACTGTGTCTGAGGTCTAGACAACATGCTGATACATTGGAACAAAGGCAGAAACTGCATGCCCTGCAGTGTCGAACAGACTGGTGAGAGAGCAGATTTTGCCAAAGTATGCCGACGAATGAGGTTTGAAAGTAATATGTTTTGAAATGAAAACCATTCCTACTGTAGTTACTGGAAGTTCAGGTATCCATCTTTCTGCTGAGCCAGTAATATTAGGTGAAAAGTGAACATCCCCCCCCCCCCCCCCCCCCCCCCCCCCCCCCCCTCCCTCCGACCTTCTTTGCTTTTATGAAAAGAGTAAAAATTGGAGCAAGGTTCCCGTCCCTCTCCCCACGTCCCTGCATTACAAAAATTTGGAAGGTGTGCTGCCCACATTTTATGGAAAATAGATGCATTGTAGTTGAAATGTACTCCAACAGCAGTTTTAGGGTAACGCAGGTCTGTAGTTTGATGTTAATGTTGTCTAATAACAGATGCACAGTAAGCCTTCACATTGTTTGTCTTGGAAAGGTTTAATCATAAATGCAAAGGATATCCACTATAGTCCGGCTTCAAAGCGCTCACCTTTGCTGAGGGTCTAGAGCTAGTTGTATTGTTACTGGCCAGCTGATCACACAGGAAATTTTTCAGGACTGCCAGCATGTGGAGAAAAGAAAAATGGAAGGTAGAACAAAGGAATACATATATCTTCCAGCAAATGACAATATGGTAGCTAAATTGCAGAACCCTTTAGGGTAGATAAAATTAAGTCATGCTGAAATGGCCGTTTTCATTTTTCATTTTTCACTGTCTTTTGAAATAGATAAATAAACAAAATAAAAAAACAAGATCGTAGACAAGTAAAAAAATTAATGCAAACCATTAAAATGTAATGGCCTTGAAAAGGAAATTACTACATTGTACAAAGTATTGTATTATGCTGTTGCCTGATTCTCTTACAATTGACTGTCATTGAAAAAAAAAATTAAATGACAGTGAATTGAAAGTGATGTGTTCTGTGTGATTGTGATGTCACAACAGTAATGAAGCAATACCAAAAGGATGTGTAAACAGCAGTACAGTGTACAAGCATGCGTGCACACACACACACACACACGCACGCACGCACGCACGCACACACACACACACACACACACACACACACACACACACACACACACACACACACACACACACAAAAAGATCCATTAATGGTTTGCGAGTGTGCTGTGATTTTCAGGATATGGCCAGGGTGGTGCAAAACCCAAGGCTGCACCACAGTATGCTGTGGACCAGACATGCCTCACATAATGTCTCCTGGCCCTATGAGGACACCTATCAGTTTAGGCTTGCTTGTAGAATGTGAGTGTTGGGGCTATACTGTTTTGCTCGCATCATTTGCTATCCTGAAGTTGATAGCCACATTTTTAGAACATAAACATTTCGTGGGGTCTATGTTCAATGAAAGAGTGTGTTGAGAGTGGGGATGGTGAAATCTTAAATAGAGGTTTATGGTGGCTTACCTGTATTAACAACATTTGGAAAATTGGTGATGATTTTAGTTACATTCTGAGTTGACTTTCATGCTGCTGCTTGGTTGGGAAAATGGGCAAAACCTGAGCTGTAGTTTGAATGTGTTGCAATGAAATTGAGTTCAGTAAGGGCTGTCGCTCTTTTTGGCTGGCTGGATATGGAGGCAAGATTAATACTTTCCAGACGAGCGCGGCAGAGCAACGCCGCTTCCCTGCATGCGCGCGTGCACCGCACGTGCTTACAACCGTTGCAGACGTGCGATTTTCACACTTTTTTTATTTTATTTTATGTCTCCTAATATAAACCTAACAAGCAATTGTTATATATCAACGGAAAGGGTAAAGTGCGAACTTTGTAATGAGCATAGAATTAAAATACATTTTTGGTAAAATAACAATGCTTTTGTTACGGAAACAACATAAGTAAAATGTAGGAGAACACAATCTAGTTTACGTTTGTTTGGTTAGTATGACAATAGCAAATGAGGAAGAAAAGGGGCATAAAACTTCGCTCTTACTTTGAACAGATGCAGAGAAAGCCTGAGGTATTCAATATGTGTAATCCAAGTGAAATTTTTTTTTTTTTAAAGCATTTAAATCAATGCACACAGTACACACTTTTCACTGTTTTTGTTTCAGATGATACGACCTATAAAACTATTAAATACACAGAGCAAATAAAAATGAAGCTCAGATTCTTTTCGAAAAACGTGTACACCTTTACCCCCTCATTTTCTGAACTACTTTACTGAACCAGTTCTAAAACCGCATGTCATTCTCCTTCTGCCCGATATGTTGGTGAGGCAGGAAATTCCACACGTGCCTTACAGTGCCAGACGGGTCTCTTTGTCGGACTGCTCTAAGGTCACAAAGGTCATCGCTAGTGCATATAAACTTACCCTCCCAGTGGCTAGAACCCTGTTCTAAATATTTATGGCAGCTGCATCCCCTAGACGGTAGACAAGAGAGCATGGGAATTTTTTTATAGTTGTGCCGTCACGGAGGCACGGCACGTTCAGGCAGTACAGCAGTGCTGCCGTCACCAGTGCACGGCTCGTCGTGAACGGGTCGACAGAGTTGCCGTCACTATCGCACGGCGCGTCGCGAAAGTCCTAGTGATCTAAGATGTTTGAAGATGTGAATTTTTGTTTCAAATGGCAGGACTGGCGAGTTGAAGAAAAAGAAAACTACTGTTGATGCCGTAGAATATATTATTATAGGTGTGTTACTACAGGAGCATTAAGTAAAACTATCAACTGAGACAAAAATATCATGTTCAGACTTACACATTTATTTGTAATCTTCAAATTTCTGTGTGCATCTGAAACTTGGGCATTCAGTGCAGATAATGAAAGAGGAATCCAGACTTTGGCAATATGTCTCTACGGCAGCTCTTACAAAGATCACATTACAAAATTAGTTGGACAGCAAGACAGCCTGCTTGCTGCTGTCAGGTGGAGAAAGATGAAATGGTAAGAGCATGTCTCAAGAACTGAACAGCCTGATCACAATTATCCATCAGGGCATTGTTGGAAGGAGATGACGAAGAGGCGGATGGAAGAAGAGGTGGGAGGAAAATATGAAGGAGTAGAAAGGCCTGTCCTTTTCCAGCTCTCAGATGACAACCCATTTTATTTTGTCTGGTAGTTGTCTGCAGGGCTTCAGCAACAAGATAGTGATTGTAGTGAAAGTGAGGACAGTGAACAGTTTGAAATCAAACTGGAAAGGACATATCTTTATATTTACCTTCTGTCTGGGGTGTATTTGTAAATGTATTGGTTGAGTGACTTGTTGCAGGTGTGTTTTATCAAGACAGGTGAGGGCTACAGAGGCTACTGCTACAATCCCAGCATGGCACACAGGTGTGACAAAGATCTGTTGGTCATTCGGCGGAAAGAAAACCAGTCACTGAATTGGATCAAAATACGGCCTTTTCCGGCTCTTTTCAACAATAGATTTACTGAGTTTAAGGTAATTGGTGGTATGTGTGTGTTTGTGGCATGTGTGTGTGTGTGGCTTTGTACAAGAATTTGAATGTTACTGCTTTTAACAAAATTTATGTTAAATTTTTAGATGTCTTGTTAGTTTTACCATTTTTGTGAAATGTGTTTGTCTTATTATTAGGTATATCAGCCTTTGCACTTCAGTATGACACTGACAATGCATTACAAGCAAAAATGTGAGAATGCACAGCGTGACTGTAAACTAATAGCAATGATAACAGAAAGAAAATTTGGGTTTTAGGAACTCCAAATGTGGGTCCAAATTTTAGTTTCTATTTTCTCAAACCCTAATATAAAATGATGGTGTAGTCTTTGAAAAACTGAATCTTTTACAGGCAAAAGTGAATGGTATAAGGGTCTGATCTATTGAATTAATGGTTGTATTGTCATTTGGTCATTAAATTTGTTGGCAGTCTGGTAACCGAAACACTTTGGTTCTCTTAGACAAAGCACTACTGAAATCACTCAGCTGTCAGCCCAGTTAATGATTGTGCATGGCTTAGATGATGAAGGATGATGAGATACAAATTGCTTGCTACGTTTGTTTGATATTAAAACATAATGACATCTGCATGCGTACCTGAACAAAAAAATGATCTGTGCAGATGTGTCAGCAGTTCGTGAGTTCCATGCCTTGCAAGATAGGAGAATCGCGTTGCACATTTCCTCATAACAACATTGAGTTGAACCTTTGGTACATGGAGCGTGAAGGCAGCTTTAGTCATGCCAGATTCATGGAGGAACTTCGTAGGAATGGGATTGGTAAGTTCATTCTTCTAAAGTTGTTTATAGTCCCAGGTAAAGCGATAGATTTGGCTAAATAATGATCGTCAGACAAGCACTACAGGCTTCAGCCATTTGAAAAACCCTGATGGTTTGTATGTGTTTATAATATTGTATTAGATGATATGTAAGTTAATAATAATAATGATTATTTATGGCGCTTAATCTTACATCATAAGCCCTAAGCACATACAAATACATAAAAGGTTAAAGAAAACAAATGAAACCAATAAGAAGATGAGTATTGCAATAAGTACCATGCATCTACAAAGGTGCATATTGACTCACACCCACATGTGCACACACACACACACACACACACACACACACACACACACACACATACATACATATACAAACAACACATGATCCCACACACACTGTCGCACAATGGACACAACAGCATGTGCACATATACACACACACACACACACAGAGACTCGCGTACACACACACACACACACACACACACACACACACACACACACACACACACACACAAACACACACACACGCTCATGAACGCGCGTGCACACACACACACACACACACACAAATGAGATCTTTACCTTGCTTTATTTTGTTTCCAAATGATTTCATTCATTTGCGCACATGATAGGCAACATTGCCCATATTTGGCTTGCACAAGAGCATGCTCAGTTAAAAGTGAAAAGACTTTTTCAAGCAGACATTGAACGAATGAGCCTCAGACCCAAATGATAAATTTTCACTTTTTTTTCGAGCAAGCTCTTGAGAAAACTGGATTGTGGTCATGTGAGTTATTACATAAACAAAAGAAGAAAATTAACTTCAGAATACTGGACACTCCACCTCTCTTCCTTTCCCCTTCCTACCCCCCCCCCCCCCCCCCCCCCCCCCCCCCCCCCCCCCCTTTTACCCTCCCCCACCTTTCCCCCTTCTAATTCCTTTTTGTTACAGTGAATGTTTAAATGAACCACTTTGGAAAAAAAAAAAAAAAAAAAAACCCAGTGTGGTTTCGGTGGAACAGAGGCATGACATGAGTATGTGTAACCATAAATGTAAACGATATCTCAGATGAATAGTTTTGTATTGTTAAAAAGTGGTATTGATTTACAGATTGATAGCATGTGCATTTCTTCATACTTTGTTCTGTTAGTGCCCTTTTGAAAAGATCTCAAAATGACGCCCATCGCACAGAATGTGATGAAATTTGTGACAGCCGTTACTCTGAACAGCAGTAAACTTTTCAGCAAAGCCACACTGGTACCTATGTGAACTTGCAGTTGTATGATGTAGGTTTCCTTTCATTTTTAACTTGAAAGAACTCTTGCATTGCAGCATTCGTTTGCTTCCTGCTGCGTTGTTGTTCACGCGAGACTCTCTGCCTTGACAGATAACTCGGAGCAGCTGGCAGGATACAGAGCAGCACAGAAGGCAGCCCCCAAGACCATCCCAGGTCTGATTATAAGACAGAGTCTCGGCAGCGTAGGTCCTCGCCAGCCCCACCAGGACGCAGAAGCCCTAGCCCTGCCTTTGGTGCAGGGCCCCCCACCGTCGCAGCGCGTCCAGTCCCAGAACATGACCGTGCCACCACCACCTCCAGCGGCTGCGAGGCCCTTTCAGCAGACCTCGTCCTTCCAGAGAATGCCCGTGCCTCTGCAGCCGCTTGTCACTCCGGCGGCATCTCCGTACGTGATCATACATACTGCACCGGTTGTGACCACTTCAGTGCCTCCCCCTGTGAGTGGAATTCTGTTGGGCTGGTTTGGAGGGTAGTGTGTGATTTTGTGTTGTAACATGTTTTGTGGTGTATACTGATAAGTAAGTTTTGGCAATATTGTACAGTATGTTACCTGAATCCCTGGGGAAGGTTACAGTGGAGACAGTAGGCCGTTTGTGGACTTGGGCACTGGAATTTGGCTATCCAACTTCTTTTGAAAAACGACAACAGAAAAATTTGGCACGTAAGACCATTTCATATGTTGTTGATTGTTTAAACTTTTCCTGAAAAGCAAAAAAAAACCATTAAGCAGTAAATTTTGGTGTTTAACTTTTATATTACTGCCTGCTGCATTACGGGCCAGTACTTTTTTGCTGTGAGAACTGTGTTTATTCTGTCAGCATTTTTCTCTCCGATGTACAGTTTCGAGAAAGAATGGAAGTGAATAAGGTACTCGTGTTATTCTTTATGTATATTACAGGACAGGATAAACAGACATTGTATAATTATATTGTTAGTGTGGAATTTATGTTGTAATCAGAATGATATGCTTTAACGGCTGTGTACGGATGTGATATCGTGTAGTAAGTCATAATAGTTGGCATGTAGTATATCACAAAATAACGCCCTCCCCCCCCCCCCCCCCCCCCCCCCTCCAAAAGAATGCTTGTCATTGGACAACAGCATGTATATGTTGTATGACGAAATGACCCATCCCCACCCCCCATAACAGACATGGTCAGATCAGCACAAACACCCATTCTTCCCAGAGATTGAGCTGCAAGCCTGAACCTCTTGGATGCTTACCTCATAATTTAGATTGACATGTTGTCACTGAAGTACCTCTGCATTTGCTTCTTAGGGAAGTATGTGTGTCCAAGTATGGATAAGGTATTTGTTTGGACAGGTAGGTATATCATAAAACTTCTTACAGTAATGAAATTACTATTCATGCAAGTGCCGAGAATATCCAGTTTTTTTTTCATCTTTATCAACTTTTAGGATCAGATAATGAACTAACAATGAGAATCTCTTTTGATTTATAAATACAAAATGTCGAAAGTTCTGATCACTGTTCAGTGTTTTAGATATTACTATCAGAATGAGCCAGCTGAGTAGATAGATTGGGAGGCTATTGTTTGATTGCACCCCTTTAGTAGGGTGTTGGCCTACTGACGATTAAAATATTCAGTCCGTATTCTCCCCTGTCTCTCTTTGTCTGTCTATCTGTCTCTCCCTCCCTCTCTCCCTCTCTGTCTCTCATTCCTGAAGGAACAATGGCCAAATGAGAAAAAAGCATCTTCTTGCTTATATGTACCCCTGGGAATAAATATTATCAATCAATTAGTCTCCCCACCCCACCCCGGTCATCTCTGACTTTTTCTATATAAGAACGTGCATGCGTGTGCGCGCACACACACACACACACACATACACACACACACACACACACACACACACACACTCACGCCATTTGCACAGGCATACCCACATTTTTAGCTCATGCACTTAAATTCCTGCACACCCCCCGTTTGCCCACAAAGGGTGCATTGTCTAAACATCAATGGTAATGTTCCAGGGTAGTGTCCCGCGCATGCCTCCTCCACCCCAGGCGCCTCAGCTAAGGCCTGCCGCTGCTGCTTCCAGCAAACCGGCCACTTCACATCTTCCTTCCCTCGCCAGCCTCCCACAATTCCTGAAAGATTATGACTATAAGATTGTGTGTCCTGATTGTTTTAGGTTTGAAAACTTTCCTGGAAGGTACACCTACCATGCCAACTTAAACCATGTGTGTGAGGAGAATGTTCTAGCCGTGAAGCAGAGAAACTTCCCCAATTCTCAGTGGATGCGCGTGCGTGAGCGTACCAATCATCGCGATTTCCCCCAGGAAAGTACATCATGTGTAAGAGCATCAGCACCAACAAGCCTGAGTTGTGTCGTTACGGGGAGTTTGAGTGCAGTTTTGCTCACAGCGAGGCTGAGCAGCGGATTTGGGGCATGGAGAAAACTGGCAAGTTTTCCATTACAGATTTCATCCTACAGAACCGCAAGTCGGAGTCATCGCGGGGTTTCTCTGTGGCAGAGCTGCTGAAAAAGTATGGCGGATTCTTTACCAATGTGTGCCGGAAATGCTTCTTTGGACGCCCTCCTCGCGTCAGCGAAGAGGGGCCCAATAATTGCTGCAATGGTAAGGTTCAGTAGCTGCCACAGGCATGGAGAGAGAAAGAGAGATGCAGGATTTGAGTGCATTCAGTATGTATTTTGCCTGGAGAATAATGCCATGTTTCATTTGCATTAAGAGTGCAGATTTGTGTGGTTAGGAACCCTGGTGATCGAGTGACCGGATCTTTTCAGAAGAAATGTTCCATAAAACTGAAAAGATGGAGAATTTTTACAGTGTATCTTTACCATGCTATGTGGTCACAAAATGAAGACTTGTCTCATTACATAAATTAGTACATTAACTATTCTGTTTATTTGTGATATTTGTGTGTATGCGTCCACTTCGGTATTCATGTACTTATAGGTTTATTTCCATCATTTTGCAGGAAACAGGATTATATTTTTAAATGCAAGGCAAGGGAGATAAAAAACACTTTTTACCCTGACTTGTTGTTGCAGGCACTACAAAGCATCCCTGGGACAAGTCCCTGGTGTTAGCTCACATTGACACAGCCTCTGGAAAGCTGACTGTGATCGATAGGCGGAAGTTCACACACAAAGGAGCTTTCTTCCGCATCTGCAAGTTCCTCCATTTCTGTCAGGATCAGGTACATGTCTTTAGGGGGGGATGGGTACGAGTGTCTGCAAGCATTGTAGGCTTGTGAAGGGTTTTTGCCATCTCTGGATTTTGATTGCATGTGTCTACCATTGATGTGACATGGATATTCCTTGAAAATTCTAGAGGAGGGTTACTGCAGACAAAACCTTTGGGTCTGTGTGATCTTACTAGTGAAGCAGTGTGATCTTACTAGTGAAGGGCCATGGTCATCAAGAGAGCCAGGGAGATATGTAGCGGGTAGATGGAAGTGGGGAAGGGAGGGGAAATGGATGCTCAGTCGGCATAACATTGTGGGAGGATCTTGATTGTATATATTTCTGTTAAGTATTTATTAATTATGGTGTGTATGTGTGTGTGTTATGGCTATTGATGTAAGTATGAAAGTATGTATCAAACTGAATTTTTTTTAAGTAAAAAAGAAATTCTGCTATACATTACCTTTCATACTGCCCTTTTCTAGAATTTGTTGACCATTTAAAAGATGTAGCAGACGTTTACAAGGAGCAGTCATAAAAAAAAATCCTTTAGGAATGTTTTAAAATCAAAGATAAAGCTTCTGTTTAGTTATGCTTTTGTCATTTTGTTAACATTGGAAGATTTTCGGAAATGGACAGGATAGTCTGACCTGACCATACAGAGGAGTTTAAAGTACATCACCATCAGGTTAATTATTCTGCCAAAGCTAGCACTGGCCCCATCCAGCTGGTTCGGGCACTTTTGAGAATGGAACTTATGATACCTTCTGAGTATATAATAGCAAGGAGTGAGTGATGTGGTTTGTTTACCCCTTATGGTTTACAGCTCGGAAATTCATCTTTTGGTTTTTAAACAACCTTTTGAAAAAAAATTTAAACAAAGAGCACATTTAATTTTTGTGTCCAGTTCATCTGGAATTTCTGAATATGATGTTGAATGAATAGCAGAATTAGCATCGCACTCAATGAGAGTGTAAACAGTATGACTGTGTGTGTGTGTTTGTGTGTGTGTGTGTGTGTGCGTGTGCGTGTGCGCATGTGTGTGTGTGTGTGTGTGTTGTGTGTGTGTGTGTGCATGCAAGGCATTTATTCTTTTGTTTGTGCTAAACTGTTAACTGCATACCTAAATGTATTTTTCCCTTGTGTCCACTCAGCTTACAGACAGGTGTTTGTCAGCCCATGGTTTCCTTGAACGTGATGTGTGGATGTTGGAGCGAGACACCAATGTTTCCCGGGCAGAGCTGATCCGATTGAGTCAGGAAAGGCAGCATGGCTCGCCACAGCAACAGCAGCCACCGCCACCGCCACCACCACAGCAGCAGCAACAACAGGTAGGAGGGGAGCATTATCATTTTGTGTGATGTTTGTCTCCTACAGTTTCTTGTGTCAGTCTGGTGTGTGTGTGTGTGTGTGTGTGTGTGTGTGTGTGTGTGTGTGTGTGTGCTTGCTGTGCACATGTGCCTGCTGGCATGTGTATGTGTATGTTAGGATGTATGCAGTACTTGAGCAGGTGTGAATAGGTATGTGTTTGCGTATGCTTGTTGTAAGTGTATATGCTACATTGTAAAATGTGACCCTGTAAATCATCTGTAATCTGTGTAATTTGAATATCCATGTTCAGATGCATCTTTAACCCTCTTCAGTATGCACTTATTTGAGCTTAGTTACACCACCGAAAACCATCGGTAAGATAGGTAACTCCGTAATTTGAACATGGTTACCCAATTAAAAAAATAATTTAAAAAGAGAGGAAAGGAAAGAATGAAACGAAAGTAATTTTTAAAATTCCTACGAATATATATGTTGCTATACCGTAAGTTTGAAGAATGTCACATGAGCCATTTACTCGTGGAAAAAAAAAAAACTACTTCACAACTTTCTTCCGAATCGTTGCTCATCATACCTGGAACCTCATCCCAGTCGAAATCTAGGTCACTCTAAGCTTCATTACCCAGCACTTTCACTAAGTCTTATGCCGTAAATTCTACAAATCACAGTTATCTCCATCACTAAATCTCATTATAGAACGGCAGAAATCAAGGTTAGCCATGGTGAAAAACAGCATTTCGACTCAAAACTTTAAAAAAAATTCGTAACTCGAGAACCACGGCACACATCGACTCGCGGTTTTTTGCAGACGGTAGAAAATGGCTACAGGAAGAAGGGAAATCACGTTCTCGCGAGACTTCCTTTTCTACGAGAAACATGGCGGCGCCCATTGTTGCCACGTGTTTTACCGGGCGCTGGCAGGCGCTCAGCGTTTTGGCTGTGTGATTCCGGTTGGGCGCTAGCGGGCGCCCGATTGTCAAGAGTTTAGTTTAGTAAATGAATATGTAACTTTGAAAATGTGGAAAAATTAGCCCAGTTTCTGGCTGTTCATAGTATTCTGTGCACACATTAAATTTAATCTGGATCATTTCACCTATACTTTAAAAAAAAAAAAATTTGCAGGAGGGTTCTTACTGTTTGAATCTTGAAAAAGAGAGAACCTCCTTGTATCATATATGTATATGGTTATATAATAATGGTCATGTACTTTTTCCCCAGAGTTCTGAACAGCATTCGTTCGCTGCATGCATTTACACATGTGAGCTGTGTGCACACATACACAAGTAAGTGGGTGCGTGCATGTATACACACACACTCACCTACAGTGGTACATGCATACGCGCACATATGCACACATACGCGCACACACGCACGCACGTGCACACACACACACACACACACACACACACACACACACATTCCCAAACCATCTTTAATGGGAGGGAAACAAAACAACAACTGTACACGTAATCAAAAAGAATTCCATCGTTTCATGCAGCAGAGGGCGTGGGGAGCTTGGGGTAGTGGCCCGCCACCCAAACCGCCGCCAGCAGCCCCCTCGGCCCCCAGAGCTCAGACTGGGTATGCTTCCAGTGCGGATGCAGTGAGCGGCAGAGAGAAAGTGCCCCACACCGTGCACGAGTTTTGTGGCATGTGCTGGACCAGCGGGGCCAGGAGTCTTCAGGACGGCACCAACAACAAATGTGTCAAGGGACACGCGAATTTCTTGATGAAAAGAGTGAGTGGAAAACGTGGCTGTGGGGCAGTGTTTGGTTGGCAGGAGCATACTGGGGAGTGAATTAGAGAGTGAAGGGGAGAACGGACATTTCCTTGCAAGTGTCGTTGCAGGCCTGATAGATCCACCCAGGACTAAATAGTAATGCATATTCTGTTCATGTCTCGTGAAGGACGTGGAAAGAAGATGCTCGCTTCAGATGTAGAAGCTAACTGACGCTTTATTTTATCTGCCCTTGCGATCTGAAAAAAAAAAACAGGGTTAAGTGAACACATGTTTTATTCACTCAGGTATACTACCCCTTTGAGTTTTCCCAGAATTTCTTATTTTAGGAATCTTCCTAAAATCCCATATTCGGTGAAGAAATTTCAGAATTTTGCTTAAAGATGTGGGATTTGGGTATTGTTTCTGAGAGGACTGATAAAGTATTGCAGGTTAAAACCCAATGATGATATGTGAGTATAGGGAATTGACTTTGATGAGATTACATCTCTGATATGGCCCTTAAGGTCAGCTGGCCTATAAATAGCATGCAATTGAAATTGAATGAATATTGGCAGTTGTGTGTCGTGGAAAATGCTTGTTCTGTTTTAAACCCCACATTTGTTAGCTTAAGCAGAAGGGGTGGGACTGAAAATGCTTTCAGTGAAAAGCCAAAATCTTTCCTCTCTACCGACCTTCCCTCTTTTATCCCATGAATCCTGAATTTGGTCCAGATGATTGGAGCCATCTTATGATTATTCAGGATGATGAAGATGATGGCTGCAGATCTGAAGAACGGGGTTGCTTTTGCTGCATTTGAACAACAGTACCCCTCAGAGGTGTTCTGAGCATGTTCCTCAGCGTTCATCCTAGCACATCAGTTGGTCTTTGAATTTAAATGTAAAGAGTTCCTCATTCTTTTTGATTCACTGCCCGCTTTGGAGGCCATTGCTGGCCATGACCTCAAGTACCTTCAACTGCTGTAATTGAATTGCGCAAAGTTTCTGAAATCTTGATGGTTGCAATACATGTAGTTTTTGCTTTGATTCCTGTCATGTCAGCATCAAGGCAATGAAATGGTCAGTCAACCTGCCAAGAATGCCACAAATAGAAAGTTGAGCAGATTCTGTATCTCTCATGCCAGTCTGAAACCAATAGCCCAGGCTTATGTCAAAGACCTTTGACAAGAGGAATGGAACTCACAGATGAAAATAAGCTCATCCAAATCTGCCCAAACCTGAAAGTTTTTACCATGTGTAATGAGGGAACCATAAAGAAAAAACAGTCCTGTGCTGTTTGCCCAAGCCAGTCCTTTTACACTAACTTGTATCTTTTTAAGAGTGAAGATGCTTCATTGTTCATTCTATGTAAAGTACTGCACACTAAAAAAGATATTCTTGTAAAGAGCTGGGACATGATGTCAGACATAAACACTTTACAGCAGACTCCATGAGAATCTCGTTCAGAGATGTCCCACCTGATTTGATGCAGGATGCCAAGTGAGCGTTCTTAACGACTGGCTCTCTGTCTGAAAAAATAGCCTTCACAGAAGGAATACCAGAACAAGATGGAAGAGTGTTGAGCAAGGCCTCATTTTGAACACATGAACCTGAGCGACCTTCTGGGAAGTTCAAGGACAAAAAAATGGCATGTTGGAAACGGACTTCTCGAAAAGAGAGGTTTTAAGGCACACACTGGAGGAGCGGAAGAATCAAAGTTGGTCTCCGTGACAACAGACTAAGCATTTTCTGGCGCTGCTTTGACAAGAGAAAATTAAGAACTTGGCAAGAATCTTCATCATTATAGCATTCTTCATCATCATCAGTAGGAAAATCAGCATCATAATGCCTTCTACACAGAGTAACTGGTTGTGGTGAGGTTGTTGTGACAACAATGCAGTAAAATGAAATATGAAGCCATGTTTCTTTCACATCCAGATCTTCGTCATCGGCGGCATCATGAAGGAGCTGCGCACCTTGCCCAGCATCATCCCACGCAACCTGAACTTTGCCCTGTGCAACTTCATCCAGCAGAAGAGGAAGTGTCAGTTCGCAGGCCCGGGCCCCTGTCAGTTTGCCCACAGCGATGAGGAGAGGGTCATCTGGATCTGGATGGCACGAAACCGTGGTAGGTGCTTTCGATTCTGTGTACGAGATACAGACACAGGCAGCGTTGGTCAGGGAATAAATGTTTGGATATAAACAATGCTGCTTTGAAGTGGAAGTGTGCGTGTTCTAGTGCTCGCATCTAAAACCCTGTTCAGACAGGAAATGCACTGGTGTATAGGCATTGGGGAAAAGCGCTGGCATATAAAATAACTGCATCATTGGAACCGTGATGATGCAGCAACTATTCAACTGGAAATGACCCCATATTTTTGAGTGAGAATTAATTTGATTGGATGATTTTAGGAAAAAATAAGAATAGGTGATTTGCAAACTGCAGACACCAAAGTTGTGTGGAGTAGAGACAGCAGCAAATCTGGCATGTATTTAACAGAATGAGGAGATTTATTGAAGAAAATGATTAGTGACCAAGTTAAAGGCATGTTGTCTTGTGCCTTTTGTGCAGAGATAATTGTTGGAAGTTTGGTTGCTGATTTTTGGTTGGGTTGAAAATGGGGTCAGTTGCCAACTGAAAGGTCATAAACAAAGCCTTTATCACTTTATGCTTGAAACTGCAGTCTGACAAAAAATTATTTGATAACATTGAAAAAAGCACGATTATTATGTTCAACAAAACATTTTAGATTGAAATTTGATCATTGTCTCTGTTTTCAGCGATAAATAGACATTTTAGATTGAAATTTGTCATTTTTGTTTTGAGCGGTAAACAGTGATGACTTGGCTGGGATTTGAATCGGGGTCAGAGGTTTGAGTTGCCAAATGTACATTTAGATCAGTTCATGGAATTTGTCTTGTTTTTCTGTTGAATCCCAATGCAAGTCAAAATTATAAGGCAAGTGAACTTTGAAGAAGTGTTTCAAATGTAAACCTGGCATGATTTTAAAAGTCTGTATGTTATAAATTCTGGGTTTTGTTAGAATAAAAAGAACTGCCAACATTGCATGTGGTGAAATGGCAGCATCACTGATGGACCCATTTCAGTGCAATGACATTGACAGTGTTGCTGTCAGTCACATTCACTTGTGTCAGTAATGTATTTTTAACATTCTTTTCAGAGTGTTTTCTTTTTTCCTTTATCTCTCTTTCTTTCTTTTTTTTTTTTTTTTTTTGTGTTTTTACCTCAGTACTGTAGTTTGTGAAGCCAAAATAATGTGCAGTTCATGATTTAACAAACTTGGCGTTTTTGATGACTGATTCAGTTGGCAAAATTTGATATAACTTTTATATTTGAGCTTTAATTATGAATGTTTGTATAGCTAATGAAGTGGGAAAAACAATTCATCTAAATTTCATCAGCATATACCATGCATTAAAAATCACTCCTTTACATAGAAAATGGTAACTGTTAACATTATTTTCACTAGTAGATTTGTTAACATTATTTTCACTAGTAGATTTTCACTTCCAAGTAAGTTTTTTGCATTTATTTTGTTGAATTTATATATAACAATTAATGGAAAATTTATTTCTGAGTATAATCATACAATACACAGTCGATCAAATAACAAATCATTAGAAACACAAAAGACAGATTTAATGATGGGAACCTGAAACTGGCCAGGACGGTGCCAGAGGCTTAGATCAGGGACATGATATGCTCTGAGGGTCTCAGCTCAGAGGCTGGACTTAGAGAAAGTTCCGTTATATGAAAATGGGTTATCCTGAGGGAGGATGGTGAGGCCAAAACATGCCTTGAAAACCACGGAGAGCATTTGTGTTGTTCGAAACCCATGCCCTACTACTCATTAGTCTGTGAAACTAACCACTGTGCTTCTGTAACTGGTGATGAAAATAATTCCTGTCTTTGGTAGTGCACAGGTTAGAGGACGTAGTGAAGGCTTGCAAAGAGGATGCCAGGAGATCCAAAATCAACCAAGGGGACTCGGTGGTGACCGCCACAACAACTGTGCCACAGCGGAGTCCAGTGCGGCTGCCCACCAACCTGCAAAACAATTCCCACTACTGTCGCTACTACTGCTCGGTGCAGTGCAACAGCGAGAGGCAGTGGGAGGAGCACTGCGCTTCAGAGAAGCACACCTTCAATGTCAACTCGGACAAGGATCACCAGTGGAACTTCCGTCAGCCTCCCTGGGGTCAGGCAGCAACCTGGCCCTATGTTCCAAGTAAGAAAGTTGGGTTTGCTGCAGGCACCGCTGTTAGGGATACCTATGTCATCATCTTTGCCTCCCTGGGGTCAGGGCAGCAACCTGGCCCTATGTTCCAAGTAAGAAAGTTGGGTTTTGCGGCAGGCACCGCTGTTAGGGATACCTATGTCATCATCTTTGCCTCCCTGGGGTCAGGGCAGCAACCTGGCCCTATGTTCCAAGTAAGAAAGTTGGGTTTGCTGCAGGCACCACTGTTGGGGATATCTATGTCATCACCTTGTATCAAAAGCAGAAGCAGTAGAATGGATCTACATTTAATTTTGAATTGTTTGAGGCTCTTACATTTACAGGTGAGTCATTTTTTGAGGTCTGTAGGTGCTTGGCTCATGAAGTGCAGCAGGAAAAAGGTGACGCTACGCTGTGTCCTGATTTGTGCTGAGTGTGGCAAACGACACATATAGGGGTTTGCTTCCTTTCATCAGACTTTGTGTTCACAGTCTGTGGGTGCAGAGGTACTGCTGGAGCCTGGCAGACTGTGTGTTGAGAACTCCGTCCATGGCTCACAGAAACAAGTTCAGGACTAAGGTTTCTGGGGAAGAGTGTGGGACTGATACTGTTGACACCTGACCTTGGTATACTGTGTAATATAGGGAAAAAAAAAAAAAAAAAAAAAGAGTGCTTTGTAATTAAGATTTTCAACTTCAAAAAGGCTAAGAATATTTTGAAATGTGTCGTTGCTATTGCTAGCTCAGCCTTTACATGACTCCTCTGACTATATGGTATTCAATATTGCTAGTGGAATATACATGACTCCGCAGACTATATGGTATTCGATATTGCTAGTGGAACATACATGACTCCTCTGACTATATGGTATTCAATCAATATTGCTATGGGATTCATGCATGACTCCTCTGACTGCTGACTGTATGGTATTCAAACACTAGTGGAATATACATGACTCCGCTGACTATATGGTATTCAATATTGCTAGTGGAACATACATGACTCCGCTGACTATATGGTATTCTAGTGGAACATAACGCTAGTGGAACATACATGACTCCGCTGACTATGTGGTATTCAATAATATTGCTAGTGGAATATACATGACTCCGCTGACTATATGGTATTCAATATTGCTAGTGGAACATACATGACTCCGCTGACTATATGGTATTCAACATTGCTAGTGGAATATACTTGGAAGCATCCATCCAGTATACTGTACTTCCCTTACAAATGCTCTTTGTGCTGGGTTACAGACACATGGACGGTGGTGGCTGTCAGTATTCACATGCCCCAGACATGTTTCAACCTCTGCAGCAGCATGCTCACAGCCAGGAGGAGCTGGATGAATGGCGTGAACGCTGTGAATGGCGTCAGATGAAGCGGACCCTGGCCAAAGAGCAGAACATGTTTTCATACATGGATAACTTGCTGGAAGCTTACAACTCTGCAGACTCCCAGGTCACAGAGGTGGGTACTGAGTGACAGTAGTGATAGGAATAAAATGAAAGATATTTCTCTCAACAAAATGTCTTGGGTGTTTGCGAGTAAACACAGTCGAGGTTCCTGTGTATGTGTGTGTGTGTGCATTCATTTATTGGGAGTTACTTTGATTTCATGAAAATGAGGTTTGAGACTTTTTGGCATGCAAATAAGAGTAATTCTTTTAAATGTTTACTTAAGTGTAGTAGATTGAATTTGTCATACATGGGATCATGGGCAAAGCTTTTATGCTGATAAGATCAGAGAATATCTTTGTTTATATATTTAGAAAAAAAAAACTGATTTGATTGTATTGATTTCATTTCATTCTGTTACATTGATTCTTCATTTATCAGCTTGTTTTAATATCTTCAAACCTTGAGTTGGCTCGCTTCGTCTTCTTGGACACTGTTTTTGTTTGTCTTGACTCTGAGAGTAAAGAGCACCAAGAGGACCTCATTGTATCAGTGATGCATACTTCTCTGTTTCAGATGTCAGAGACATTGTCTGGTGTTCAGGTGAAGTGTAAAGAGCCTTTAGAGGAATTCCGGCAGGAGAAAAACGCTTTGCTTGTGTGGACCTTCCTGATCAAAACACAGGTAGCTGGCCATCTGTCGTTTCATGTTTTTTTTTATAAATTGCGTGTGTGTGTGTAGAGGTGAGGTAGTCAGGTGTGCAGGAGGAGGGTACAATGCAGTGTTTGAAAAGAATGTTTAGGTGCTTTGTTTTGGTTGGTTTTTTTATTCTGTTTAAGCTTTTTGCACTTTGGATCTGGCCAAAAAGAACAGCGCCTGAAAGGGCAGTGAATGTGGCATGCTTGGATTGAATTTGATACGCATTTCATGTGTCCATTTCTGCCCTGTATGACACGTGTCTTTCCCTCTGTGTCCCATGATGGTGAAGCCTGTGGAATTGACTGATTTTCAGCTGTCCCTGCAGAAAGTGGCGCTGCTTCACCACAGCGCAAGACTCCATTTTTCTTCCTGCAGTCCATTGATGGCAGCAAGCATCAGATCGCCACGGTGTCTTTCGAAGATGTGGATGATAAAGGGAACCCCATGATGTGTGAGCGTTCACTTTACGGGGGGCATGTTTGGTTCCTTCAGCCAGTGGCTGTCCCTGGAAAGTGGCGCTGCTTCACCACAGCGCAAGACTCCATTTCTTCCTGCAGTCCATTGATGGCAGCAAGCATCAGATCGCCACGGGTGAAGAGTTCGAAGATGTGGATGATAAAGGGAACCCCTGCTATCGTGTGAGCGTTCACTTTACGGGGGGCATGTTTGGTTCCTTCAGCCAGTGGCTGGCCCTGGACTTCGGCAGGAAGCCTGTGCTGCTGAGGAAACTGAACGTGGAGCTTGGACACGAGACAGTGCATGAGAAGGTGGGTGACGGGTTGGACCGCTTTGTGTTCTTCAGTGTCTTCTGATGCTCTGTCTGAAAACTTGAAATGGTCATTTCCTATATCTGAAAACTTGAAATGGTCATTTCCTGTGTCTGAAAACTTGAGATGGTCGTTTCCTATGTCTGAAAACTTGAAATGGTTGTTTTTCTATGTCTGAAAACTTGAAATGGTCATTTCTATGTCTGAAAACTTGAAATGGTCATTTCTATGTCTGAAAACTTGAAATGGTCTTTTCTGTGTCTGAAAACTTGAAATGGTCATTCGTATGTCTGAAAACTTGAAATGGTCATTTCCTATGTCTGAAAACTTGAAATGGTCATTCGTATGTCTGAAAACTTGAAATGGTCATTCGTATGTCTGAAAACTTGAAATAGTCATTCGTATGTCTGAAAACTTGAAATGGTCATTTGTATGTCTGAAAACTTGAAATGGTCATTCCTGTGTCTAAATACTTGAAATGGTCATTCCTGTGTCTGAAAACTTCAAATGGTCATTCCTATGTCTGAAAACTTCAAATGGTCATTTCCTATGTCTGAAAACTTCAAATGGTCATTTCCAATGCTGGAAACCAGTGTACTCCAACAATTCAGAATTAAATTGAATTTGATTTATCAGGAACTCAAGGAAATGTTAGTGTAGTTGCCTTTTTTTATACTTTGCTTCAGGTATAGTTTTGTAACTATGTGTTTTTCTTCCTTTCCTTGAGTGTGTTTGTGCTGTGTGTGCATCTTTAAAACTAAAGAGAAGACGTGCATTTGCACAGGGACTAGAAGAAGCACAAACAAACTTAACCATTTGAAGTATGCTGTCAGCATTCATTTTCTTCTGTTGTATACCCTCACACAGATGATGTGAAGCAAGGCTTGGAGTCTGAAAATGTATATCATGAAAAGGCGTTTCTTGCGACCAGTAGAAGAGAATTTTAGAAATATTTATGTGGATGGAAATGTTGTTGAATGCACTATAGTATAACAGGAAAAAAAGTACCATCCTGTGCATGCCCCTCTCTTCCTTGTCATCATTCTCTCATCCCATCCGTGCTCCAGCCAAGTGGCTTATTGTTTTTAGTGTTCATAACATGGATTTTTCACTTACTACTTATTGAACACAGTGTCAAATCTGATTTTTAACTCTGTAGAAAGTGTATTTTCATTTTGTTTATGGACTATTATTTTGGTCGTCATGTAGATTTTTCATTGCTGGTTATAAACACACTTGTATCTACTTGTTAGGTGAATGTTTCAGTGTTCATGTCACTGGGTGAATTTTTCACTACATGGGAAATAAATGGACTGATGTCAACAACAGGTCAAAGATTTGCGTCAAAAGCTGGCCTTTCATCGCTGGACGAAGGAGAACCGGCAGGTGATACCCTACCACTACACGTATGATGACACAATGTTGGAGCTGATGCAGAAGTACAAGGAGCCCACGTCAGAGGTGTTGGTCACCCAGGACAGCATCAAGCCGCTGAATCAGCACAACTATGTGCACAAAATGCACAAGATGCTGCAACTGGAAGAGATCACACGTCACAAGCTCATCAGCACGTATGTCAGTCAGTTGTTACTTTAGATTTTTTTTTTTTTTGTTCTAATGGCAGAAGGCGGGCTGGGATCTGCTGCTGCATCTTCTTTGCTAGTTTTTTCTCATAGTTACCTATCCAAACAAATATCTTGTCCTAACTTTGCATGGAACTTTGCCATATCATCAGGATCCTAAATCACATTTCCATACCCATTTGGGCAGCAAAAGTGATCGTCCTTAATGAGTTTTTTTTCTCTCTATGTTGTCTCTATATTCGTCCCTCTCTGTGTGACACCTTAGACCAGTCATTGGTCAAGAAGGTCATCCTGTTGCAAATGGCCCAGAGTTTTGTGTCCATTCTTCAGCTTTGGTTTGATCTAGCTTGATTTGAAGTCTTAGGTTCCTCGGCTTCTTCCTCCGTCATTGCAGTTCATTTGTGCCAACGTTAGCGAGTCAGGCAGGGATGTACACCTTTTCCCCTCTTCCTGTAGACTATCAGTATGTGTTCACAGCAGGAGGAGACAGACCATTATGTACGTCCTTGGACTGAGAGCAGTCTTCCTTGCTCTTTGCTGTTCTCAGATTCTGAAAGGCAAACTGTTACATTGTGCGCAGGCAGCTCCATCTCCCTAAAGAATCAAGGTGGGACTCACGCCAGGGCCTTGAACAACATGGCAATGTCTTTACATCTGTTTTGTCAATCTGTAGAGGTCTCCCTGCTTATGAAACGCATATCTTTGGCAAGCTGAATGTTTTTGTGGATTCTCTTTCCAGGAGGGCTGGGGTTGCCCCCTCAGAATGGATGTTGAACGTGGCCCTGTTCAGGTCAATATGCCAAGTACTGGGAACACCTTACTTAATTTTGTTTGCCACCAGGTGGAACAAACAGCTACCAGTCTTCGTATCTCCTGTTCCAGTCTCCTCGGCTGTCATTGTGGATGCACTGTCTTATGGGAAGGGAGGTTTACATATGCAATTCCACCCTCTTCACTCATTCCAGCAGTGTTAAAGCGTCCAGAGAGAACTTCCTCATTCGTCCACTGACGTGGACAAAAAGTTGGATCAGCCTCCTAATTAGTCTTCTGGTAAAAGTCCAGTTCCCCTGCTAGTGAGACTGGACTTGCTGTCTCTGCCCAGATTCAAGAAATAGCACTCAGGCCCTGTGTCCCTTTCTCTCCATACCAGCATTGGGCGAGACTTCATTACAGAGAATTGTTTCTGCCCTTCATGCATGGAAAAAATCCTGGCTTGTCAGGGAGTCTTCTTTGAAAGTGCGTAACAGCAAGTGGAAGGTCTTCATGAAATGGTGCAGTCAGACTGAGATTTCTACTGGCAGCTGCTAAAATGAAGACGCGGCTCACTTTCTTAAAACCTTAGAAACAAAAAGGGTAAGGAAAGTGAGTAGTATTAGGACATTCAGGTCAGCAGTTGCTAAAACCTTTAAAACCATGGGGAGAGACCTTGACATCAGTCATGATTGGTACCTTTCAGAGTTGGTTTCGTACTACTTACCACTGGTCCTCGAGTATCTACCTCCAGTGAATTTTAGCCACTCGCCAAATGCTCTGTTAAGATCCACGCTCAAGACATTTTCTTTTTAAATTTATCTTTGTTCAGCCTGAAGAGTGAATGGAATTTCATGCCTTCACCAGGGACCCATGGTCCCTGAAGTGGCACAGTGATTGCTCAGTCACCCTCTCCACATGCCATTTCCTGCCCCAAAAACTGCAAACCTGAAGAACGATACTTGGTGATAATCTTGCCTCCAGTGACCCCTTCGTCATCCAGTCCCAGGCCCAGATGATCAAAGGTGGAGCAGGTGAACTGTCCTGTCGGAGCGCTGACTACATAACTTCAGTTGTCAGAGTCAGGCCCCCAGAGTTCCCTTCCATGTCAGGGAAACGGTGTTAAGGAACCTCAGATGAGAAGCAGAAGCTCCTGGCTAAGGCAAGTAACTCGCCAGGTACATATGTCTTTGGCCAGAAACCGCTTCCCCCTAAACGAATATAAGGGCACACAAAGTCCAGCCTTTTTCTGCCAGTTTCATCTTCGGGCAGAGCCTAGCAGTCACTGACATCGCAGCAGGCTGGAAATCTGAGACAAACTTGGGTAGGTTTTACCTCCACAACATGACCGTAGAAATTGAGGCTCTTCGTTAGGGGCATAGTAGTTGGCTAGGTGGCAATGTATCTCTGTTGATTTCACATTGACCCTTTCTTTTTGGATACCCTGTTTTTGTATATCGCTTCCTCCCACGTGTATTTTTTGCACTTTGTTCAAGTTGCCATTGATATTTATGTGATGTGTGTTTGAAAGGGTCTTTGAAGTGGCACTCGGCTCTCACTTTCCTAATGTCTTGTGAAGGTTCTTCTCCTTTTCCTGAAACAGGGCTTGCGAAATTCTTTTCTTTTTAACATGTGCTTTTGTTTGTCAAGTTTGTGCATTATTTTAGGGAGAGTGAGAGGCCCTAAATGGCCTCTTTTGCCAAGTTCTGGGGTTTGGAAACTGTATGGAGAATTCTAGTGCAGGATCAGTGTCTTCCAGTTCAGGTGAGCGTACTTCCCTTTATCTTTTGGCGTTTATTTGAATTGGTAAGGAAGTTTGAGGAAAAGGAATTTTACTCCTTAAAGTGGGGTTACGTTGTACTTGTCTGTCAAAACACTAGGATACCTTCCCACCTCACTGCTTAGGAAAAGATGTGAAAACTGGCAGTTCAAATGTGTTGCAATGAAGTAAACTCACTAAGGATGACCACTCTTTCTGCCTAAATGGTTATCTCCCTGCTCTCCCTTTCTTTTAAGATCCTGATGATATTGTGATGTACCATGCCAAGTGGGGATAAGGTATTTGTTTGGACATTAAAAAATATATCTGAAAATTACTTTTAGTGGTAAAATCCTTTTTTTTTTTCTCTCTCTGTCTGTCTTTTTCTGTCATCATCTTGGCAGGGATGCAAGTTTCAGGAATGAATCAGAAATCCGGATCAGAAAAATCTGTTTTAACATTATCGCAGATTGACGCGATTGTGTTTGTGCAGTCTCTGGTGTGGGCTACATGTTTGGATGTTTTCTGGTGTTAAGCATTTTTGGGAAGCCATATTTTTACCCTTTGGTAACTCTTGAATATATTCTTTATTTCATGATGTGCATTTACACACAGAATAAAATAATGTTCCAGAAAGAAATTTTTTGTTGAATTTAACCATGGTCTTGTAAATTTGGCTGTAAGATCGTAAAGTTACTGTCATGATTGTTGAAACTTTTCAGTCGGGAAGGTAGAAAAGAGTTGCAGATTAGTAAAGCGACTTCCTGTCAGTCTGTGTGGGGGAAAAAGATGAAGTACTTGACAGAACGATATTTCAATGGCATACAGCATATCAGCCAAGAAAAATCCCTAAAATGTGAAAAACAGGTAGAAGCAGGTAAAGCTAGATGAACTCACGGAAGGTGGACAGGTCTGGTAAAGAGGTTGTGTCTTAGCTGTATGAGAAGATCAGTGTTGCTACCATGTGTATCAATATACATACCATAAGGCTGAACTTTGAAATGCGGCTTCAGTCGGTAAGGAAATCGTTTGCTACTCGTGCAAATGGTCCATTCCTCGTTAAGTATGTGCGATGATCTTCTTTAATGCAAAGCATGCAGGGGGAGGGAAAGGCGGTGTCACCACTGAACAAACCATATGTACCACAAAAAGAAAGGGCGACCAGGTTCATGGGCAAGGAAGTTTAATTTTTTTTCCCTAGCTGAACTCCCCTTAGCCTTGCTCTCTAGTAGCAGACAGTGATGGATCAAGTCAAGCTGTTAGAAGTATTAAAATGTCAGGAGTGTATGAGTGATTCACATAACAAGTCTACACACACAAAGGTTTTTTTTTTTTAACTTCCATTTGAGGTAATATTCATAGTTCATCGCCATTTATTTTCATACTTGCTATTTTCAGTTTCTTTTTAAAATGTACAGGGATCATACAAGTCCTCAAAGGTCCTAAAAGTCAGTGAAATTGGTAGTACATCTATTCAAGGACTGAAGTCCTTGAAACTTGGATTTTAGTGCTCACAGGTACCTCAGAGAGCTTGAAAGAACTTGTAAATGAACATTTTTATGAAGCAGCATATGTTCTGGTGAGAATATCACAAAATCATACAGAGAACTAAAAAGATATAACAGATTCCAAGTTCTTTTTGAATCAGCTGACAGTGCCCACTTCTCTGTGGTCAGCTTCTAACCAGATTCTGCTAAGTGACTGCATGAAGCCACTGAAATATATGCATAGGGCTTATGGTAAGATATATTCTATATTACAGTCCTTGAATTTTATGTAACAAGTTCTGGAAAAGTCCTTGAAAGTCCTGGAACACACGCTGTCAGTCAGCTCTGTCAGGCCGAAGTTTTGTGGCAAATGCAGTCATAAGATAGTCACGTGACGCCCACCCTACTTCCGCCTACGGAAGATGCCGAAGATTGTGTACTGTCCCGTCATTCTACTTCGGCCTGTCGCCCAAGCAAGATAAGTCTTGTGCTCTGTCTCACCTATACTTTTGCCTTTGTGTAAAGATTGCTGTGTTTGCACTCTGTACTCATTTATCTGTGGCTTCCGCATATATCGTGACGTGTGAGGTTATCGGATGGGCTAGCATTCTAACCTTATTTACTGAAAATTTTTCTCGCGATCGTGGTGCTCCCGGTTCTTGTCTATTTGCGTAACCGGTTCGAGGTTGATCAACATTTTCCATCGCCACGTCCATCGCGTTTTCTCTGCCTCCTTTGTCCATCGGCCTTGCATTCTCACTCGCCTTTACGCCTTTTCGCCCCTAAATTCCGATTTCTATCTCGCCGTTACTTGTACCACGATTCCACTATCTCATCTCATCTGCGACGATCGCGGGTCGGTTTCGTCGCCATCTTGTTTTGCGCCGGTCTTCATTCCTTGTCGCACCAGCTTTTCTAGCCCACGCTATTACGTGGTTTGTCGTTCGGAATTTGCTTCCTACACTTGTTTTTACACCCCTCCCATTCATTTGCCGCATTTTTCGATCGGCTTCGTGTGCGTGGCGATCGCATCGCCCTTCGGCATTGCTGTTACACGTGGCGTTACTCAGCACTTTGGTTCACGCCACTGCCGTTGCTCACGCACGGTTCGTTCATCTACTGCGTTTTCTGACACTGTGCGAGCTTGTTTACTTTTATATTTCCATTGTGTTATATTGCTATTGTGTGCGCACGGTCGATCGACCTGTATACCTCCTCGATCGACCGTCGTGTTAACGATCGTGTGCTCCGGTTTTGCTCGGCGCCATTGCCCAAAATGGTGAAGGACTCGGTTGGGCCGAGCAGCTCTGACGTTCAGAGTTCGCTCGCTTTCCCGGAGGACCAACGAGTGGTTCCAACTCCGAGCAGACCGTTCTTCCCGCGGGAGAACGGAACGGACGGCCGCGGTAGTTGGAGACGACCTTCCCGCGAAGGGGACGCGGGACTTTCCCTCCTCTACCCGACCGCCGGACGCACGACCGTTGCGTTCGAAAGCTACTAGGCAATTGGCTGCTATTTCCAAATGCTTATCGTTCACCCTGCCCAGAAAATCAAAGGGCAAGGCCCCCCTTAAGGGATCCACTCAAGTCTAAGCATCCAAGCGGGATTCCGCTTCTCCTCCAGCCACCCTGCCTTCTAGCTTTCCGGCGCATAGTCAGACATCCGTTTACTATGCCCAGTCACGCGACCTCGGCCCCCGGGGACCTTTGCCGAGGCGCGGACAGGCACGGGTGACGGTTTTGGACTGGAACCTCCACCCGTCACTCGCATTTATGAGAGACGCGCGGGTCCACGTCTCCCCCCCCATCTGGACTCGCCGTCTCACGACGCTCTTCCCCACCGTGCACAGGTGCAGCCAACACCCCTGCACGAGGAGCGTCCCGTTATCTCCGGACGCAGTTTTATGGCCACGTCATGGCAAGACCATGCACATGACCATAACTCTGGGCGTATGGGAACACCGAGTGCCTCCACCGGTTGTGAACATACACACAAGACGGCCGATCTACCCCCCCGCTCGCCCGTCGCAGGTTCCCCTAGGGGTTCAGGACGCTGGGGGTCCGACCTACTCGGCCCCCCTTTTGGGCAACGTCCTCGGTCCCGTTCCTCCGGGGGGAGGATCTACCAGCGGGACCACGGGGGACCACGGGTAACCGGCCCTATTCCCCTGGGTCCCAGCGCACTCCCGGGGGGGGGACGACATACCATGGTCGAACACTACCCCCCCTCTGCTGCTCAGGTTACCCCCGTCCCGGGGGGTCCCTGCACAGTACCCTGGGCCGCCACAGCCCGCTTATCTCCCGGGGACCAGTGGCTCTATGCCCCGAGAGAGACCAGTGACTTTACACCCACTCCCAACCGGAACAGCTATATGGTCGCTTGTGGCACCCAATCTCACAGACCTGGGTCGACCTTGGTCTCCCACCTCGGGCGCTGTCCGATCGGCAGTCCGGGCTCTCCCACCCTAGCCCCCTCTGCCGAGCCGAGCCACGAGAGCCACCCCCCCCCCCCCCCCCCCCCCCCCCCCACCACCCAACGAGGGCGGGACCCTCACGCACCCGCGCAGATGCCCCTGAGGAGGACCTACCTTCCCAGGAATTCGACTCCCCACACCCGGAGGAGGACGACGACGATGAGGACCTCTTCTCATCCCTTTACGATATCCGCACCATTGACCGGTTTCGACCGGACTTGGAGTCGAGGGAGCCCCTCCCTCTGCCGATATCTTGGCCTTCCCTGACATCGTCGGGCCGCCCCCAGCCCAACGCAAACTCAGGCTCGTCGCTCCTCCTCAGTCCCTCACTTCGCTGTGGGAGAGTCCGGCAATCCGCGCCAGGGGTGCAGACGCCGTCCCCCCGCCGGGTCAAGACCTTCCCCCGGCGCCCAATGCGACCCCCCTTCTCCCTCCCTCGGGACCCGCAGGAAGCACCCAGTGACCTCCCTCTTTGCAGACAATCCGGCGACCAGGGTGGGCCATCTCCCAGTCTGATTGTCGCCTGATGCCCAACCGGGCCCCCCTACTTCGGGCACCATCTCCTTTAAAGCATTAAAGGACTGGGACCGAGTAGCCCGGATGGGCATCTTACACATCATTGCAGGGCATGCCTACCTTACCATGCTCTTGCAGAGGGCGGAGGTACTCTGGCCTGGGGATGACGGCGCCGTCCCAGTGCCTTCGGACATACCTCCGAACCACACCATGAGGACGAATCTCGCTTATTCAGCGATCCCTTTGCGACACCTAGTCAACAGGATATCGCATCACTTGTCGGCTGCGGCGGACGGACAGCGCAGCAACAAGCCACTTCTATTGCCTGCTAGTGGCCAGAAACGCGGTGCTTTCACGCTCTTCACTCCCGGCACTCAAGGCTTCCCTTCGGTGTGTCCCGGGCCAGGATCACTCGCACTTTGGCGAGTAGTACTCCACCTCGGATATGTCCCTTTCGGTCGAGAAACGCATGCAGGCGGCGTCCTTTGCCCCCGGCCTCAGCCACGCCCTTCCAGGCCCCTATTGTCTTACCCCAGGTCCATCGGGCCCACACCGTATCCCCGACAAGCCCCATCTCCCAACGCCGGGCCGGCTAAGCGCCCTCTAGATTCGCAGAGGTCGAAATCGAAACCTCGCCAGCAACTCCATTTTTCGGTTCGGCCAACAGGCACGCCCTCTCCAGTGACTAGGGGACACACCCGCGGTGGGGCACGGAACAGGAACAACCCGCCCACCAGGCCCAACCCCGGGTTTTACTCCCACCTGTTCGTGATCCCCAAACCCTCGGGGAGATGGAGGCCCATCCTCGACCTCTCTCCCCGCCCTCCCAGATCAGGGACTCCATCCACCACCTAGATTGGGCCACCTCCATAGATCTGAAGGATGCGTACTTCCAGATCCTCCTTTACCCGGCTCACAGACGTTACCTCCGGTTCGTCTGGCAGGGTCGGGTGTTCCGGTTCAAAGCTCTCCCCTTTGGTCTCTCCCTGGCACCCTTCCTCTTCACGAAGGTTGTCAAGGAGATGGCCGCCCTAGCCAGACAGGAGGACATGCGCCTCCTGGTGTACCTCGACGACTGGCTTGTCCTGGCCTCCTCCCGGGCTCAGTGCTGAGCCCACACCACGCGCCTCCTCAGGCTCTGTTCCCCCTGGGTTTTGTAACCAACCCCTCAGATGCGAACTCATCCCCAGTCAGAGGTTCTCTTTCCTGGGCATGAGTTTCGACACGATTGCCATGAAGGTCGCCCCGACCCCAGAGAGGTCCGCTGGGATAGTGGACCTCTTCTTTCGCCTCTTAGGGATGATGAAGTCCCTTTCAGCCCTCATCCGCTAGGTCGGGTCCCCAAACCCCAGCTGCAGAGGGAGGGAGTTCCGTCGTCGGCGGTCCCAGACCTCGGGACCGCTGGGCCACCTGACCATTCCCCACGGCCACTGGTTCTCTGGCGCCACGGACGAATGGCTCAATCCGTCCACTTTGACCACCGGCGTTCCAATCTCTCTCCCAACTCAGTCCCTCAAACTGTACACGGACGCCTCCAACTCGGGCTGGGGGGCCCACTTGGGGGACAGTCATGCCTCGGGGGGGTGTGGGACGCACAGATGGCACGCCTCCACATCAAGATATTAGAATTGGAAGCGGTCAGGCTGGCCTTCCTCCACTTTCCAACACCTAATCTCGCCCAACTGGTTCTCCTCCTCACGGACAACACGTTGGTAGCCCATTACATCAACAAGGGGGGGGGGGGGGGGGGGGGGGGCTCACTCCATCGGCCTCTCCTACGGACAGAGGCCCTCCTTCGCTGGTGCCACGCACGGGGAACCACCCTCCGTGCGAGACATACAGCAGGGACACGCAACATCCTGGCAGACTCTCTCAGCCGCTCAGGGATCCTTCTGCACACAGAGTGGACCCTGAACAAGCTGACGCTAACCACAGTATGGGAGCACTGGTTCAAGCCCATGGTCGACCTCTTGGCGACCCGCTTCAACCATCGCCTTCCCATGTATGTCTCTCCCGTCCTGGATCTCCGAGCGTACGCAGTCGATGCGCGCTCCCTCCCCTGGACGGGACTCATCGCGCGTACACCTTCCCCCTTCCCAATACTTCACAAAGTGATCAGGAAGGCCAGGCTGGAGAGACCCAAACTCATCCTTATAACCCCGTGGTGGCCGGCCCAGTTGTGGTTCCCAGACCTCAGGTCCCTAACTCACGTTCCCCCTCTCCAGCTAGCCCCTCGGTGGGACTTGCTCAGACAACCTCGCTCGGGCCTCCCTCACTCCACCCCCCAGATGCTTCGCCTACACGCTTGGCTGATATGCCAACCAAATTGCGACGACCACCGGTCCCCGCCTCCCCCGCGGACAGACCCCGGTCTGTCCTAGATACCCTGACAGAAGCGGGGGCATCGCAGTGATTACGGGACTTGGCCTTGGCCTCGCGTAGGACCAGCACCGAGTCCCTCTACAATTACCGATGGGAGAGATGGGTCACATGGTGGCTAACTCGGTCCCCTACCTCCCCCTCCAACATCCAGATAGGCAATTTCCTATCCCATCTTTCGTCCTCTCGAAAGCCCTCTGCTAGTTCCATTCGGGGCTACAGATCGGCCGTATGCACCACCATCCGTCAGTTGGGCGGCCCATCATTCGACAATGACTTCTCAGACAACTATCTCGGGGGGTGGCCCTACGGGAAGCTCAGTCCCCTAGGCGCGCTCCCATGTGGGACCTCTTTCTGGTTCTTGACTCCCTCAGAAAACCCCCTTTCGAGCCCCTCCGCGCTATTCCCTTTGACATTCTCTCCTTCAAGACCACCTTCCTTCTCTCCCTGGCCTCAGCCAGGAGAAGAAGTGGGATTCATGCCCTCAGTGGTGACCCTCGGGACATCGCCTTTCACAGAGACGGCTCGGTCTCGCTTAAGTTCCTGCCGGTTCTTAGCGCGAAGAACCAGGAACCAGGCACGTCCTCTCCTTCCCTGGTTATCCGCTCCCTAGCGGATATCTTAGGCAGCGAAGGCGGCGGGGACATGGACCTGTGTCCCTCTAGGTGCCTCAGATACTACTGGGAGCGTTCCCGCCCCAGGCGTTCCTCTCAGAGAAGCCTCCTTATTTCCATCTACCCCAACAGCAAGAAAGACATCTCGGCGGGCTCGATTTCTAGGTGGCTATCCAATACTATCAAATCTGCCTATGCCCAGGCCCACAAAGACCTCCCAGCCCTTTCCCCTCGAGCCCACGAGGTCAGAGCGCTGGCCACGTCCACAGCGTTCCAGCACTCTGTCCCCGTGCGCCATCTCCTGGAGGCAGCCTACTGGCGTTCGGAGAACCCTTTCATAAACTTTTATCTAAGGGACATCCGCATGACCAGGGCTGATGGTTCTAAAGGGGTTTCATTTGTGGCGGCCAATGCAGCCATAACAGTTAACCCAGGAACCATTAGGGCGCTCAGCCCTCCTCCTATTCCTTTAAATTCTGCTATGGTCTGACATGGTATAGTATACGACGCCAAAATGGGGAGTTTGTATTATACTCCCTGTTTGGCTAAGTATACTTACCATGTCAGACTCTAATGCCCGCCCTACCTTCCCCGCTAGCGCCAAGGTTCCCTGGGGTTGCCTTGCGCGCAGGCCTCGTTGAATGACGGGACAGTACACAATCATGGTAAGTATACTTAGCCAAACAGGGAGTATAATACAAACTCCCCATATTGGTAGGAAGGTCTTGATCCACGTTTCAGGATTAGTGAGATAGTTTTCAGGATTGGGGGCCCTTCCCCACTCACAGCCCTATGGCTGTGTCAGTGCGTATGCCTTGTAGAGCAAATAATCTTAGAGTGATTAAGATGGGTATCTTTAACATTTTATCTATCTGATCTTTGAATAAGTGTATTTTAGAGTCATGGTTATATGTCTTATGTAAGTTTTTTTTGTGCACAATGATAAAGTAACAGATACATAATAATGAACAATTTGGACAAATTTATATGGAAAAAAAATCTTGTTGCTGTTCTTATTTCAACACAAGTAGACCATCGCTTGTCAACAGTTTTTTTTTTGCTTCTCGCTACTTTCTGTTTGTTGATACAATTTGGTCAACAAGGCTGAGGTGAAGGATCTGGGTACTTTTTTGTTTACAGATACAATTTGGTCAACAAGGCTGAGGTGAAGGATCTGGTTGTCACAGAACTTCAGGGCACATTCCAGAACCGCAATGGAGAACTGTTCCTGAGATTGCCATTGACAGAGAATCTGACGGAAGACACTGGGGCTGGTAAACTGATTGTGAGCAGCGTGACTTCCGTACTTCTGACCCGCAATGATATTGAAGACAAGCACCGTGTGTATGAGGCTTCTGTGCTTGCTGAAGCACGAGGTAAAGACTCCATCACCGTCTGCCTTTCTCCTGTCTGCGTACGAGAATTGAACCTGAAAGCAGGAATGGAAGTGGAGGTGAGTCATTGGAAGAGCAGTCTCATTCCTTCATGGATTCTCTTTTTATATTTGGTAGATATTAACAACATAATTTGATATCAGTTTCATGTGTGTTTAACTGTCACTCGGACTTGAACAATTTAAACAAGTACATCTTACGCGGTCAGTCTTTTGTTTGTCTTGAACTCTGTGAAGAGGTGTTCATATTTTAACAACTTAGCCAAGTACTTCTTATGCGGTCAGTCTTTTTGTTTGTCCTGAACTCTTCGAAGAGGCATTCAGGTTTTAACACTTTTGCCAAGTACTTCTTATGCGGTCAGTCCTTTGTTCCTCTTGAATTCTGTGAAGAGGCATTGGGGCTCTGCATTGAAGGATTGTCCATCAGTGTGTCTCAAGCTCTGTCAAGCTTTATCAGGGCCTGGGTCTCTGTAGTTTTAAAGACCATTCTGCAGTGTTGTCAGTCACTTTTGTTCTGTCTTCCTTTCTGTCTCCCTCTTTCAGCTGCTTCCTGGAGGTTTCCATTGGATCCTATTAAAAAGCCACATTAGCGTAGCTTTCTTGTCTTGGAAAGTGATGTCAGCAGATCTTTAGGTGGCCCAGTGTGCTTCATCATAGGTTAGTGGGCTTGATGATATAAACAGTATAGGTAATGTTTAGTTTCTTATAATAACACTTCATCTTATTGTTTTGATCCTTCTTTCCAGATTAGCTGTGAGGGTCCTTGTCTCATGCACTCATGAAGACAGTATGTTCATGTGCTTGCAGGAGCTTGATCTTGCGTTTCATGGAGATGTTATTGTCCTGCCTTACAGGTTTCAGTTTGGACAGTGCTGATGTTGTCTTTGATGCCCTTGAGAGGATTTCTGGTTTGGAGTCCTCATTGCGAAATGGATTATAACTTCCATCTACAGAAGTTATACCAGTGGGTGATATTGATAGTATGGCTGACCATCAGCTTGGTATTTGTGTATTGCCGTTGCTCTGTTGACCATGGGACGCATGATGCTGTGCGCCGACTCCTGACTTCTTCTCTCGACAGAAAGCACCAAGTAGTGCATTGCTGTTGCACAAAAATGATAACATTCAGATTCAGATTGGCTGAGAATCATCGTGGCACTCACAATTCCAACAGTATTCGGACTACCGCCTGTTTGAGCAGGGAGCTGCAAAGTGTTCTGGCGAGGTTCCACTTGGGCCACAACAGACTGATCTATCACATGGACTGAAAGCTAAGACTGGTGCCATTTTTAGCTTGTCCATGCTAGCTGGAAGACTAGAGATTGCACAACATGTTCTGAAGAGATATGCCATCCATAAACCGGCAAAAAAAGATGTGCGACCCTTGGACACTGCAGAAAATCAAACTCGAGGGTGTTGCAGGGAGCTGGCAAAAAACACAATATGTCACTTGAACTGGATTGATTATCTAAAAATTGAACACAGAAAAGAAGAAAATGCAGAGCAGGGCTAACCCAGGGAAGGTATTCATGGAGAGGCAACCGCAAAGTGGAAATGGCATGCATTTTCAAGGGAAGTCTTCCTGGGAGTGGGAGAATTAGTTCAGGCAGTTTTGAGGAATGGATTTAGCTCCATTCAGGGTATCCTTATGTGCTGTGTCAGTGTTCATGCTGAGTTGGAATGAGGCATTTGGGCAGGTAAATGCAGTGGAACCTCCCTGTTATAACTGAAAAATCAGCTAAAATCAGGCCCTAACAGGAAGGGGTCATAGTGCGGCGGATCATACTGCAGCACATGTAGTCCAAACCAACTATCCACAGGCATCCATCTTCAGCCACTTGATCAGTGGTTGCGATGCTTCTTTTTTTCCCTGCATTGTCATTTGCTGGATGATGCTTTGTGCATTTGTCATATTAGAACAAGACTAGTCAGCCGTAAGTTGGGTTAGAGAGGTAGTCATAGTTGGTTGGTGATTTTCATGA
Source organism: Conus betulinus (assembly GCA_016801955.1). Taxonomy (NCBI): domain Eukaryota; kingdom Metazoa; phylum Mollusca; class Gastropoda; order Neogastropoda; family Conidae; genus Conus; species Conus betulinus. The sequence goes on from JADBJO010000171.1 coordinate 842,423, forward strand.
AGGTCACACTGGGGAAAGTAATCATTATCAAGATTGGAATAGGAGAGTTCCATTGTACATCTAAAGACTACTTTTTGCAAGAAATTCCTTCTTTTTTTTTTCTTCTTTCTTTATGGAATTCTAGTATGTATTTTCGAGAATGGTGCTTGTCAGGAGTGGAAATGGTAGTTTTTCTTACTTCTTTTGTGTGCCCTCCAACATCTAAATTCATCGCTGATGTAGGTAAAAATAAACTGTTAAAAATTAGATCATGACATGTTTTCGCTGCTTGTCGAAATTTTTTTGTCCCCCTCCCTCCTGCCCCGTGCCCCCCCTTTTGTTGTTGTTGTTTATGAATATTGATGGAACGTCTTTCTTTCATTAGAAGGACGGAAACCAGCTCTTGGGTAGGATTGTTTGACCAATAATGAACTGTTTTACCATTTTGTGCAGGTGGAAGTGCAGTTTCAGATGGACCGTATGCATTTCGTGAGGATGCATTTTGCTCTGGATCGTCTGACCAGCACAGACATCGTCTTCCCCGACATCACAAAGATCAACCCGCTGCTGAATGAGCAGCATACACTTAAAGTTTCGTGAGTATTCCTGGCAGTCCTTTCACACTGTAGGAAATGGATGGTCTGTGAACTTTCACTTCTTTCTTCGCATCAAAGTGTGTTTCTCTCGATGGTCATCAGTGTGTGTTTTCACCCTCAACACAAGTTTAAAACTGATATTTTGAAACAGATAGTATAAAGTTACGAAGTAATCAAATTTAAATGTAATTGAAAAATGAGTTTTATTCATTTTGGTTTTTAACTTGAATTTTGTAGCTGGAGCTCAAGTAATTGTTGTTTGTTCTGGTCTTTCTAACATTTTCTTCAAGGAATGAGGCTATGTTTTCACCTGCAATTGTTTGTTTGTTTCTCATGTCTTTTAACAAGATTGTGCAAAAGGTTATGAACCAATTGTGATGAAGTCTGGGGGAAAGATGGAATATTGTCCACAGACAAACTCATTAAATGTTTGTCCAGATCCAGATCAAAGTGTGGATCAGGGGTCTGTTTAACAGGATCAGGTCAAGACTACAAAATTAAGTTGACAAAACTTGGTAGAAAGATGGAATATGGCCCCAAAACAGACTGTGCTGGTGTGTATTGGATGAAAAGGTGGAATCACAATTTGTTTGACTCAGTAAACTCTGCCCTAGTTTGTGATTTTTTTTTCAGCCTGATTTTAAACTGAACAGGCAAAGCATTCTGCACCAGAAGCAAGACACGAACAATGGAAATTGAAAGAAATGGGCTGAACAGTCATGAAATTTTCTTTTTGTTCACAGGTCAAAAAACTTGAACAGTAACCAGATGCAAGCTATACGCTACATTGTGGCCGAGAGGACAGGCTACACTCCGCCGTTCATCATGTATGGTCCATTTGGCACAGGGAAAACGGAGACGCTTGCTCAGGCTGCCATGCTGCTGCTGAGAGAAAAGTCTGCCACCAAGATCCTCATTTGTGCCCAGTCCAACAGGTACCAAGGATTAGTTATGGTTTATCAGCATCATTTGAAGAACTGTGCCATGTGTGAACTGTGTTGATGACTGGCAAAGGATTTACTAGTCTTGTGGGTTTATTAGAAGTCGCGACTTTATTTACCATACACACACACACGAGAGTTTTTTCCCTCGCCAGTTGTGTTTCTAGTTACATTCACTCAACCCAGATAATATACTCATGGTGGTAACTTGAAGATTGTAAGCCCTATAATGAGAAGAATATATTCTGTTGAAAGCAAAAGTTCTCAAGAAGGCTTTAATCATTTCTTTTTATTGCGTTTTTTTTTTTTTGTTTGTTTGTTTGGGTTTTTTTAATCTAAATGATTTCTCCACAAAGATGAGTCCGTGTATGATAACAGGGGTGTGTGGATGGGGTTGAAAATGACTGCCAAACTCTGACAAGTTAATTGTGTGCATAGTTGACCATGAAGCTTCACTTCATCTGATCATGACACAAGTTTCACTCTGAATTGTTTTGATGAAATGAGATAGTGAGCAAATGGTGGAATTACTGCTTGCCATGATCCTCCTTCAAGTGGGGAAGAACCGTTTGAACTGATCAAAATAAATCTTAAATAAATGTTAGCGAACCGCCCTGAGAAACGTGGACAGACGAGTCACAAGACAAAACACAACGCGTTTCGATCTTTAGGTCTTCTTCAGGTGAGACACAGACAAATGAAATAACAAAAATTCAGTTAGCTTTGATCGCTTCAGATCGCTTCAGAGTTCAGCACAAGGAGAAGGCGTATGATTGAATATTGACCAATAATGAACTGTTTTACTGTTAAGTGAATTTTCATTATTTGTCTGTGTCTCACCTGAAGAAGACCTAAGAGGTCGAAACGCGTTGTGTTTTGTCTTGTGACATTTGTCCACATTTCTCTGGGCGGTTCGCTACCATTTACTTAAGATTTGTTTAGATTTCTGCCTGCAGTCGTCTCACTTTGCAACCTGATCAAAATAGTTCAGTACATAGTTCAGTAAAATAACGAAACTTCCATGTAACAGGAACTAAAATTAGTTTTTCATTTTCATTTAAAAGATTTTTTTTTTTATATAATATTTGGAAGAAAACATTGTTTTTGTCACAGAAGAGCTTTCTGTTGGTAATGGACTCCAGATTGTTACGTTATGCTTGGCTGGTTTGAAAAGTTCAAGAGTATAGCTCGAGTGCAGAGTGGCAGATTCAACGATGTGAAGAATTGTCATTTATTACCTCTAGTTACTGAAGGTAACTGGTTTAGTAGACCTGTTTACCCATACAATTTTGCTGTATTTTTGGTGCTCAAGTTCGGTGTAAAGATGAGGAGTATGATTGTTAAAAAAAAAAAGGTGGGGGTGGAGTGTGTGTGTGTGTGTGCTAGAGATGGAAGTTCTTGAGTGGTAATTGCAGTTGAGCTTGGATGTGTCTTTGTGTGTTTTGACCAAAGGGCAACAACTCACACTAACCATAGTGTGTGAGATCACGTGTTGCAGTGTATGTCTCTTCGGCAGCATGATGATACATAGAAACAATAGTGGCGACTACAGGCCCTGAAATTTTTTTTTTTAAAAAAACAGTGAGAGGGCATGAATTTGTGCCAGATTATACCAGTGAATCTGGTTTGAAAATAATTTGTGTTGGAAAACCCCTTTTTTTTTTTAGTTTTTTTTTTTTAATAGTTGCTACAGCATGGGTATCCCTCTACCCTCTGCTGCATGATGGCAAATGAAAACGAATCGGCCCCAGGCCCAACTCTGGTTTTACAAAAATATGGAAGAATTGTGCACATTCTTTGTAGAAAATACACTCTTTTTTGTTGAAAAGTACTCTAATGGCAGTGTTAGGTAAACTGGTCTGGCTTAGAACCGAGAGAGCACTTGAAAGGGTTAGTACGAATGAAAGCTACCCATATATGCACAGCACTTGCAAGTCATATTGTGAATGTACAAAACTTTGTTGATGTGTGAATTTTTTCACAAGTACTGTGCGTTTCCTCTCTGTCAGTGCTGCCCAACTTGTACGTGATCAAGTACCTGGACCCATTCCTTACCAGGGCTTCCAAAAATGATTTGCTGCTGCGCATCGTTGCCAAGGAAAGGCGTGTAGAGAGCATTCCACCAGCTGCCCGCAAGTACTGCTGTGTATCTGATGATGGGAACACCTTTGAGATCCCTGACACGGAAATTGTGCTCCAGCACAGGATTGTTGTCACCACGGTGGAGATGGCCTTGACCCTGACCTTGAGGGATCTGAAAGGAGCCTTCACGCACATCTTCATCGATGAAGCTGCACAGGCTTTGGAGTGTGAGACGATTATGCCTCTGACTTTGGCCACAGACAAGACCTGCGTCGTGCTGACTGGAGATCACTTGCAGATCAGTCCAAAGGTCAGGTTTTTTGTTTGTCTGTTTATATGTTTGAGGGTGAGGGGTGCATGGGAGAGGGTTGGGGGGGGGTGGGCAGGGTGGACGTGATGAAGCTGAAGATTTTTCTCATCTCTTCTATATGGGGAAAGAATAGACAGGAACTCCGCACAGATAATCTTGAATGAATGCTAAATTATTGGATGTACATTTTATCTCCAGGGTTCTGTATTCAGTGTACTGCTGACTCCTGAGTTGGACAGAACGGACTAGGCGTTGATGGAGAAGGACCTGATGGCACTAAGACATGGCCTATCGCCTGCAGTGCCTCAAGTACAGGGCTTTTGCAGAAATGAAATTAGAGCTGTTGTAATACACAGCTTGGTTTACAGTTAGCGTGTAAACGAGGAGTTGTCTGACCAGCAGATGTGTTCAGACTTGTAATAATAGTATCAGATGGTGGTAAATGATATTGTGGTTTCTATCCTCTTCTTGGCTTAGACTAACTTTTGGAGTAGTGAAAGAGACCATCTGGTCAGCATACATACATACACACACACACACACACACACACACACACACACATATATATGTGTGTGTGTGTGTGTGTACAGATGTATGTGTGTGTATGTTTTAACTGCCTGTGGCAGTTATCTTTTGATCTCAAAAGGAGTACATCAAAGATGCGTGTACCTATTTCCTTTTTATTATTATTGCTCATAAAGATTTTTTTCATTGTTTTTTGAAACTCTGAATGCTGAGTTGGCATTTGTCTTAACTGAATAAAAGAGGATGGAAAGGGGAAAGAAAACATACAGTGGCTTGACATCCTGTTGATTGAACATGTCTGTGGGAGGCAGTCACTTGCATGGATAGATGCAGCTGAATTCTAACACAGCCATAGTGTTCTTGGGTATAACTGGATCTCTTTCAGCGCAAACTGAATCCTGATCTTTCACTAGTTTCAGGAATTCTGTGCTAGTCATTTCCTCTTTTCTTTCTTTGATTGCCTTTTTTTTTTCTTGTTAGCTTTTGTTTTTCACTTTTTCTTCCTTAATAGCTGTCTCCGGTCTTTTCTTTAGAATGTTTTTACACTTTTTTCTTGTGAAAGTTTTCAGCATGCCATGGGTTTTTTTTTGTTATCTGGTGAGTTAATCGCTAGAATGTGCAGGCAGTTAGAATGGACACAAGCTGTTCTTAACAAATACATGTCCCACCTCTTTATTCGTGAATTACGTCCTGACAATACCCTATGTCTTATCAGACAGAATGCATTGTCAGAGAGTAAGTTAACATGCATTGTTGACACAAAGATAATGTAATACTGGCCCACTCTCACCTTGTTCAGTGTTGGCTACCCAGATAAGACCATGGCATACATGGCACACAAGTGGAATAGGTAGTTTGCCTCTCTCCTTTGTTACATTTGATTGTTTTATTTTGTATTAAGTTTTGTAACAAGTTTGTTTTATTTTGTATTAAGTTTTGTAAACCAAGGCTGAGAAGTGAAGCAATCTGATATCATGGCTCATTCTGGTTGCATCTATTTATGAATATCAATGAATTAGTTAAAATGTAAATTTAATGTGTGTTTTGTAAATAGTTACATTTGAAGTTGTTTTTAGCAGGACAGGACTTTTTCGCCCATAATGTTGTAACAGCCCTTAGGCAGTTTGTGCTGGCTAGGTTTGAGGAGGAAAAAAAAATTGAAAACCAAAACAGTCCCTTCAAAAAAGTCCAATATAAGGGTACAGGTAGATTAAATCTGTAAGAAAAGCTATTTGGGATTATTTTTGCTCAGCATTTTTTTTTTTTAATGCTGTATATAGATATATTTCCTGGAACAAAATATCTGGTGAGTTGGATCAAATTTGAAATCAAACTTTGCGTTTGTGCAGGTGTACTCAGCAGAGGCGAGACGCCAGAACTTTGGTGTATCCATGCTGGAACGATTGCACCAGTACTATTTTCAGTTCTACCACCAGCTGCAGCAGATACCCAGGTCCTCTGCGCTGACCATCTTCCTCAGCATCAACTACCGGACAAAGGTGACTGTGATTCCTTCTGTTATTTATTCTCTTGTAATCAGACTTGGTTGGCTTAGTAAATAAAGCCTTGTTCTCCTCGTCAGTGTGACTCAGTTTGAGCTTGAAACAGCCAGATGAGGCATTAAGCTGAGGTCCTGTGTGTGAACAAATGCGTTTAAAAAGAATGGGGGGAAAAGTATGCTTGCTCGGGCGTGGAATGCCGTTTCATGTTTCTGTATATAAAAGTTTCCATCATGTGCCAAGGGGATGGATAACCAAAAAAAAAAAAAAAAGCAACAGAGACATAACTGTGCATGCTGGTGCCATGTTTTAGACGTTATCCACAAAGATGGAATGTGGCTACCTTAATGGGAGGATTAAAGACAGTGACGTGTGAGAAAATTTCATCAGTGTTAGAACCGCGGAGTTCTAGCCAGGGAATGAAGAAGAAGATTGTCTCCTAGTTTACTTTTTTTTTCCCCTCCATCTTGTCTTCCATGTGATTTCAGTGGCATGGTACCCACGCCACTTACTACAGGTCCACACCCACAGCCCCAGCACAGGCAGTCCACAGAGAACAGTGTCGAGTCAACAAGCAACCCAGAAGAGTCTCCTCTCGAACCAGAACAGAAATCCATAGCACCATCTTCGTCATCCTCATCCTCATGGATCCGCATAGAAGTCTCAAATTCTGTGACCCTTCATGCACTGCTCTCATGGTGACCTCAGTTTTGATTTCCACTGCATTGCCGCTTGGTTATCCCGGCAGTGCTTGGTGGCACCTGCTCTGATCTGACATACGTAGGACACCCCTACTAGGCCCCTCCCTGCTGACGATGGTAATTGCTTGTTAAAGAGCCAGCATTAGTGAACTCACACCTCCGGAAAATGCCTCAACATCCATCCAACAACAGTGCCCATGAATTTGCCAATACTAGAGACATGGAGAGAACCTCACCAAGGGCATAGATGTGGACAGGAGATCAAAACTGAGGTCACCATGAGAGCAGTGCATGAAGGGCCATACAATTTGAGACTTCTGTGCTGATCCATGATGATAAGGATGAAGAAGATGGTGCTATAGATTTTCCTGTTTGAGACAGCATGACAGGGCTGAACTCTTTGCTTACTTTCGTCTTTTATCCTGGCGTCTTCCAGGCCTGAGAGATACAGGCACATGCGGTGTTTATCAGAAAAATTTGAGCAACGCTCTCAGAGAAGCATCCATTAAGTGGATGAAACTTGACTGTGTGGTCTCAGTCTTAGCTCATCGCAAACTCAGCTCTGGTTAGGAGCCTGCTGGGTCAGAAAAAATCCTATGAATAAATGGTTCTGATGGGTATCGAACCCACAACTGCCCAACCTGGAGTGAGACAATGGTGACCCTTTTGCCACGGTGGCTGGCAAGTTGACTATTTCATTTTCAGCAGTTCTTAGTTTTGTTTTGTATATTGATTGCAGTGATTTTTATAACACGCTAATGAGACATGTGTTTCACTCATGTATTTTACAGCCCTGTACTTATTAGATTCCTGGCCTCACGCTGCCTTGCAGATGGAGATCCTGCGGTTCATTTCTGCGGTGTTTTACGGAGGTCCGGACAAACTCATAGCCAGTGGCAACATACCGTCAGTGGTGGAGCGCACTCCTCTGCTGTTCTACGCCGTGCAAGGCAGAGAGGTGCAGGAACATGACAGCACGTCATTCCACAACCAGGCTGAGAGCTCGGAAGTGGTGGAGAGAGTCTCGGAGCTGCTGGATAACTGGCCTCAGGAGTGGGGGAAAGTAGCGCCCGAGGAAGTCAGTGTGGTCACTCCCTACCATGACCAGGTTGGTCCAGAACCAGGGGTAGAGGGGCTGGAATTCTTGTGGAGCTGTGTAATGTGTCGTAGAGCCTGACAGCTTCTCATGAGCATGTTGTGATCCTGTAGGCGTATTGACGATATGCTCGAGAGGTGGTCAGGCTGTAGGTTTACTCTTGGCTGACCTGAATCCTAGCCCAGCCTATCAGCTGACCTGAATCCTAGCCCAGCCTATCAGCCCGAATTACTGGTTTGCTTAGTGGTTCAGTTTTGTCATGGGGGTGTCAATGTGTGCAGATTAATCCATTTATGAATGCCACATCCGCTTGGAACACATACCCATACCACTGAAAGACTGCTAAAGATGGAAACAAAAACACACTACATTTGGGAATTCTCACAAAGGGGATTGTCAAAAGACAAACACATATTGCACAGCATACTTCAGTTGAAAATTGTGTCCTGCTATGACAGAAATGTGCACAGTGGCGCTACTTTCTGTCTTCAAAAGATTTATGTTGAGAAGATGCAGCAGATTATCTGAAATGTTTTCACTCTTATTTTTGGACGCTGCAAATAATATCCTGAGCGAATGTTGATGGGTCTGTGTGGTGGTTCTGCCAGAATCACCAAACATTTGGAGAGAAAACCAATTTCTCTGTAATGTAATGAATGAATGTGTAATTTTGACAGTCAGGCTCAATTAAGTATTTACCTCGTACATAAAAACATTGAGGGTTTTCCAGATGGGTGTTGGTGCGCTCGTCATGCAAGTCCTTACCTTCTATCATTCTTCTTAATGGGCATGTGTCTGTTGCAGGTTAGACAGATCCGCTTCCTTTTGAAAAAACGTCGTCCTGATTTTCGCAAGGTGAATGTGGAGACTGTGCAGAATATACAAGGTAATGGTGTTTTTATGTGCTGTGTTAAGCAGTATGTTGTTAATGTTTTTTATTACATCTGAATGTATGAAATACTCTAGTTGAAGGAGTACAAACAGAGAACATGCAAACTCGCTTTGAAATATAAGAACGCTAGTAAAGAGAGGGCACATTTTTGTTCATTTAAGATTATGGGCCTTGTATTCTCCAAGAATAGGGTTGTTGATATGAAGCATGCATACAATTAGGCGCATGCACGCACAACCACACGTACAAACTCATGCACATGCACAAAGAGGAAACAAAGACTTTATTTATGTTGCATTGTTGCAAGCTGTCCCAGGTAGGGAGTTCTGTGCTGTGATTTACATTATGATGTTGCATGCTGTCCCAGGGTAGGGAGTTCTGTGCTGTGATTTACATTGTGCTGCTGCATGTACTCCCAGGTAAGGAGTTCCGTGCTCTGTTCATCTCCACCGTGCGGACCAGAAATCTGCTGGACAGTGACCAGGTGGCCAAAGCGTTGAGCGAGGCCGACGCCGTGGGCGGAGTGGCGGACTTTGCCTTTCTGTCTGACTGTAAACTGCTGAACACAGCCATGACCCGCACCAAGTCTCTGGTGGCCGTGGTGGGCGACCCTGTGGCTCTGTGCGCCATTGGAGACTGCATTGGAATCTGGCGGACCTACGTGAAGCACTGCCATAACATGCGAAGCATACATCCACGTAGTATGGATTATGAGAGCATCAAGCACCAGGTCTGTGAGATTGGAACGTTTCCTTTACATTGATTTTTTTTTTCTTTTTTTTTGGTCATATTACCAGTCCGAACAAATGCCTAATCCCCACTTGGTTTGGAACAATGATATGATACCAAGATCTCCCAAAAAACAAAATTGGGAGAGCAAGGAGTTAACTTTGCCTCAGTCCCCCAGTAGACCGGTCTGAGTGATCGCCTCTAGTGAGTTCACATCACCCACCCCATATTAAAATTAGCTCGGTTTTCTCCCTCCTTCCTTGGTGGAGCAACGCGCCTCTTTCAGCTCTGGAAGTTTTCGGACTTCAATTATAGATCCCCACAAGCACCCATTCAGGTTGCTTACTCCTCATAGGAAGAAGTTTTTTTTATCCGTGGCTCCTCAGGAGGGAATTTTTGCAGATAATTCCCAAAATTATGGGATGCCATTACTTTTTTCATTTGCCTTGGCTTTTCCCAAGTCGGCTTTGAAACCTGCTATTTTGATGGCCTCTCATATCTGTACCTCTTGTCACAGGGGGTGGTCTCTCAATGAAACCCTATCTGAGTCTCCTGTACTGATGTTACATATTCTCACCTTGCAACTCATGCAACAATTGGTTGCGTGCAACATTGCTTTTGTTTCACAAGTTTGTTATTTCACGTTAATTTTCATTGATGGTCCTCCAGTTTGGGCCAGAGTTGTACATTTTAGCATGTGTATTATCATTTCTTGGTTTAGCTTAATCATCACCTATTTTTTGCCTTTGTGGGAGAACAGAAACTATGCATTTTCAACAACAGACTATTGAGGGAGATCAAACCAGCCTCCGGTGCTGAGTTCTTGACTGGAAACTGTACCTCCGCCGAATAATAAAGAAACGGTGTCTCTCTTTTTAGGTTAACCATACTCCCAACATCCTTTTCGGTATTCAGGCATTTGTTTTGATTCGTAAGTATGGGAAAAAAAGGAGTTTCAGTTTTATGACATATTTACGTATTCAAACACCAGATCACCCTCCCGCCTCACTATTCTGTCAAGGAAAGGTGTCAAAACTGGGCTGGGTCTAATATGGCAGTGTTGTGAACTCGCTAGGGGCAATCACTCTGGAGATTGAGGTTAAATTAGTTCCCTGCTTTTTTAAATCCTGATAGTATGGCTTTGTTCCACATCAAGTGGGGACATGGGGCATGTTTGGATAGGAACGGATATCGTAAAACTATTGTTTGTACTTTTTTTTTCTTTTTTTTTTCAAAAGTTAGACTATTGTTTGCCATTTGAGAAATCTAGTGCTACAAACAAATGGAACAAAAAACTTGGGCTTCACAGCATTTTTGTCAAATGATTTTGTTTCTTCAATGAAATACACCGAGCGTAACATGTACCATTCTGGACTCAAATCCTCCCTACCACCTACTACCACCCTCTCTCCTCCAGCATCCAAACACAGAACATTCTTGCAAAACATTACACCCTGGCTCAGCATTACTACTGAGCAGGAAAAAGCACACACTGTTCTTACTTTCACTCATTCTTGTAACAGAATTGAGCGTTAAAAGTAAAGTCACTTGTCTGTCTATGGATCATCATCTTGAAACTTTGCTCCGTAAGTTTATCATTATCTTGAGGTCCTGCTCAGTGAACAGTTCATGAAAGAGAGAGAGAGAGCATATATATACGTGTGTGTGTGTCTGCATCTGATAATGCTCAAAGCTTTTTAAATGAGCCATATGAGAATGAAATGGTCACCCTGGATGAATAGAGTATAGGGAGAACAGTGGTAAACTTGTAGTGGCAGAGTAAGTGAAACGGTACATAGAAGGCTAAAACATGAACATGTGTATCCACATCTACATTTTTCTCTCTCTCTCTCTCTCTCTCTCTCTCTCTCTCTCCCCCCCCCCCCCCCCCCCCCCCCTCTTTCTTTCCTCCAACTCTCTCTGTCTCTCATATGCCCATATGCACTGTTATGGAGGCAAGTCTGAGCGAATGGAGTATTGTTTTCCTCCTCTGTCTTTTTTTGTATTTAAAAAAACCTGGTAGTAGTATCCAGTGCATGTTCTGTGGGTCTTGCAAATTTTAAGGTGGTCAGGCTGCAGTGTCTTACCACCAGTCCACGTGTTGCTGTTGACAGGTAGTGCAGCTGCAGATTTCCATGAGCAGAAAGCTGAAGGAGGTGGCTGAGCTGTGTAACCCCACTTCACAGCTCTCCAACGGTCCACCAGAACCAGGTCCAACAGGGAACTACAATAGTAGCCACGAGGAAGGCATCAAGGTGAGGGAATTGTTAAGCCAGAAACTTATGGTCCTGGTGATCATGACTCTGAAGTTGCTCCTGCTAAGGATCCTGAGCAGACTCTGACTGCTTCACTCCAATCGCTCAAACCTGTGAGCAAGGTCAAGTTCACCAAGCCCATGGCAGAAAAGGACCAGACCACAGAGTTCTCTCTGACGGCGGATGAGATCTTGCTTCAGCTGGCTGGAGATTCTGTGGGAAGTGCAGATCCGCTCAGGATAGAATGCGTGAAGGTGGAGGAGCTCAGGGGTCAGGCTATAGTGTCCTATGATCCCAGTCTGGAGAATGAGGACAAGCGAAGGAAGATGATGCAGGCATCGGCTGCAGGCAAGGAGTTTGATGATGATGAAGTGATCTATCAGGAGGGGAACTGGGAGCAGGGTGAAATAATCCAGTTCTACAATTACTGTGAGGACTCTCAGAGAGAATCTGTGTCCAGCCATCCAGACCATTTCAAGCTGTGCACCATCCACATTCAAGAGGACCACTGCCTGGCTAAAGTTCTCAATCCCCTGGATCCCATCCAGGAGGTGGAAGTGGAAGGGTCGCTGCACCGTGGGCGAGCGTTTGATAAGGATGAAGTTCTTGTGGAGATCTTGGAAGAATCGGAAGGGAGGCAGTATGGGAGTGGAAGAGTGCATGGCAAGGTGGTAGGCATCTGGCAGAGGGCCATTGACACCAGCTGTCGCTCCTTTGTTTGTTCAGCCAACATCTCCAACATGGGCCTGATGAGCCCCATCAATCCTGGCGTTCCAGACATCTACAATGTGCTCCTCCCAAACCATGTGCAGCGGGTGAAGAAGGGTTTTGTGTGCGTCTACCAGCTGACGGATAACAAGACTTTGACTTTCAGCCATTATGAGAAGGTAGAGGCCAATGCCACAGAGGGGAAGCTGTTTGTGGTGAGATATCTCAAATGGTTGCCAGGGTTCTTCAACCCTGTTGGCGTGGTGGTGGGAGTTATACCAGCCGGTCACGACTTGACCTCTGCCCTGAACATCCTGGACATAGAGCACCACCTGCCAACCCAGTTCAGCAGCAGTGTGGTGGAAGAAAACAGTCTGATTACGTTGGTGGCTACAGTTTGCCAGCCGAGGCTTACAAATCACATAAGAACATCACCGAGTCTTCCTGGTGCTTTACCATTGATTCTCCCCATGACACAGACATTCAGGTGGCCTTCAGCATTGACCAGTTATCGGACACATCGTACAGGGTATGTGTTCATGTTACTGATGTGGCTTACTTTGTCAGAAGGGACTCGGCGCTGGACAGAGAAGCCCTGCAGAGAGGCACAGCGATCCTGCCGATAGGACGTGACCCTGTCCCGCTGGTGCCCAAGGAGCTGAGTTCAGAGCTGTGCTGTCTGGTGGCTGGACGTGACTGCTGCACATTGTCCGTCTTCATGACGGTGACTGGCAGTGGGGAGGAATGGCACGTGGTGGAGACCTCCATGGAGCGCACCATCATCAATCCCAGGCAACACTTCTCCTATGAAGAGGTGGAGAACATCCTTGACAACGCCCAGGACGCTGAGAGCAACTACATCAAGAGCTGCGTCTTGGTGCTGTATCAGATTGCCCACATGCGACGTAGGCAGCGTAAGGGCAACGCCCATCATCTGGACCCCGAGTTGACCCCCATGGAGATGGTGTCGCCCCGAGCTCATCACATGGTACAGGAGTTACTCGTCATGGCCAACTTCCAGGTGGCCGATCAGTTGGTCAAGGTGTTCCCACAGTGTACACCTTTATTGCAGGAAGCGACACCAAATGTATACAAACTGGAGGAGTGGAAGGCAAAGCATGCAGCAGATGCCATCAACTCTGTGGCCCTCACTAAACCTTTCCTAAAAGGCAATGAGGTAAATGCTTTTATGTTTTCTTTCACCAAAAGTGCAGTACATATAGGTGTCAACAAGCACAGGTTACCTATGTACTTGTAGATCTAAACAGCCATATTGTTTGTGTACAGATTAAAAAAAAAAAAAAATTTGATCAGAATTTTTGTAGACTGTATGATCAAAACTTGAATTGATTTTGCGTTCATTGGAAGACAAACTTCAAACAGAATTGACCTACAGCATTTTGACCTCCAGTAATTTGTTACTCCTGAGTTACTGAGCTATGATTGGTTGCCATTTTTAGTTGCGGCACACACAGTTTTTCATTTCTTGTGCTTTCGCTAGGTTAGTATTCTGTTGCATTTATTTGTTTTATATAAACTTACGGGTGGAATATATTGAATTACATGGCAGTCTACATGGAAGTAAGGGGAGACAGAATGTTATGACCGATTCATGGTAGGAAAGATGAAACTGGATTTACATACCAAGCAGTAAACAGATGACTAGAATGGGGTAAAATGAGTAAATAAGATATGATTTCTGGAATGTTGCTGTGAAGAGTTCCAAGCCCCAACTGGAGAGATTGTTGTAGAACAAAAAGCAGTGGTTATCAGGAGTGTGTCTCTTCTGAACTGTGAGCAGATTTATGTTTTACATTTAGGGAAGGGGACGGGAAGAGGGGGGTACAATATGTCATATTTTCTTTCATTTTCTTTAGGTGATATTGGTAACTCTACATGTATGCAAGGATAGTGTTACTCTAAATTCAACATTTGTGTGTACAGATGTGTCTTCATGTGCGAGTGCAATTGTAAGATGTTAAGATGGTGAAAGGAAAATTTTTGCCATTTTGAAGAATGTTTTAGCACTCTGTGCTTGGAATGTACTCACCATTCCTGAATGTAGGCATTCTTATGGTCTTGCCGCACTGTCGCGTTCTCCCTCACTGTGGTTCTTCAGATCTCATTGTCCAAAGCCTTCTCTGCAGGTCTGTACATGCAGCATGGTGTGCATGTGCGTGTTCAGCTACATGAAGGACCAGGAGGTCAAGCCCGTGGACCATTTTGACGTGGTGACAGAGCTGTGGAATCAGGCGTTGGCCGTTAACCCTTTCAGTTTTACCAGTGGCATGCAGAAGGTGGTGGCCATGCCCAATAACCACCCACAGACCAGCATCGCTCTGAAGGAGCTGCAGGACATCATTTCCCCCACAGCAGCTTGTCTGTTCTGGTGACGTGGACTCCTTGCAGCAGGGTAGGCAGGAGTGGACGCTTCATGCAAGTGGGTGCTTAACCCTTTCACCGCCAGATGTTCTGTTTTGCATAAATCCGCATCGCCAGCCATTTAAAAAAAAAACCTCTTATTTCATGCCAGCATATGTGAAATGCGGATATCGCTGGAACTAAACAACCAATTCTCATGCTATTTTTTGTAAAATGGAGGATATACACTGTATGTTTATTATAAAATGTTAGTAATGGTTAGTCAACAACCATGTCAAATTTTTAGTAATTTGAAGTGTAAAAAAAAATGCAAAATCAAAAAATGAATGTTGTCTTTCTTCTCAACGTAAAAAAAGAAGAATGTGTGCCAACAAACTCTCAACAAGGGTGGAAAAATACTTCACTCTCTCCACTCACAAACAAACGAAGACCAGAAGTATGGTACATCCAACAGAAAAATGGAAGAAACGGCCATAAATCCAACTGCTCCAATGGCAGGGAACACACACACACACACACACACACACACACACACACACACACATTCTTATGCCTAACTGATACACGTGAAAGAAAGAAAAAGGGAAAAAAACACACACACACACACACACACACACACACACACACACACACACATGTATCCCTTTCACTCTCACTGTTGAAAGCAATGTTTTTCTATGAAAGCAAAATCGAAAATGAAATGAGGCAGGGAACAGTAAACAAGTAGGGTAACTTTTGCTCCCATAACAAAGCCTAACACAGAGTAACTTTTATTCAAGACTGGCACAGCCTTTAAACTTGAATGAAGTCAGACAAATACAAAAACAAACGATCTAATAGTGGGGGAGAAAACAAGCGCAGGCCAACAACTCAACTGTCTTCATAGTCTCATTTGTTTTTGTATTTGTCTGACTTTATTCAGGTTTAAAAGGGTGTGCCAGTCTTGAATGAAAGGTACTCTGTCTTAATATATATAATGAATACTTGTATAGCGCCTATTCTCGGCTAGAGACCAAGCTCTAAGCGCTTCACACATCAATCAACACTCGTTTACACAACGGGCTGCCTACCTGGGTAGTGCCGACTGAAGAGCTACCAGCTGGCGCTTCATTCAGTCGTTTCCCGTGTCATCCAGTCAGTATCGTTCAATATCGATCATTCATTTTGCTTACTTCCTTCATTCTTTCCATTTCTCACTCAGGGTGCATGCTATGTGTAACATGTCATCCATACCAACGGCCAAACTGGCCTACTCTTCCGAATGTTGGTGATGGGATTTTACGTGTGTGCAAGATGTTATGCATGCGTTCACACACGGAACCTCGGTTTATAGTCTCATTCGAAGGACTGGATGGGAAATGGAGTCAGAACCAATGTTAACTCCGAGGGAAAATCCCCCTGTACCGAAACGCCCCGGCGGAGGTTCGAACCCGCAACCCCAGGATCACCAAGATTACGAGTCAGGCGCTCTACCCACTGAGCTATTCCGGCTTTGTTATGGGAGCAAAAGTTACCCTACTTGTTTACTGTTTATGAAAACGATGTCATTTCACTTGTCTCATCTCTGGAACCTGGGGTGCCATTTAATCTGATCATTATTCCCACTCAAACACATCTCTGCTGCTCACCTCTGACACGTGTCAGTCGGCCATGCCCCCATCAACCTCAGCCTACATCCAGCTGTGTTTGAAGTTCATTTTCTTTTACTTGTCTTAGCTATTCGCCTGGCTTGCCCCACCTCATAGGCTTTCAACTGTCAGTCATTGATGGTTAGCTCAGCACCAAAACCCTGGGCACATGCGCTGAGCCTGCATTCTGATCTCTCATTCCCCACCTCTTGGCACGTGTCCAAAGCCTCACTCTGCAGTAATTTGGTCAAGCTCTTGCTATCCATAATGTTTCCTGGTCACTATCTGGATCATCTTCATCTGAATCAGGATCAGCTGACTGTCTGTTCAATATTTCCAGCACCTGATCTGTGTTAAAGTACATCAGGGTCGGGTATGTGAAGTGCTTGGTTGTGACATCATAGTGAATGGAAAAACAATTGGAATACAGTTGATAGAAACAGTTAACTGAACAGCGCTCTGACAAAGCAAATGGCTGTGAGCATAGGTCAGGTCATCTCCCAACTATGATGTTTTGCTGGCTTTCTATCTCATGAACTTGGAGAGTGAGAGTGTCGGGAGTTAGGTAACCCTAATTGGTCGCATTTCAGCGATGTCGGCAGTGAGCCACGTGGTCGCAGAAATGCAGCGTCGGCGGCGTAAGGGTTAAGTACCTTAGGATGTTTTGTGTGGATGTTGTGTGCACTTTGATGTGTGCACATTTCTCTTCTCAGATAAACGGAAAGGCAGGCATTTGCTAAAACATGTAGTATACCAGTGCATATCTTGCAGAAATTCTTTGACAACAAAGTGTAGATGTGTCCATCTTGAAAAGAACATGTAAATAATGATAAAAGCTTGTGCTTTACCTCTGATTTTTGCTTTCGTGGATGTGCTTATTTAGTGAATCTAGGGATTTAATATCAGTAATGTATTATTTTTGTAGTTTTTCAGATTTCAAATGTTTTGGTTTGTGTGTGTGTGCATGCATGCATGCATGCACATGTTTTGTTTTGTCTGGAAAGCCCATATATTTCCAGACCATTTTGAAATCATGCATAGCATTTATGTATTTATTTATTGATACTGTTTAATGAATAGTTTTAATGTGTCAGTGTATATGTGTGTGCTCTTAATTTTCTGCCTGTTTGGTGCCAGGCCACTACAGGTTGAACTTGCCCCGTTTCACCGTCGTGACTCGTCCCCTCCACAACTACATCAGCATCGTGGTGCAGCATCTTATGACGGCTCTCGTCACCGACCAGCTCAGCCCGTACACGCAGCAGGAAGTCGCACAGCTGGCACAAGCCTGCAACCGCAGCCAGCAGCAGGCGGACAGTTTACACCGCAGCCAACGCCTTGGTCCACCTGGCTGCCTCACTGCAGTCCAGACCCCCTCACCCTTTGCAGTCGGCTGGGCTACAAGCAGCATTCTCTCTCTCTCACTTTCCCGGTGGTGGAGAAGCTGGATGGCCAGAGGGTGCAGCTACTTTTCCTAACTTCCCCTCGATCCCAGAAGAGGAACGTCGCATAAGTGTGGCTTCGCTTCAGCCATCGGCATTACCACAGGTGTCTGCAGATGGAGAGCAGGTAAGGGTTATTGGTGTTGAAAAGAATGAAACTCTAGAGACAACAGTAGTGGAGGGTGAAGAATGTATTAATTCGAGGTCTGCTTCAGGGTACAACAGAAAATTTAGAATAGTGGCAGCTCTTTTACAAAGTGTATAGTTGAAAATTTTATGTTAGTAATGAAAATTTGAAATGCGCTTTTCCTCTGGGGTCAGAATGAGGGGCCCAGAATTGACAAATCTAAAGGGAAAGGTGTTTTCCCGTATGTTCTGCTCTGAAAGATTTCAGTAATTCATTGAATGGGAAGCTTTCGTAGGATGCTTGCTGATTTCCAGGTGTGGCTCGACTTTTGATGTAATCTTTTGTTGATTTGCCTGCTATAAGTTTCAAACCTGTAAAAGAACAACATATCAACTCCTCTGTGCTAAGATATTGTTTCAAGTGCTGTTTATCTCCTAGCATTTTTGGATACATCATCAGAAAGACCTAAGTCACTATGTAAACTCATTTTGTGAAAGCGGATAGCATGTACACCAATTTTTTTTCCATATATATCTAAACCAAGTTTGATGTCACTTGCAGTTGGTTGTCGAGAAATAAGAGCGTGAGTGACAACACCTCTGGATCCCCCCCCCCCTTCTCCCCCCTCATGCGTGCAGGTGAAGTTGACCTGGCAGGAGAGGATCTATGATGCTTCTCCCTCAGACAGCAGTCCCTCCGCTGGAAAAGGACCAGGGATAGTGGAGCTGAGTGCTGATAGCTTTGTCAGCCATGTTCCCCCCTTCCACTGGCAGAAATTATGGCTGCTGTCAGAGAGGAGAATGATGTGAAACTACAGCAGACGGCACATAGTATGCAGGTTAGTCTCTTTTCTGTGAGTGAGAGAGAGAGAGAAGAGTGGGCAGGTGTGTTTGCATGTGTATGCAGGTTAGTCTCTTTTCTGTGAGTGAGAGAGAGAGAGAGAAGAGAGGGCAGGTGTGTTTGCATGTGTACTTGTGTGTATTTACATGTTGGTGTATGTTTATGATATCCATTAATCCCTCATAATATTTTTGTCTCCTTTCTGTTTCCAGGAGCATGTCAGCGACTCAGCGTCTGACGACCGATACGCAGTTGACGTCAATTCAGAAGTGCGTCAGGGTGATCTCATCCACCACTTCTCCGAGTTCTCTCTGTCCCTGCACACATGCATGGTCCTGCAGCTGCAGGTGACCGCCGAGTTGCTCAGAGGTCTCCTCTGCCCCCGGCTCCAACTTGTGAGCCTAACACCCACACTGGACGTGTGTTTGGAGCACTATAACAGCCCCGCCGACTGCTTCACCAAGCTGACCTCCCTGCCTGCTGCCCCCAGCAGCCACGTGGATGAGGCTGGTTTCCAACAGTGCTGGATGCCCATCCTCTCCCTGGAGGCGGCCGACACTGCGGTGAACAGCAGGCGCGTCAGCCACCATCCACAGCGTCTTTATCGACTGGAAGCAGCAGTCCTCGGCTGGAGAGAAGGGCGATGAACTGTGCGTGATTGGCGAGTTTTCCCTGAGTCAGTCGTTTTGCAAGGAGCGCAGGATCTTCTTTTCGGGAGACAGTCGGTCCCCTGATGACCTGGGAGTGTTTGGTTTGGAAAGCGCTTGTCCGGTGCCCTATGACCTGCTGTGTGTGCGTTACAAAGGTCTGGAAATGCCAGAGCAGCAGGGCCTGGACGATCGTGTCGTGGCGCTGGTGAGAATGGGGTCGTCGGTGGTGACCTGGGTGGGCCATTGTGTGGTGCAGAAGGTGAAATGGGATAAGAAGGGCATGGTCATTGTGCATGTTCGTTTGCAGTCCTCCACTGTGGAGATGCCTGCCGTCCTGCTGGATTCTTCTGTTGCTGCCGAGGTGCCTTGCACCGTGCAGTGGATTCCCAAGACCATGCTGTGTCGGTTAGTGTGTGTGTTTACCCTATTTCTGTTTTCTTTTTGTAATTTCATTTATAGGATGTTAGTGGTCTATTCTGAAAATTTAGATGCGTTGGTCATTAACCTTGCATTCAAATGTTCATGGGTCACTTCTATCTTATGATAGGCCAAGCTTTTGGAAGTATCATCGGGTATGGATCACGTCATTTTGGGCATGTGTTTTATAGATTTCCAAAATGTAGAAGTAGGAGTGTACAAAAATTAATCTGAAAAAGAGGGAGGTGGTGAGGCCATTCCGAGGTAACTGGGTGGGTATTCTTCATGAACTAAACTCGTAGCAGTGCTCAAAAAAGATTTCCTGGAGGTAGTCATTCATTTTTTTGTCCACAAAAAAAAATATAAATAGACATTGTTAGGTTTTGTAGTTGATAATGATGAGAAAGTGTTACAAAACAAAAAACAAAACAAAAACATGTTTTTTATCGAACAGTATAAGTGAAAGGAATGCGTTTATCGTCTTTCTTTTTTTTCCAGATTAATTTTCAAACTTTTTGAAATAATTATTGGGTATGGATCATGTTTTGGGGCATGTGGTTTATAGGTTTCCAAAATTTCGTAGAAGCAGGGGTTAACAATTTTATGTGAAAAAGAATGGGGTGATGAGGGATTCCAAGAGAAGTGGATGGGTATTCTTCATGAATTAAAGCTCATAGCAGCGCACAGAAAGGATTTCCAAGTGGTAGTGTTTTATTTGACTTTTGGCCACAAAAAAATGGTAATGTAAATGGCCATTGTCAGGTTTTGTACTTAATATTGATGAGAAAATGTTACGAAACAATAAAGAACATGTTTTTATTGAACAGTGTCAAGTGAAAGATTTGTAGCAGTCCAAATATGATTTAAGGAACAGCAGATCTACATAGATATAATTGGCTGTAAAACAGGAATGTAAACACCGAGTTTGAAACTAGATACATTTCCAACAAAAGTTTTTAGGAGTTGTATTTATGCTATTTTGAGTTTGTCATTTACCTGGTACAGGTACTATGAGGATAGAGGAAAGTTCAGTCCATAGTAACGCATGGAAATGTGAATTGTGTTGCAGCCAAATGGAACACAGTGTGGCATGTCTGACAAGTGCCTCGGAGCTGGCAAAAGACATTGCTGTAGGCCGCAGACCTGTCAATACTGGTAAATAACGAAACTTTAGTTGCCAGTTGCTGGCACAGCAAAACTAGTGAAAGGGTTCTGATTGGGCAAGGAGACTAAGAACAAAAAATTATCTGTTTCTCCAGTGCATGAAAAAAAAAAAAACCATCAGTACTATGGTGCAGTTGTGTCTTGTTCTTGGAGCACAATGTAGGAGGAAGCAATCCATTTGGAGTTCACCTTATTGTAGTATAATTTACAAAACCACAAATGTATCTTTAACCCCCTTTTGCCCTCAGCCTGGCTGGGCAGCCATGGCTTCAGAGCAGCCGTAGCCATCCACAGGTGTCACACAGCCAGAATTTTCCATCAAACGGGAGGCAGCTTTTGTGCACATCTTGACTGAAACTTTCCCATGAAGTCTCTATAAACCTGTGAAGTGTGGGTGCTGATGTGGAAACTGTAGGTGGTGGCCTCAATCACCAGAGAGAGGTTGACTGTGTGGCAAAGGCATTTTCACAGATTTCTAACAGAAAGAAATTGGGTGACCTAAAGAAAAAGAATGGACGTGGGAGACCGGAGGAAGAAGAAGAATTCTTTTTGTGACAGTTTGAAGAAATTGAGAGAGAAAATTGTAAAAAGATGTTTACTTTAAAGTTGATGGTGGTGAAGAAGATTACGAGAGAAAGGGATTTGAAAGATAGCATGGCATGCGTAGCATAGCAGACGATGAGTCGGCATGCTGCAGCAGATCAGATGATTTTAAACAGGTTAACTTCCAGGTCTTGAAAAAAAATGCGTGACTGTCTGATTTTAATACTAACTATATTGATCATTTCTTTTTTTGTTATTCAATTGTTTGTCCACCTTTTAGACTTTAAAAAGACTTGTAATAAGAACATTTGATTGTCTTTTGTACATTTGATTGTCTTTTTTATTACAAATGCGTATTCAGTATGTGAGACAGTGATTGTGAACTATCTGTCTGTCTCACTGAATACACATTTGTAAAGTGATTGTGAACTAAAACATATTCTTTTAGAGTGTTGGGACTTGCACGATGTGAGACATAGACATTTTACAGCAGATTCCATGAAAACCTTGTTCAGAGATGTTCCGCCTGACGTGATCTTTGAGTTCTTGAAAGAATTTTTTTTTATCGGATCTGAGATTTTACAGTGGAAAGATTTTTAACAAACCTTTGGATGGGTTTTTCGATGTATTTTAAAGAATTGTGTGAATGAATGACTTGTGAGTTGATTTTAACGTGGTGACAGCCCTGATGTGGCCCTTTGCGGTTGGCTGGGCTATAAGCAACATTTTCTTGTCTCCTGATTGTGAACTAAAAGCGTAGGAAACCGATATTGATGTACTAAACAAAGTGCATATCTTTGCCATATATGGTTGCTCAGTGACTTATAGAAAGTGAATGGGATTATGCAAACTTGGTAGACTGTGCTTTCCATGATAGAAAGTTAAAATAACAAATACTAGTCTTCAAATATTCAGCAGAGCTGTAAAATCAAATGTGTGAAGCAAGGGCATTAAAGTGCCAAAGGGAATGATTTCCTATTTAATTTCATGCACTTTTATTTCTTAATGTGAGTGTTCTTTAACTTGACCTGTGTAAAATGACTCCAAGTTGTAAGATGGAGTTGAAAATGGAAGACAATAATAACAGTAGATCCTGCAGGAAAAAATGTCCTTTTCGTGTGTTTTGCTTTGTTTTTGTATTCTTCTTTTTAAATGGAAATTCACAGGTTTGTCTTGGAATTGTTGAAAATGGGAATTTACTTTTTTTTTTCTGTCTGCTAGTTGACCAGTCAGATGTGGGTTTCTTGGTGGAAAAGATCAGCCAGCAACTGAACACGGAGCAGAAAGAGGCTGTGCAGTCAGCCCTCAAACAGCCATTCACTGTGGTCCAAGGGCCCCCAGGATCAGGCAAGACAATGACAGCAGCACACATGGCCAGTCTGTACGTGGAACGCAATCGCATGACTCCTCAACCTGCCAGCCAAAACAAGGCTCGTGCTCAGGTGCTGATTTGTGCATCCTCAGACACGGCTGTGGATGTCATTGCAGGTAGGACCAAAAGGGACAGTGTTTCAGTTACACACATATGACTCGAGACTCGCTGGTCTGTGACCCAGTTCATCAAGGTGCCATGCATGGGGAGGAGCTTGTTTGCTCTGTCCCCCATGTAAGGAAAAAGCAGGTTCTCGTGGGTGGGGTATTTCCCACAATGCTGATGCTAATTTCTTCTCAGGGGTCTCACAGTCAAGGAAAGAAACCGGGGATTTTGCATGCAGCAACCAGTCTGTTATCTCCCCCCCCCCCCCCCCCTTTCCGAATCCTACAGGGGAAGTAACTTATCAGGAGCACCAGGCTGGTGTTGCTTCCCATTCATGAGTTACTTCTGGCTGTAACCTGTTCAGCCAGGCCCATCTTGCAGCAGTCGCGTGCATGACATCTCTGATTTGGGTCAGTCACCGGAGAGTCATGGGAAATATGCTATGTTGATTGTAATTCTGTAAAACAAATGTTATCGTTTCAAGTTGCATGCTGAACTTCTGTTTTTGGTCTTGTTACACGTATTTCTTTTAACCTTGGCAGAGGAGGGTGTGTTCGTACCCATGTCTGTTGCTTCGTTTTGTTTGTCTGTCTGTCTATCAGCAGTAATGCACAGCAGCTACAGAGGGGGTTTTAACTTAAGTTGGTGGAAAGATGTAACGTAGGCCAGGGGAACCAGTTGAATTTAATGCTGTTCCAGATCTGGTGGATCCAAAATCCATTGGAAATATTAGACAAAAACGACTGAACCAGTTGTCAAGAAACTTGGTGAAAAGATGGAATGCAGGATATAAATCCAATGTATTGTGGTCCAGGTCCAGGTCAGAGGGCAGACATAGATTCCTTCCAGGTCCAGGTCAGAGGGCAGACATAGATTCCTTCCAGGTCCAGGTCAGAGGGCAACATATAGATTCCTTCCAGGTCCAGGTCAGAGGGCAAACATAGATTCCTTCCAGGTCCAGGTCAGAGGGCAAACATAGATTCCTTCCAGGTCCAGGTCAGAGGGCAAATAAGATTCCTTCCTTAGCAGTGGAAGCCCACTCTCTGTAGAGTGCCATTGTGGGTTGTCTTATACTTGAATGTTCATACTTTGCTCAGCGCATCTTTTGCTTCATATTTTTATTTGGAGTCTGATTATCTGGTAAACCTTGTTCCATGATTATATCCTGTAAGATTTATAAACTTGTTTTATATTTAGTCTTTTGTGCCCTGTGTCATCAACCTCTTCTGTTCCTTATTTTACATGTTTGTGACAGTTCCTGGGCCTCTTCTTTTGCTCTTGTATATTTTAGGACTCTTTGGAAATCATTTTCTCTTGCAAACAACACTTGCTTCATGCTTAGGTATTTTTTATTCATTACAGTCATAAAACAGATGTTGTTTCACTTGCGCTGTCTTTTCCTTCAGTTCTCATCATAACCTGTTGCATGTGTGCATTGACTGCAAACTCTGACTTCTGATAGCACACCTGAAAAGTCTGAGTCAGACGGCACCCAGGATGGTGCGTATCTACGATGCGGTGGTGGAGAATGTGGACTTCCCGGTACCCCGGAGTGCCATCCCACCCTGCAAGCTGAAGACAGCCCATGAAGGCAACCCAAAGCTCCAGAAAATAGCCCTTCACCACTTGATCCGATGCCCGCCCAATTCCTTCTACAAGAAGATCCAGGAGTGTGATTCTTTGTTTGGATTATATCCAGACAATATCACTGATGATCAGGTAATTACAGTCTCAACCCCTTTAACGATTTGCATAAAGGATTTGTCCAAGTTGTGTGGTGGTCATTTGAGTCAGTGTTGACTGTTTAGGTTACCAATTCTTTAATTGTCTTTGTCCAGCATTAATTAAGATTTGAAGTGTTTATTGTTTGTCTCGCCCAAAGGTCTTGTGAATGTGTAAAAAAAACATTTTTTTGTGTGTGTTAGATTTTTTTCCTTTTTTTGTGGCAAGTGTATTGTCCATGCTTGTTGAGTGGCATTACTCTCCAATCTCTCATTCCATTGGTCAGCTCCAGAGCCACTTCCAGAGTGACCTTGTCACAGTCTACTCCTGGCAGTCCACAGGGCGTGATCAAGGTCAGGCCGTTACGAAGCATCCCTCCAGAGAAGACACTGCTCTACTGCTGTCAGTTCAGTGGTGTTCAGTGGTACCTGTTTTGTGTTCGAAACATGTAAAACACCACTACCGAGTCCATATACTGAGTCCGAGTTGGAGACCAATAGTCACTTAATCATGAAGGTGAACACACTGCCATGTCAGTTACAGAGAACTCCGCACAAGTTCACCATAGGCGAGGATGGAGATGAAGGAGAAATTGGTTCTGAGGACATCACAGGAGCAGAAATAAAGGACCTAGAATTTCAGGACTTTTTTTTTTTTAAACTATGATCAATAGTGACCACTTGTGATATAGGTTTGGATCAGCGCTGAGGATGAAACAAAAATACCGGATGCCCATAGCATGTAAACTATTTACATAGAATGATGAGTTTGTGTTTAAACGGGACACTGATGATGGTGTCTGATTATACACATGAATCCAACAGGTAAGAAAACTGTTTCAGTGACAGAAAGAGGCAGAGGATAGAGATCGGGAACACAAGTGAGGGTCATGATACAGGGACAGTCACAGCAGATGGGCCGTTGGCAGCGAAAGAAATTATCGATTTGTGCAGATTAACTGCGGGCTGTATGAATACATTGTATGTGAACATGGTAGCAGCAATTTCTGTTTTTAACAGAGGGATGCTTAGGATAACACCGTCCTCCGTGAAAGCAAAAACGGATCCAAGATCTGCAAGATAAGTTGCTGCAGCAACTCTGTGCAGTGGAGGGAGGTCTGTTCAATTCTGACAAATTAAAATAACCGCACCTAGAAAATGTGCCGTAAGTTTTTCCCTGTTCCGATTCCGTTTCTGTTGCTGTCACCAGTTTCAGTCTATTAAGGCCATTCCTGTTGTATTTTGCCATAAATTCTCTGGTTCCTGTCCTTCAGAATCTATTAACTGTTCTTTAATGAATGACATTCGATAATCACACTTACCCGAGTTGCTTATTCTGCTGTGATGTTTACATGAGGATTCTGGATGTTTTGTTATAGATGTTCTTTGATTTTTTTGTTTTGTTTTTTTTTTTTTTTTTTTTTCTTTACAGTTTCAGGATTTGGAAGCACATGCAAAATGCCTGGCATCTCCTGCAGTGATAAGATTTGTGTGTGTTGAGTTTGGGGGTGTACCTAAAGGATCTGGAGTGTTTTATATGCTTTTTTTTTTTTTATGCTGACGCTCTGCATATAGATTAATTTGTCACTTGACAAAGATGATTTCTTTTTAAATTTCTCTTGTTTTTGCTTTTGTTTGTAATTTCAGCCCTTGTATGCCCTTGTGTGATGGTTTTTACTTTAAAGAATAATCTTAAGAAGTTTAAGTTCTGTATCTGCAAACATGAACAAATGAATCACAAGATGAAACATGACTTGTTTCAACCTCTTAGGTCTTCTTCAGGCAAGGTAAACAACACACAGGTCAACAAAAATGAAGAACGAACAATCACTTATCTGATCAGATCGGTGTCCACAGTGTTGTCTGTCTGGCTGAAGAAGACTTAAGAAGTCGCAACGCGTCATGTTCTGTCTTGCGATTCATTTGTTCATGCTTGGCGGATGTTGTACTTAAACTTTTTTAGTTTTGTTTAGATGTCCGCCTGCAGTCGCCTCTCTTTGCAGCCAGCTTTACAGAAGAAAACAGAGACACGAGTGGGAGTGTGTTGCAGATCGAGGAGTACCAGCAGCTGGTGCTGCAGGCCCAGCATCAGGAGCTGCAGCAGGCTGAAGTCATCCTGACCACGTGCTCTGTGGCTGCAAGTCCCCGCCTGATCCAGGGAACCAACATCAAACAGGTCGGCAGTCTGGCAGTGTTCTGTTATGCGTATGCAGTGTGCTTACTGATTCCGGCGGGCCTGGACGAAGTTTATTTTCTTTGGTCCAACAGTTGTGGGGTTCAATTCTCGCTTGAGACAGCCTGGTTAGAGAGGATCTTCTTTATGGAATGAACATCAAGGCAGACTCCAGCCGTCTCAAGGTGCATCAGATGAGACTGACACACACACACACACACACACACACACACACACACACACACACACACACACACACAAACGCATGCACACACCATATGTTAATACAAGCATTATAACATACTGCATGCAGATTAACTCCCAGTGTATCCGAGGATGAAACAGAAAAGAAAATAGGGAGCAAAAACCGGGAAGTACCATGGTGTCATGTTCAGACAGCTCTCTGAAGATTTAATGTGGTGACTTAAACTATGGGTTTGAAAACGATCACAAGCGTAAAAACTTCACAACAGACTTTTTTCCCATCCCTGACCTCAACGTAGAATCTGTTTCCTGTCGTTCAGTGGCCATACCCCGATACAGATTCTCCTCTGTTTTGCTTAGTAACCTTTTCTTTTCACTCACTAACTGTTACAAGCAGTATCTGAGTTTCCTTTCATTCAGAGCATATTTTTATCCTTTAACAGTTCTAAGTTCTGGCCAGTCCCAGTCAAATCAGTTTGATTACTACGTTTTTTTAGGTTGCATCAGAAGGCAAAAAATGTTGAATTATTTCCCTTTTGTCTGAAATAAGCTGGCAAAGCACACTTTTAAAACTGGAGAGTTACACAGCAGTGTGTAACATTACAGGTCCCTTTGCATGAAGCTTGGACTGTTCCCCACTGGAGAGCATATCGTAGTATTATGTCACCATATTTTAACAGTTTTTTTGCCTACATATGTTTTACTCCATCGGTCTTATCTATTGAACCCATGGCCCTGAAGTGGCACAATGATGGCAAGGTCATCTTGTCTATGTGCCCTGTCCAAGCCAAAAACTAAGCCTGAAGAGCAGCCCTTGACTTGAACCTCTCCTCTACTGGCGCTGTTGTCCAGTCCCAGTCCCAGACCACGAGGTGATGCAGGTTAGCTGTCTCTGAGCACTGAACTTACTAAGGATGATCGTTCTTGCTGCCTAACTGGTTATGGAGGCAAGATTAGCTCCCTGCTTCCATTCCCTCCCACCCTCCCCCCAGTTTTTGGGTTTTTTTTTTCTTATCATGATGATTTGGTGAAGTTCCATGGGAAGTAGAGAGAAGGCATTTGTTTGGATAGGTAATTGTATCATAAAACTGCTTTGAGAAATGAAATTCTCTCTCTCTCTCTCTCTCTCTCTCTCTCTCTCTCTCTCTCTCTCTCTCTCTCTCTGTTTTTTGTGCATCTGTCTCGCAGTCTCTGTCTCTCTGTCTGTCTGTCTCTCCCTGTATCTGTCTGTCTGTCTCTCTGTGTCTTGTCTGTCTGTCTCTCTTTCTCTCTCTCTGTCTCTCTTCTCTCTCTGTTAGCCTCTCTGTATGTGCATGAGGTGCTGATGACTGCATCTGCTTTCAGGTCATCATGGACAGTGCTGAATCCTGCATGGAGCCAGAGAGCCTGGTGCCCCTCGTCCTGAAACCAACCGTCCAGCAAGTTGTGCTGCTGGGAGACCCCAAACAACTCAAACCAGCGGTCACCAACAGCACCGCCAGTTCTCTGGGCCTGTCCAGATCTCTGCTGGAGCGCTACTCTGACTCGGCCTTCAAGCTGAAGGACCAGTACCGTATGGTGAGTTGGTGCAGGCCTGCTTGGAGGTGGAGGTCAGCTTGTTTTGTGTGGTCAATGGTTTCCTGGACGGTCATGCCACTTTGTTGATCTGGAGTTGATTATAGTTTTTTTTCTTTCTGTCTGTCTTGCTGTATGTATTTGTTTGTATCATGTTTTGAACCACAGTGATCAAGTTTCATACTGTTGTGAAAGGAGGAGGGGATAAGTATGTCACACATGCAGAGAGGATTGCTACTGTTTCTGGACAGTTCAGATTGTTTTCCCCTGGCTGAATCATATGAATGGACTGCTTTGTTTACAGATCTTTAACGAGTCTTGATTGTCATCAGCGTTACATTTCTCTTCTCTGAAGATCTGCTGTCAAGTTTTGCTTAGAGTTCCTTCCTCTTCACTCATGATGATTAGCCTTGCGAAGAATCTAAGGAAGGGACTGATCTAGGCTTTGTTGACACTGCTGCTATGGCATCCATCTAAACTGTGGTCATTGCATGAAGGATGAGTGTCTCACATTTTCCTAATGTTAGGATCATAGGATTGTAGAACCATCCTGACCAACAGAAAAGACGAACTTTATGAAGATACTGCTTTGAAACACAATTGTTTGGTATTTACCATTTCACAATATAAAGTGCGTATGTGAATGTCTTTAAAATCTTTGAATTTATTGCACTTTATTATGGTACAGAAATGAAATACCATGCGGAAAGTGTGGAGTGTGAGATAGCAGGGGGGGAAAAAAAGAAAAACAAGAATGAATCTACAATTATAGGGTTTTTTTTTTTTTTTAAAAACAAGAACAAATCTACAAATGCAGAGTGAGTTTTTTTTTTTTTTTTTTTTTTTTTTTGGGTTGCCATTTTAAAAAAAATGTGCATGTTTCAGTTTCAGTTTCATCAAGGAGGCGTCACTGCGTGCGGACTAGTCCATATACGTTTCACCACATCTGCTAAATTTTGAGACAACACTGTGCATGATTTGAAGCTGATGGATAAATAAAATAATGACTAAGATGAGAGAATTTATGAAGAGGGTCTTGTGGCTACCACTTAACAGATGTCTGACCTGTGCATTAGCCCAAAGCACCGGTCAGACCTTTAGTACCCACCCAACATTGGTTGTCTCGTTTTTATCATTGTACGTGTGTGTAGTGAGTATTCCATGTCATATTCATTCAAAGAAACTGTGGATGTGCTTGATGTGTCACAGCACCTGGGCATCAGCGAGGTGTCCTCTTTGAGTTTCTATGGTGGCAAGCTGAAGGTGATGACCCGGGTACAGCAAGGGCCGGCCGACCTGGACGTCTGGCCTGGCTCACGGGCTCAGCCAATCGCCTTCTGTCACGTGACAGGCTTGGAAGAAACGGTCAGCGTGCTGACAGAGAATGGGGTGAAGGATTCGTTCAGTAACACGGTGGAGGCAGAGGCTGTGGTAAGATGTTATCCATGCTGTTCATGGTGCTGTTGATGACATGTTGGACACGTTTTTTTTTTTTTATCAGTATGAACATGGCTTAAAATTTCTTTTTTCTAATTTCTGTGCCCCTCCACCACACCCCGCCCAGTGGTGTTACTGCCGTCAACTCACTGCAGCTCACTCATGTAAGGCTTCACCCATCTTATTCTGCTAAAGCCCTGGAGCCGCAGTCCACAAGGCTCACTCAGTTTCAAGTTGTCATGATGCAATCATCAGGAGTTTCAGTCAAAGAGCAACATGATGATCTGTACTCATAAATTGCACGCACGCATACACACACACACAAACACACACACACACACACACACACACACACACACACACACACACACGCAAGCACACATGCATATACACACGCATGCACACATACACATACGCTCAAACACACATGCACACACACACACACACACACACACACACACACACACATGCGTATACACACACACATACGCTTATTTCATTTGAGATTCATGTTAAGCATGGCAGACAACAATGGGCTGACAGATCTTGGGTCTTCACACTGCCCATTTTCAGGCCAGCATCGTGGAGTGCCTTGTGGTTCAGAATCATGTGGCAGAGGCGAGTGTGGTGGTCATCTCTCAGTACCTGGCCCACATCCAGCTGATAAAGCAGCTCCTGTCTGACTGCGGCATCAAGGCGGTGGATGTGCGCTCTGTCGGCCAGTGTCAAGGTAACGACCAGGAAACTTTTTTCATACTTGCCTCTCCAAACAAATGCCATATCTGTACTGGTGTGGAACATAACCATATCATTGGTATCTACTCTCCCCCCCACCCCCCCACCCCCACGCACCTCCAAAAAAAAACATTGGAAGAGCAGGGAGCTTACCTGTCCTGCATACCCAGCCAGGCAGTAAGAGTGATCACCCTTAGTGGGTTCAAATGGGGTTACAGGATTTCCTTTTCACCCCCTCCTGCCCTAACCTCATCCCCAACTTGAGCCAAGGGTCCTTGAGACCTTGTAAAGGCTTCTGCTCTTGTCGAAGAGGGATTCCCGTATCAAAGTGAGGAGTTTTCAGAGGTTTCTTTTTCTTATCGTCTAGGATTTTTTTTTACCATTCCCTCTCTTGTCCCGAGTGAAAATGGCAAGTGGAGGCTGTTGTCTATCCTCAGTAGGCTGGATCTTTTCTTTACCGCCACCCCCTCCCTCCTTGAGGACTACTCGAAGGCTGTGAGCGTCCGTTCTCACAGGAGAGTTGCCCTTAAGTTTTGGGCTGTCTTGGCCAGTATTACAGTGGAGGAGAACCGTAGGAGCTGACAATGTGTATGCAGCTGGCAGGGAGTAACAGAGTACCTTTTGAAGGGTCTTCCTTAAGGACTTCTCTGAAGTTCTGCAGGCACTTGATTGCCTTGGGGCTTTGGTGTTGCACATCTGCGATACACTTCCGCTGATGAGTCTGTGATCCTACCTGGCTTGGTCAGTATGATTGTCCGGCATTGTCCCTTGTTATCATTTGTGATTTATCCTCGTATGTTTGTTTTGTATGTTTTCGTTTTGCTTTTAAGATTTGTTTGGACTTAACCCTGTATGTCTTGGAAAAAAGTCTTCCCCTTTTTCTGATATTTTGCATGGGGTCATTTACTTCTTCTTTGCGCTTTCTGATACAGGCATTCTCACTTTGTGACATTATCTTTGCTAGAGAGGGAATAATCCATTCACCTCGACGCTAAGCATGGGGATATTTAGTGTAAAGCCTTTAGTGGCCTTGTACACCAAGTTCTAGGCTTGGAGAACTGTGAAGAGACTTTCCCCCATGTGGATTCGTTTAGATGAGCATGTTTCCCACTATCCTTTTGGATACTGAAGCTTTCGTTTGGACAGGTAAATATGAGGAAAAAGAAATTTCACTACTTCAAAATTGTTTTACAGTATACTTACCTGTCCAAATATCATGAAGCCCTCCTACCTATCCCCCAAGCAGGGAATAGGTGCAAAAATTAAACTAAGGGTATGAGTTGTAAAGTGAAGTCACTTAGGGCAATCACTCTGTCAGCATAGCTGCTTATGGAGGTGTGGTTGGTTCCCTGTTCTCTCGAGTTCGTAAGGCGATGTTCCACACCAGTAAGGATAAGGCATTTGTTTGAAAGGGTAAATGTGTCATACAGCTACTTTATGTGGTAAAATTCCTTTTCGTTTTTTAGGTGGTACCATGAGAATTTGGAATGAGGTTTCTTTGACTTCATCTGAATATCCAGCTTTCAGTCTGATAGAATTAAGTTCTTTCCCCGGTGATTTTTTCCTGTCTGGGTCCATTCACCTCAAGAGTCTTTGTCTTTTGATATTTGCTCTGAAAATCCATTTGTTAGACCGAACTGAATTATCTTTTTACAAATGATTTCAATACTATTTGGCTCCGTGCTGTCAGTACTTCTCATGTGCGCAGTATGTAAGTATCTTGGTGGGGGTTAGTGGATGATAAGAATATAAATAGGGTTCTTTGTGCAAGTAGTCTTTGTGTTTGGGATGATGGAGCTGTTTTGTTTACTTGTGTGTAAGTTTATGATCTGTTGTGTGTTTTTTTTTGTAACCTTTTTATGCTGTGTTGGTTTGCCGTGTTTTCACACATGACTTGTTGCTGTGCACAGGTTGTGAGTTTGACTATGTGGTGCTGTCCACATGTCGCTCACTGTCCCGCAGTGAAGTGGAGAGAAAGCCGACGGAGGACTGGCTGCGGCGCCATCTAGGACCGACTGCTGACATGCACCAGATCAATGTGGCCATCACCCGCCCACGAAAAGGACTTGTCATTACAGGTATCTGCACAGTTTTTTTTTTTCATGTTACATTGTTAACTTGTGGAATGATCCTGTCAGTTCTCTTTGCTCTACTGATGTTTTCGGTTGTGCTTGATGAGAATTCCAACAAGGCTTTACTTGGATTATTGCAGCTGGTTGTTGTTAGAAGTTTTGAATAACTTGTCCAGTCGATGCAAATAATGTAGGAACATGTGATACACTATCTTTGAAGAATTTAGAAGCAGGAAATATTCAGCCCTTACTTCCAGTCACCAGTCTTGCAGCATGTTTAGTGTTATAAAGTGCGTCTCCATTTCATCAAAATCAGAGTAAATAAATAAAACATGAAAATGTCGTACAAAATCCTATGAATGTGCTTTTGAAAATGATTTTACAGTAAAAGATGATTGTGTACTTGTTTGTGAAAGTGAATTTCAAAGAGTTTGCATTTTGCGTGGCTTTCATTTCTGCTCTGGAGATTTAAGGCTAGATTATTGTTTACACCAAATTCAGAATGTTATGTTCATTATGTATTTGGCAGAGAGAAGACTGAAAGGTTTGGCATGATGGTTTTTTTGTGTGCGCAGGCAACAAGGACCTGTTGGCAAGCCACAGTGTGTGGAGTGGTCTTCTGGAGCATTTCCGCAGGCAGCAGGCTGTGGTGGAGGTGGACCATTTCATCCAGGCCCTGTCACTGTGAACATGACATTGTCTGTGAAGACGCATGGTGTTGTGCCGCTTCCTGTGAAAATCCCCACAGATCGCGTGCATCTTGCCACCCACCATTTTCACATTGTTGCTCAGTGCTCTTTGAAGAGCCCTTATATTTAGGGGGTTTAGAGGACTTTGGATAATAGACATATTCTGTGATTTAAGAAAAAAATATCAGATTAAAATGCTTTGATTTATGGGAACACTTGTTTGCTGTATATGAACGGAATCTTCTACGTCTGACTCAAACGTGGCCATCTTGCCTTGACTTTAAAAAGTTTGCTTTCAGGGCATCTTAGAATTGATATTTGTTTCCTTTCTATATCGGTTAATTTTTTTCAATTTTGAATTAAAGCATTTTTGTTGCTGATTTTCATTTTTTACAGTCACTTTGAGGTTAAATTTGGCATAATATGGATATAGAGTTTTGGCAACGTGATGGACAGTTACACTGATGGCCAGATAAATCGTGTATCAGTGTTAAAATGTTTTGCAGGAAGTTGGCCAGAACTGAAGTAATAAGAGCATGATGGATGCAGATTCCCTGTGTGCTGCCTGACAACACTAAAACATGTTCTGCTACCACACATGAGTATTTCGAGTCACATATGTTCACGGACACACATGGGCAGGTTTGTTGCTTCAGCCAAGTGTACAGGAACACTTACTTTGAGCTGAGTGGATAGAAACACTGAACCTGCTTGTCAGCTTTAGTTTAATACATATGACTCTGTTTCTGTTTTTTTGCAGTGATAAAGTTTCGGCCCGCTAGTTCAGCCTATGAGTGTCACCAGGCAGTAAGAAAAAAAAAAAACCACTACCAGCAGAAGAAAAATGTCTGGTAGCGTTCCATTCCCTCACTCACTGTGGTTGGCTTTTGGCAGTGTGATCAGCAGGCAAATCTGGTGCTGAGAGTCCCAGCGCTGGGATATGTGGACAGAAAACTGTGCCACAGTCGTCTGTGGTGGCATGAGAACATCAGGTCACATGGATCTCTCATGATCCACACACATGCACTTGCGAGCACACTCATACACACACAGCTACAGAGAGATATGGCAGACACATCATGGATGGGTTAGCAACAGAATTGATGATAGTTGTCACACATCGCAACAATATCCCATCCAAGGTTGGGGGGGTGGGGGGGAAGCGTTTTTCATGTGAGCCAATGGCGGCAAAATCCAACCAGTGTTTGGAACTGGTTGCTTGATTTTTTGGATGCTTACTCATCAAAGCAGTTACAGTGTACCCAGCAGTGCTTACTCTAACAGTAATTTCCCATTATCCAAAACAGATGAACAAAATTTGTCTGTTGTAAAGATCTAGGGGATGAATATATTGAGACATGTGTATATGTATTTGAGGAGGCCTTCAGCATAGAGGTGTAAGATCAGTAACAGCTGCCTGATTACCTGGGGCAGGTAATCGGTTGTGTTGGGCAAGTGGTAAGTGCTGCAACATGTCCCCCAGGAAGAGCAATATGTTTGAACAATTCACAGTATAATAAGAAGGTCAGCAGTGATGGATGACCGTCATGATTGCCAGAGATTCGTCTAAATAAATCTTGATTATCTATCATGCCAAGTGATTGAGTCAAGAGGCATTAGCCAATCAGAAAGGAGTACATAGGTTGTCTGTTTGCAGTCTTCTGCTGGCCGGCAGATGATACATTTTGTTTTCTGGTTTCTTCTTCGGTCAGCACTGTACCAAAGTTAAAACTATTGCTGATTGATGGGCTGCTAGTTTTGCCTGAGGGGCAGACCAGAAAGGAAAATGGCCTACCCTGACAGAAGATGCTGAAACTGATTCATTTGATGCTTTGGATTATCAAGTGACTGTCATTTGTTGCCCAAAAAGGAAAAAAAAAGCTACATGTAAATGTGTCATGAATAGGCCATGGATCTATTCATCCCTCTCCAGTCCATGAGGAGTAGTCTGACCCCGTTGTGATGGGAGTGAGTATAACTGTGTTTGTGTCCAGTAGAAATTGAAGATCAGTACAGATAATTTTTTATTCAGGTTGGTCCCATTGAAAGATTCTTTGCAGATACTGTGCCCATATCTTCTGGGTCACTCGAACAACATTCTTGTCCTGTGTGAAGATCCCTTTGGGTCTGTCCGCTACAGGTCTGTTGCTGTGAGTATACTTCTGGATACTTTACCAACAGCCCGTCCTCTGTGAACGTTTGTTTAGAAATGTCATTAACTATGTTCTTGTTGGGTGCTATTTGGTTCACTTCAGATTTTCTCTGTGAGGATCCTGTTGGATCAGTTATCTATTATGTCTCAGTCAAGATCTTTACAATCCTTTCATCCAGGCTGTGGTCATGCAGATGTCCTTTTTTGTGTGTGATAATACTGAACAGTTCAGTGGAAACCCGGTCCTTGTTTAACTCTTATAATCACTTCACTATAGCCCATTACCGGTGATATTATTTTTTCCTAATTGTGGAGTGTTGTTGCAGTGTCTTTTTTGCAACATCCCGGTTTCAGTTAAAGATCCTGACAATCATTTACACAATAGACCATTTGATTAATACATCAATGATTTAATAGATCGGTGTACGCAATTTACCTTCACTGCTGGATTAATTTTCAGTGGGTGCAAGACAAACTGGGATAGATTTTATTTTGAAAAAAAAAAAAAATACCCACACCCAAAAACCGAAAGTTAGAATTGCATCAAATTGTGTTGTATAGAAGATTGTAAACGCTCAGACATGTACGACACTCATCATGGCTGTCAGTAAATTTTGTGTAAAAACTGAATAGCAGATGTGATTTGACATGCATCTGTTGGTGTGTTACTGATGTTTGTGACCCACCTGATCACTGGGTTGTGCTGCAATGACTGCATATGCATGCTGACGGGCATGATCTGGAACACCGAAGTCATCATAATCATCACGACCTTCACGGTGGGGGGGGGGGGGGGGGGGGGTACTGGGAGATGTAATTTGATAGCCTGTGATGATGTGTGAACAGGTAGTGTCAGTGTGGTGACTCCTGCTAAATGGTCTGTCACTTACCATTGTTTCATGCACACATGATGAAAGGTGGGAGAAAAATGATTTCACATGAACTCAACACCTTTCAGATGTGGTGCCAACGCCATAGAGAACCCAACTTTCCCAGCTGAAATGCTACACCTTGTGGTTCTTCCCAGATAAGCAGTACGGTAATGGAAATAACTGATCGCCTTGATGGGCTGATTGATCATTTACGAGCAATGGCAGATTGAGACAGATCAGTAGTTGGAAGAAAAAAAATGCTGAGGGTAGGAAATGGAAATGGGAAGCCCATATTGCCATACTTAAGTCATGACTTTGGAAGGTGTATTCAAGTTATCTCCCCTGCCCTGAAAGCTGAAAGAACAGACAAGGCTGTGAAAGCAAGTGTTTGTGACTTTTTAAAAATATTTGGATGTTCCAGGTTTTGTTTTTTACACGTGTGTGTTGCTTTGTTCCAAGAATTTTTTGCATTGTATACTGACTTGAGTTGACCTTAACGTTGTGACAGTCCTGATGTGGCCCTCTGCCGTTTGCTGGGCTATAAGCAACATTACCTTACTTTGCATTGTATATAATTTGCCTTTTGTGTATGTACTCTCTCTCTCTCTCTCTCTCTCTCTCTCTCTCTCTCTCTGGTTGGATTGACGGCTTTACAGCTGGTGCCTTCTATCTTAGTCTGTTTCAGCACACCTGTGATTTTGATCAGCCATGATATGCTGTTGGCCGACTTGACTTGCACAATACTTTGTCCATGCCGTTGCGTTGCTTTATGATGGTAATACTGCTTAATTGACATAGTGAAACATTATTCAATCATGCAAATATGTTGCCATACTGTACATTCCGTTGCTATTCTGTTGACAACTTTATGGTCATATTAGAGTTGTTATTACCCACAGGATTTTGTTTGTACTGTATTTCGTTGCATATTTTATTAATGTTTTTTTTTTTTTGTTTTTTTTGGTTTTTTTTGCTGAGTATACGGTCACCAACATTTTTGTGAAAAGAAAAATCATAGTCTGTGTTTTGTTTTACTTCAGCATACACAAAAGACAGTTGTTGATAAATAATTATGTGCATTGAAGTAATTTTTTTATTTGCTCTGTTTTCAGTTTGTTGGTATATCAATCGTTTTTCCGCTTTGAGATTCACATTAACTGCTATTAAGAGTCATATCTTCACATTTTGTTTGATAGTTATTCAAGATTATAAATCAGACCATCATTCCAGCGGGTTTATACCTCGATCATGTGGGATTTGAGGTTGCTGAGCATATTGTTGTTTCCCATCTGGACTGGATTGAAATGGTTGAATAACTTTGGAAACTAATCCATTTAATCATATTTAAAGATCCTTCAATTTAAACAAACCGAATTTACATGTTTTAAAAATGGTCTTCACAAAAGATGAAGTGGTGTATGGTTTTTTTTTTTTTTTTAAACTGATATTGGTTATAGAGGGCTCAATATAATCTGAATCACAGCATGTTTGCATAACTTCAGTTTGCTGTCATTTGCGTTTAGTGACATATCATTGTGATCAATCTTTGTTTTAGATCCATGCTTCCTACCCCCACCCCCACCCCCCCACACATTTTCTTTTATACACTATTAAGTAGTGATAAAAGATTTCATAATCACCCGTGATTTTTTGTTCTAGATTGTTATTGATGTATACTTATGTAAAATGCCTCTGTCATTTTAAAAAGCATATGATTATTATTGGTCCGTTTGCATTCTTTGGTGATGTATAAGACTTTGAATTTTTGTGTAAGATGAAATCACTTGGTATGCTGCATAATCAGCATTACGTTACTGACAGTCTAATTTTTTTCATCATTTTCCTTTCGTCTTTCAGCTCTGATGTTTTTGTTATGACTTCAGTATCCTTACAGTTCAAGGTATCATTTGCTGTATTAAGAAAAATTTGGTTCTTTTCATTTCTAACCCCAAAAAAATCATGTGTTGAAGATCAATGATGAGTATGATGTTGTTTTTTTTTTTTAAATTCATTTTAGATGTTTGCAGAAGACATTTGTACTTACAAATCGCTTAATGTTTGGATGTGAATATTGTACATGTATGCAGATATGTCATTGCTTTTCGAAATCACATTTCTGAGCGGACAAGGTAAGAGAAACTGAGCTGTCAGTGGCCCTTTAACACAACTTGTTTACTGGCTGTGGTTGAAGGCAGTTAATTTGTGTAAGAGAGAATGACGGCACATGGGCACGGCACCCCAGTGGGTTTAACACTGGATTCTAAGTACTGGGGGTCATTTGGTTGGCCCCAGGATTGTTCAGACCTCTTGCTGACCCCTCTCAGCATTCATACAGGCAGACAGACTGGATAATGCACAGTAAAGATCCTGTGTCATCCATGTCGGCATTGGTAGGCTGTGGAAAGGAGGATGCACTATGGCGTTTGAGCGGAGATGGGTACCTTGAAGCATTCCCCCAATGCTCGGGTGAAATGTTGTGACAGATGCTCAGACATCAAGGACAACTGTCTGGGTTATGACAGACGACTGTGTTTGTTGCTGCTCCTCTTTGAGCGTAGGTCATCTTGGTCCTTGGGTGATAGGTTATACACGATGACCCTCCAATTAGGCTGTACAGCTTCCTGTATATACATGGAGAAGATGTTCTGTTCTCTTGTGGTAATGGTTTGTTTGTATACGTGGAGAATCTTTGGAACTGAGAATTTAAGACTGCAGAAATTTGGATTGGTCACATTATGATTTTCTTATTATGATAATAAGACATAGATGATGGTAATTTATGAATAATGAATAGATGACAATGAATTAAAACTTAAAATGGCGCTTGTAAACATACATATGTATACTTGTGGGATCTTAGGAACTGATGATTAAAACTTAACCTAATATGGTCCGCGTTTCATTCAGATATGATTATGGGTATAAATGTATGCCACGAAAAGAAATCATATGGACTTAAATAAAAAAAAAAACATCCATCAGAAATAAATCTTTCAGTACTGATATAATCTCAAGAACTGAGCATTAAAGTAAGCCTGTCTTTCATGACTGATATAATCTGAAGAACACAGCATTAAAGTAAGCGTGTGTGTGTTTGATTATCAATATAACCTCAAGAAATAGAGCATCAAGGTAAGGTAATAAGAATACAGCATTAATGTAAGCAAATGAGGTCATGTTTGGTGTAAACATGATAAAGAAATGGTCATAGTGAATATGTATGCTTTCTTGCTATTATAGTAGTGAAATTCTTATGAATTGATTTTTTTTTTCCATCATGCATTTGTGTACAAATATTTGGCCAGATTAGTATCATTTTATGATAATATTGGGAATAAAAGTAATGGTAGGGTAACAAGGAAGAATAAATCTTAATATTGGTAAGGGTTTGGCGTAACCATTCTGAAATCTTAATAATGTTCATTGAATATACAGATTGTAGCTTTTGCATGGATCCTTGTTGAGCTTTGCATTCATTCTCTCCTTCTGTCTTTCTCTGTCATTTGTCTTTGTCCATATAATAGAGCAGCAATATGGCAGATGAACTATAGAATTGTATATGTGCCAACATGTACTGATGCTGTGCATACGAATGCACTCTAGTCTTTGCACACAAGCGGATGTGCAGGTATTTTGAGGAAAGGGGTTAGCATGACAAGATTTTTATGAGAAGATGGTTGCTGCCTTACGTGGCATTGATAATCTGGCAAGTATTTGAAGACATGAATCATACATGTGAAATAAAGAGGGTATTCTGAATTGTTTGTGTGATCAGTTTGTATAATACACTAAACACATATCTTAGTTTCTGTTTAAAATTTTTTAAATAATGCTTCAACATGGTAGTGTGTACCCATGCAGTCAGACCTGTTGAGAAAGAACTGTATATATGATAATAAATAACTAACTTAAGATAGTGGGCGTGAAATTTATTTGTTGTTGTTACTAACACGGTTATCTACAGAATACGGGCACAAAAATGTGTTGTGCATGTCTCATTGAAAGGTGTGGCACTTGATACGGAAGTTGGTATTAAAGTATTAAGGTCAGGAGAATTATGGAAACATAAAAATGTCCAACATTTAATACTACAGAGAAGGCATGCAAAACCGATTATTTCCCTTGGCCATTGAAGTGAGTGCCAGAATGTACCCCATGCAATCATGTACTCAAGGGCACGAACAGTGAAGTTGCCCCTGTTTAAACAACTAGTCAGGGGATGGTTTGTGACTGCTGGTTGGAGGCGTTTGTGGAGGAAAGGTGATCAGTAAAGGTGATCAGTATGTTGTGAGCAGCTGTCTCGAGAACTGATGTTTTGCACGTTGTGTTTATTTCAAGTAGTGTGTCAGCCCATGTGCTGTGAATGCCATATTCAGGTCACCTCATGCTCTGTAAGGTGTGTTATCCCTGATTCCTGGTAGCTGTACTTTCCACCACCATCATACTGAGGGCTGCCAGAAACCACAGTGACTAGGAAGTATATGTAAAAAAAAAAAAAAAAAAAAAAAAAAAAAAGACGAATGTTTGTATTGGACTTGATTTTTTTTTTTTTTTTAAAATCCACTATTCTGTACAAACTTTTCATATTTTGTGTGTGATAAGTGTTCAGTACTTTGATATACATAAAAAAAACAAACAGAAAATACTATATTTGAGCCTTGCTCTTCCATGTGTTGATTTTTTTTTAAAATTAAAATGTCCGTATTTATCTTTTTTTGGTACCGGAACATAAGTCATGTATTTAGATCTGTTTAAGGGGGGAATCATACTTCCAGCCCATTGTGCACACCCAGTGACAGTGGACAAGAATGCAAACCTGCCAAGTGCTACATTTTTGGCGTTGAATGCTACAGTTCCTTTGTCAATGCTATGCATTTACATTTTGTGAGGAAATGGTATGCCAAAAACAAAACAAAACAAAAAAGGCTTCATAGATTTCAAGGCAGCTTAAAAGGAACCGAAATAATGAAAATATTTCTGTAGACTTGTTTTGTCAAAATTTGTCAAGTCCAGTAAGAAAAAGGAGGGAAAAAAAAAACATTGTTAAAGACTATCACAATTTTGCTGTCTTATTGATTGGTTTCATTGCTCAGACTTTTTAATTTTCATGGGTCAGATCAAACCATGTGATAACTAGTGAGATTTCCCTCTTTGTTTGCCATCTTCTTGTGTTTGAAGTAAAGTGTGACTGAAAATAACTCACCCGCGCATCTAGGATGCCACAGAAACAGTTTGAACCAGTGGAAAACAAACAACAAAAAAAAAAAGTGCAAAAGCTATGGTGATAACACATACATGTGTCAAATTAGGAAGGCTACTCTTAAACTGTCAGAATTATACACTTCATGATTTTGAAACCTTGACAGCTCTGAAATGTGTTCAAAGGAAACTGAACCTACTCCTTGCTCCTCTCTCAGTAATGTTCCTGAGCTCGTTGTGAACAGTTTCACAGACATTTCTCATGACCTCAGTGTCATCGAATACAAAATTAACCACAAGTGCACACTTGTTTTTGCTACTTTTCTGTTATCTCCTAGGCATGAGATTGCATTTCTTTTTTCTCTCTCTCTTGCTGACATTAAAAAGGACGATGGAGAATGTCTTGCAAGAAGATCAAAATGGAGAGCAGTTGACAGCGATGGGATATTTACCCTTTCCTGTGGACAGAAAAACCTGCTTGCAAAAAATGCCTAAGTTTTTCAGGAATACCATGATTCAGGGATAATCGTATCGCTGATGAAAACTCATAGGAGTATATGGCAGTGGCAGTCAAATTGAATTTTGGCTGCCTTTGTTCAAGGAGACAGGAGAGATCTTAAACTGGCAATAAGTTTTTCACCAAGGGGTCATGATGTGGAGGTTCGTAGGTGTTAGCAATTTTAATGATCATCCTTTTGCGGTTGCGGTCTCTGTAGTGAAGTTCCCTGTTCCATAAACAAACGCGGTGTAGTTCTGTTTCAGGGCTACTCTAACGAGCTTACATGACGTAGTGGAACTAGTTTGGACAGAATCGTCATTGGTGGCCAGTTCACTTGGTGGTGATGAAGCTAATGTCAAGCCACTTGCATTACAAGCCTGAAGCGAGATGTTTGGATTTGTGTCTTGTTGCATTCTGAACAGAGATACACCAGACAGCACACTGAACTTTTCACAAATGAGCTGCCAGTGTGTTGGTTGAACACGGCCACTCTTTTGCCTTTCTTGCCCCTCTTTTTTCTGTTAGTTCAGATTTGATTCTATGCTGGTTGGTGCTATCTTAAAACAGTTGAGGTTTTTTGTATGAAGATGGCATCGAAATGTACACCATAGCTGCCAACCTTTCCGAATTTTTAGGATTTTTACTTTAGTTAGACATTATTCAGGAAATCCTGAATTCAGTTGGGAAAAGAGAATCCAGAATTTTCAAATTTTGTTTTGTAAAGTGGGATTGGGGGGGGGGGTTAATTTTTTAATAAGAATAATGAAGAATTTCAGAATAAAGCTCATGTGATGTTCTGTGGATGTTGGAAGTTGTGATGTGTGGAAAATGCATAGTCTTTTCAAACCCTGCATGTGCCTGCTGAAACATAAGGGAGGTTAAAAATGATTTGCAGTCACAAGTTGAACCGCCTCTCTTCAGGCCACCTCCACCACTTCCTTCATCCCAAGGTTCCTGAAGGTTGGCAGCTATGATTGTACACTTTCCTTTGAGCACCTGAGGTGTCCATGTGCTATTCATTTTAGGCATTTGAGAGATTTTGCCTTTTTTTTTTTTAAACAGTCTTTGAAACACTTGAAGTGCAGAGGGAGAGAGATTGGTTGGGGGAAGTGACAGGGACGCTGTGCACAAATTGTCATGAACTGAAAATCTACCATGGACAACTCTTTGAAAGGAAAAAAAACGAAAATGGGCAGTAGCGGGAAGGAGGTTTGAGTGGACATGTTGAACAGCCTGAGAAATGAAAAGAATGAAGGAAGTAAGGAAATTTGAGTGAATGATATTGACTAGATGACACGGGGGAAACAACTGAATGAAGCGCCAGCTGGCAGCTCTTCAGTGAGTGGGCACTACCCAGGTAGGCAGTCCATTGTGTAAACGAGTGTGGATTGTAAAGCGCTTAGAGCTTGGTCTCTAGCTGAGGATAGGCGCTATGTAAGTATTCATAATAATATTAACAGAAGATGTTAAA
Source organism: Conus betulinus (assembly GCA_016801955.1). Classification (NCBI taxonomy): domain Eukaryota; kingdom Metazoa; phylum Mollusca; class Gastropoda; order Neogastropoda; family Conidae; genus Conus; species Conus betulinus. Next base: position 886,184 of record JADBJO010000171.1, read on the forward strand.
CAACCACTGACTCGCATTCCTTTACATTTTTGTTTTTGTGATCCTGTTCACCTCATTGAAGAAAGAAACTGACTGCAAGTTTTTGAAACAAAATTCAGCGCTTTTTTCAGTTTGTATGTTTGTTTGTTTATTTGTTTTGGTGCTTTTGTTTTTTTTGCTTTTGTGCTTAAATCACCCCCACCATCCCTGGCCCCCTTCTTTCCTTTCTGCTCTCTCCCACCCCCCTCCCCTTTTTTTTTTTTTTTGAAAGCATTGCAGTATTATTTTGCTTCTGTTTATTGTCATGTAGATTTTTTTCTTCTTTTATTTGTTCAAAATTATTCAATAAAGAGATTTGGCTTGTGTTGGACTCTTCATACATTGATGGAAAGAATGCTCCTGGAATGTTTGTGTTCCTCTGTAGAAACAAAAGGAGCTTTCTTTTTTTTTTGTTTAGGCCCAGATAAATTTTGTGAGGCTCAATTCAAGCCTGGGAAAACTTTGGTCTGATTTTTCTGGCTTTAGGATTGCCACTTTTCAAGCTCAGACCAGAAATCCTGCCTAGAAATTCCTATAGTTGCATTTGAATGGATCACACAGATATTTGCAAACTGCTTTCAACATGGTTCCTTCAAGAGCCCATTTTTTTTTTTTTATGGATTTTGTTAGGACTTCTTCATGTAAACAACAGACAACTGACTGACTTGCATGCAGCAGCAAAAAAAAAAAAAAAAAAAAAAAAAAAAAAACGATCTCCCCATTTATATTTGCTGAAACCCTCATTTGAAAGGATCATTTTTTTCTTTCAAGTTTTACACGTGACACTCTGTTGTTTTTCTTTATATTAGCATGTAAGGTCAAAACAATGTGAAGAAACTTACCAAGTAAAACGAGATATTCCAGTGTTTGAATCAAGTACAGAAAAGGAGAAGTTTGTCTTGATGAGCACAATGATCAGGAATGGGGAACTCTTGGATTAAGATCAAGCCGGGGGCTGGAATTGCCCAGTTGGTAGAGCACTGGACTCGTGATCCTGGGGTTGTGGGTTCGAATCTCCGCTGGGCCGTTTCGGTACAAGGCGATTTTTTGCTCAGAGTTAACATTGGTTCTGACTCCATTTTCCGTACTAGTCTTTCGAATGAGACTATAACCGAGGTTCCGTGTGTGAACGCACGCGTAACATCTTGCACACACGTAAAATCCCATCACCAACTTTCGAAAGAGAAGGCAGTTTGGGCGTTGGTACGGATGACACGTTACACATAGCATGCATCTCCCCGAAGTTGGAGTATGGCTGCTTAATGGCAGGATAAAAAAAACCGGTCATACACACAAAATCCACTCCCTTTGTTGAGTAGATGGGATTAATATACTTGTCTGTCTCCATAGGAAGTGTCCGCAGGAGTATCAGCCTGGGTACGCAGAAAGAAAAAAAAAAAGATCGAGCCCACTGTTGTATGTCTCCTGTTTTACACTCTGGATGATAGAGAAAAAAACTCCCCTCTCCCTTTCCCCTTTTCACTTTGTTGCAACAACTGCCAGCCACCAGCGATATTCATTGTTTTGAAACATTTCTTATCTTTCAATCGGAACTGCTCCCCCCCATACATACATACACTCACACATGTAAAGACACGCCACACACTGAAATTCCTCTGTGAACATGCGAGTTTGAACGAAGAGTTCCAGGTATCACTGCTGATCAAAAAACAAAACCTCACGTGAAGTGGTATTTTGTGCATAAGAAGTACGTCAAACCTCACAGGTGAAAGAAGGTAAAGGTCAAAGTCTCCACAGTTCTGAAATAGACGAACCATGCCAAATTGACACGGAGTAAAACTGACGCTGTTTTAAATGGCCCGGCACATAATGCAAACAATATCACAAGCATGGGCTGCTTTTGTTGCTCTTGCAGTAGGAAGTGATCCCTAAGAATGAAAGCAAATTTGAACCGAGTTTGTTTTGGGAGTGAAAATCAACCATGCGTAACTCTAGTCATATAATAGAGATATCTAACATTGGATCAAATCAGCTGGATGTTCGATCTGATCCCAACCTCAAACAAGATTTCCATTGCAGCTTGTTTAACTGTTCAAGGAAACAAGTTTAAAGAAAAAAATTGAAGGTTCATGTTTGTGTGCATAAGGTAGTACGCGCAAGTATTCAGCTGTGTGCATAAAAGATTGAGCCATAAGCTGACGTTGTGTTTTCAAGTAATACCAAAGGGTATGGGAAATAGCGAGGCAATTTTTACATGCCTCGACTCGTATTGCGTGATATTTCAATCTTGGCAGCACTTCTTGCAGTCTGGACTGCAGCCATTCATACTTGCCGGAGACCAGAGCAAACTACAGTGGTCAAGCCATGGAAGCAAGTGTTTTCCCGTGTTGACGCTATTGCCTAGCAAGCAGACTTGGGAAAGATGATAAAAGCTGCTTAGTCTGTGTGGTGCGAGCTTTGCACCCTGGGTGAAAAGCCTGGGGGGCTTTGTGAATGTCCATTGATCCAGAAACGGATCATAGCTCTCGCTGTATGACCTTGCTTCAATATCTTGGCGCGAGGTGGTCAAGTATTATCGCGCTTGCCCTTCAGACATGCTAGTTCTTTTTCAGATTGATATTGTCCGTCTGATCTCGGGCTCTGTTATCTTTTGTCAGGACTTGTGAATGACTAGATCTGTTTCAGCTGAGTGAGATGAATTTACGTTTATGTTCCATTCTGTTCTGTGAACCCCAATGGCTGATGTGTGTGTGTGTGTGTGTGTGTGTGTGTGTGTGGCTTTCCTGCTGTGTTTTGAAATAATTTTGTACTGATTTGTGTAGTATGAGGGTGGAAAGTTAAGCAGAATAGGTGGTGCCTTCAGCACGGTTTTATTTAAACCAGGGATGTGACTGGGTTATCCTTCGTGACACAGAATGATGTTATTGTTGAAAATGGTTGTCTTTGTTGTCATGTTTGTTTGTCATGACAGGATAGGACTTTTTTCTCTCCACATGTTTGGACACTGGTGAAAGGGCCCTGTGTAAGCTGCTGGGCTGTTACAGAACTGAACTCTGAACTGTAATTTGAATGAAGGCAAAAGAAACAAACTGCAGCGTTACCGAAACATGACGAAAAAGCAGAAAGAGCACACAAAACAAAGTGTGAAGTAACGCACTTTAATGAACGACACAAAACAAGACAAGAAATTTTCGGCAATAAGCCGAAAGTCTTTAATAAGTCTTTAATGATCAAAGAAAAAAAGGTTCAACCCGACAGTAATCGAACATCCAAGAGTGTAATAAACTCATTATGGCTTAATACTGATAGCAGTTAAAGTGGCTTCACAAGGGGAGTATTTTGCATGTTAATGTCTGTACTGTTTTCATTGTTTTGTCGCTGAGGAAGGCTTATTGCCGAAAATTTCTTGTCTTGTTTTGTGTCGTTCATTAAAGTGCGTTACTTCACACTTTGTTTTTTGTGTGCTCTTTCTGCTTTTTCGTCGTGTAATTGGAATGAATTTTATTGTGTGTTTGCTTTTTGAATAGTTTGGGAGAGGGGCAACTTTTCTGATGAAAATGTCCTGTGGAAAATCAAGTTGTGGATCGGCTGGTATGCGTTTAGAGTTATTTTATTATTTGAAAAAGAAAGGTACATGAGTTTGATTGTGTAAGACTTTATACAGGAAAATCGTCAATATTTTACATGATTGTCTTCACAGTGTGTATGCTCTAACAGCCTTCAAATAACACTAACATTTTTGATCATGTGAATGAAGTCATACGCACACATATACTTGTTGCACATACACTTGCTTCCACATACACACACATGCCTGATTAAGACAGCGCTTAGTTAAATAGGCAGAGTGTTTGTTGGTGGTGTTGTCTTCAGTTGAACCTCAGAAGACTTTGACAGATGACTCAAATTAGTTGTGGATCTCAAGTCCCTGCAAAACAAGTTTCATTCTCTCTCACCCTCCATACATGCTACATCCGTTTTCTCAATACAACATATAAAGGCAAGGAAAGGTGATTTGTCTTTAATGATCAAAGTAAAAAGGTTCAACCCGACAGTAATCGAACATCCAAGAGTCTGTAATAAACTCATTATGGCTTAATACTGATAGCAGTTAACAGAGTTTATCACAGATAACATACAACAACATATATACACTCTTTGTCACATCCTTTATATGCAAATTAAAATAAATTGATATGGGCATGTTACATACTGCTATTTCAAAATGAAACTTGGAATGGGAAAATATCTTTCTACTGACAGAAATGGAAAAAAAATTTTTTTTTAATTGAAAAAAAAAACACACACACAAAAAAAAAAAAACCAAGAATGAATGTTGCTTGGACTGGATACATCAGATGACTGAGACATGAAAAAAGAGAACAGAACAGAAAAAAAAGAAGAAGGAAAAGAAAAAAATAAAGTGTTGCTTCGATTAGATACACCTGAAGACTGAAATTTATGGTCGTCCTTGCGTGACTGCAGACACATACATGCACCTCCAATGATGTATGACTGGCTGAACAAAGCTCTACGACAATACGCAACATTTGACCAGGGCGACATTCAGTGTTGTACTCAATTACAAACGCTATGAAATCAGCTGTAAATAAACTACGCGACTGGGAAGGGCCGGAATATCCACTAATGCCGGTCAATCTGCTTGGCTAGTAATCCGTACGGGTTTACTGCAATGAAAAGTAAGCAGCTTGCCGCCTTAAATGCTGCGCAATAGAAGGCTGTGACCCTGTTGTCTTTGCCTGGGGCTTATCTTAATACAGGTTGCTGCTTTAGCAGAGTCGGTGGAAAAGGTTTCATGTTTTGACTTGACACGTGGACGGCATACCATGAAACCAACCAAAATCTGCAGGTATGGGTACTACCCTGAGGGTGAACTCTCTCCCACATCAATCATCATCAGACATTGGTGCTTTTAGCTGCCAAAGTTGTGTGCCTTCATTTTTTTTTTTTTTTTTTTTTTTTGACCGATCGTCAAATAACATGTTCGTTTTTATGTTGGGATTCTTTCGTTCGCTGGAATGGAAACTAGGACATTCGGTTATAAATCATATAGTCTAGGTCAAACAAGATGAATAAAAACCCATCAAGGCATTATATTAGTATCAATTATATTTTGAACATATTGACACTTTCTTTTTAACTCCAGTATTCTCAGATTTGTCAAGAATGTAACAGCTGACGCCATGTATTGTCTTATCTTCCTAAGGCTGTTAGGTGTTTGTATGTGGGTGTATGTATGTTTGAAAGTGAGTGACGTATCTGCTGAAACACGTGTGTTCAGGTTTTTCTCCTTCCTCAAAACCCACACAACTTATTTTAAAGTAATTGATTTCAGTCATTGTTTAAGGAAAAAGTAACAACAGCACAAATGCTGAAAACAAGCAACATGCATAAAATCATGACACATCATTTTTTCAGTAAAGGCAGTCAAGTCACATTCTCCGACTTAGCCAGACACCACAATCTATGAAATATGATCACACACACACACACACACACACACACACACACACACACCATTCACAAACTGGGCCCTTGATCTGAACTCCGGCAGGAGAGACCTACAATTTAAAAGCAGAGCCGTCATTACTCTTGACTTCTATGTTCATGAAAGATTCAGTTGTCTGTTGCCTTGTAGCGACATGTGCTGATTAAGCACCCTGAGCACTCGCTCCCCACCTCACCCCTCGACACTCCTGATCAATGGAGACATAATTCGGGTCATTATGACTGCTCGAAAGCTACAGTTAAGCAGTGTTGTTGAGCATGGTCTTTGGGATAATGTTTTACTCTACCTGTTAATGTTTATAGAGGGTGATGAGATTTAATTTCAAAGCAGTGTGTTGCTGCAAATTGTAATAGAAACACCGAAGTTACACAGGGTTTTTTTTGTAGTTTTTTTTTTGTTTTTTGTCGTTTTGTTTCTTTAAAACGAGCTGTAAGCAGTCCTCTCCAATTCATTTCTCATGTAAGTAAAATTTATTATCGTGTTCTAATAGGATCCTCCAAAACGTAAACGGGATTAAAGTTTTAAGTGCAGGGTCTTGCCATGGGTTATGTAGCATTGTGCACCGGGATTTCAATTTTTTATGAAGTGGACATTTCCGCGCAGTTTGTGCAGAGTCAAACGTATTATTAGTGGGAAATATCTACTTTTTTAAAAACCTTTTAGTCTTTTCATTTTGAATTTTGTATTATCATGTAAAATGCCATGTAAATATTTACACACATGCACATACATGAGAAACAATTTGTACTGAAGCATTATTTGAATATGCTATTATCTTAACTTTTTATTAACTGTCTTTGAAATGTTTATTGATTTAAATCCTTCATTATAGAGATGTGCGTTTGGCAGTGGAAGAAGAGGGTGTAAAAATTTTTCATCAACATTACGTACTCCAAGTTTTGCATTTAGGTAGAGCAGGGGCTTTGGGAAAAGTAATGGAAATTATTAATTTTCTTCTTTTTTTTTTAATCATGAATCTACTTTTACTAGGGTTTTACTGTTTCATTTGCATGAACTTCTATTTCAGTAACTTTGACCGTTTAGTAAACTGCAACTAAAAACTGCTTGCCTCCCATGCTACTTGCATTCAGGTTTCATGTGCACACCCACCACAGGTGCGATAGGGATAACCATCCCAGTACGTTGGAGGGGTGAATGAGGCCTGATTAACACTACAACTATCCACCAGAATGACAACAAACTTGGCCTAAAGACCCATTTTTATGTTGAGCACCAGTAACGTTCTCACTAGCAACATCTGACAGTGATCTTGGTGCTCAATGGTTGACGAGAAATAATAATATCAATGATAATAAAGATAATGACAAATAGGACACAAATGCTTCATCAACGAAAGCTAGTGTGTTTCTGCCTAAGGGAGTCAACTACGTATGACCTTCCAGTCACATTCCTTGCCACTGGAACTGAATGGAGGGAGGGGATGAGGATGTGGAGTGGAGAGGGAGGGGGCAAGTGCATAGGTCAGGTGCATGTCGGTAGACCCTCTTCCTGGATGGGCATCTGCACCTTCAGATCATATCATGATCAGATGTTACAAGTTCAAATCCTACTGGGTGCGTGTCATAAAACATCGATGTTTTTCCCTCTCCATGTCAGTGTGGAGTTAGAAAGGTCCGCGACCACCACTCTCCAGTCAACTCACTGTGACGTCACGTTGTTTAAGCCGATCGAGGCTGCGTCCTCTGCCCCTTCCCGGGACGAACGATGCCGTCATGTATTACCCTGGGGGTGGGGATGGTCGTTCAGCATGAATGTAATCTAAACCTAATCATGTCCCAATTGACCACGCACTATTACGCCCTTGTGTACTGACAGAACGGTCTGTGCGGTGCTTCCCATACACCATGTTCTGCCATGATACATGCCTTTTTATTTCATTATTGTTGACCAGCCGACCGCAGGAAAGGAGGGGGGGGGGGGGGAGCATATCAGGCATATCAGGGCTGTTACCCTGTCAAAAACAATTCCGGCATACTCGTTTTATCCAAAAAAAAAAAAAAAAAAAAAAAGCATTCACACCAAGTTCATTCCAATAATGATAGAAAGGGCTGAAATTCGGGTCAGTTTCCCCACAAAATCTTAGACGCACTGAAAAGTATTCACCTCTTTCAGGAGTTTAACAAAAATTCACACGTGGTGGAACATCTTTGAACAAGGTTTTCCTTGGAAGTCCGCTGCAGAGTGCCGGTGTCGACCTTCATGTAAATCCCAGCACACTGTAGAAACAGGTTTTTTATAATGAGTGACTTATCGCATGGGGCGCCATTTTTGACTAGGTGACACCGTAGTCGATCAATGAATAACAAACGGGGAAGACAAAGTGGACAACCAGGTAAACGTTGCGCACTAAAATCTGCAGCTTTTGACAAAAATTGTCCAGCCAACAGAAGTTGACATAGTTCTCCCAGAAGAAGATAATTATGCGGCTCTCGTCTCATGTACACTGATAACAAATGCAGGAAATCATTCTGGTTGAGTGGCAGAGCAGTCGGTCAGTACAGTTCAAATCCTGCAAGCGCCCAACCTGAAACAAAAGTGCACATGTTCCCTGCCAGTCCTAACGTGTGCTGTTGGGGAAATTCTTCACGCGGATAGGTTCCCAGCTACTGTCCCGGGACTGTCTCCTGTGTGCCAAGTCACCTTTGATGGGCGCCAATGTTACACTTGCATGTTTCCTACTCAGAGTACACACGCACGCACGCACGCATGCACGCACGCAAAACCAGGGTATTTTCATAACATTTATTGCTTTGCTTAATTTGGAAGAACTTCAAGTAACAATACCTTAATCAAAATGTCAGTCTATTTCTAACGAGTAGGAGCCACAACTGGGACCGTTGAGTGGGGTTTTCATTTGAATACTTTTTGACACTGATGTAGAGCCAACACTCCCACAGGGCCAATGGCAAACAGGACGTAAAAATCACCATTCACCATTATTATTCTGATTCTTGGCGTTTGTCACTGACCTGACCGTACAGAGTGATCTGGGAACTCCGACTTTCACGGACTGTGTAGGACGTAAAACTCACACAAAACTTATCATTCATTGACTTTGGCCTGGGATCAACTTGTCCTCAAGGGCTTTCGGCCAATAAGACGTACGTCACACGTACCATTTGTAATATACACCTATGTGTCACACACACACACACACACACACACACACACACACTCACACACACACACACACACAGGGGGTGGGAGGAGACAGCCTACGCTTTAACACGAGGGAATCATATATATACTATTCGACTTTATATCAGTGGCCTCATCTTCACACGACATGCTAATCTCCTAATTGATCGTCTCTCTCTCTCTCTCTCTCTCTCTCTCTCTCTCTCTCTCTCTCTCTCTCTCTCTCTCTCTCTCTTCTCTCTTTCAGAGGGCAAAAGAGATAAACCCGAGAGTGCAAGGTGCAATGGCATGTTATCCACATTGGACCCTCGGTGTGAGGTGATAATTAAAGAGAGTGAAAAGGAAGAAGACGAAATAGAAAGGTGGAGATAACATCCAACTCCACGTGCGTGCAACAAGGACCAGGGATTTGTGGTCATGAGTGATCAGTTTAGGAAAACAAAGCAAACGACGCACATCAAAAACAATCCGATGTGTCCAGATAAACCCAATTCTCATTTCAAGATGAAAACAGGGTATAATCTGATTTTGTACATGTCCATGTACCGGATTTGCGCGATGGAAGATGAAACATTTATCATCGGTTGAAAATGCTTCATCCTTCACCATTGGCATGTCGAGCCGAAGTAAATAAATAAGAAAAAAAAGCATGCTCACAATATCCCAATATTGTTGAACAATATACCATACATAATTAAAACACACAAAGGCATTCGGTCTCATTGATTCATACAGTAATTACCACGCTATAGCTTTGATCAAATAGCATTTTTTTTCTAGCGAGTGTTCCTGTTGAGTAATAAATATTTGCCAGTCACGAAGAAGAGGTATGTTCAGTTATGCAGCGATTCGTCAAGTCAACAAACAGTTGGGAAGGGGGGGGGGGGGGGGGGGGCTGGCAGGACGGATTATTCATCTTTTTCATGGACGGAGGGTATGCATCCAGATTTTTTTAATGTCATACAAGATACCGATAGAAGTAAAATTTCAAACCGTGGTATTTGTGTTTAAAAGCAAATGTTGCGAGACATCAGCCAGTTTCACACCCCGCATACATTTCTCATATCTGGAATTCATATAGGACGGTTTCATATCCCGTATACTTTTCTCATATCCAGAATTCATACGTGATCGCAGGATTGGCCAGTACCACAGACTGAATAACCAGTGCATGCGTGGCGTCAATAAATACCAACTGGTTTGTAACGTGCGTGGAAACTGGCCTGACAAACTCCCTGAAGATCTATCACAGACTGTGCAGCCGGCAGGACAAAGAGAAAAAAAAAAAAATCAATGGTGGATGACACGAGTCCTCTAAAGCTGACCTGTGTTATAATACCGTGGGGCTTGGAATATTGTCGATGTCAAACAGGTTGTCGAGATCAAAGGCCCCATTGCCGTCCAAGTCGGTGGCAGTGCTCCAGATGTCGTCGATGTCTGACCTGGGGGAGGGAGGCACAGGCGTGTGAAGACCACTCGTGTGCTGGCCATCGTCAGGCTCCGTCTTGATGTCCTGCAGAAAGTTGTCTGACCACCACTCCGGGCGGCCGGATGCCTGTGCCGGTCACAGTCAGGTCCAAGGGGTTGTGGTTGGTGCAGTCCCAGGCATGTCCATGGAAATGTCCGTCTGCGAGAACAGGTCGTCCAGACCCAGATCGTCCGAGTTGGTCTCTGAGGACGGGGGACTCATGGCTATCAAGGGACCGGAGTCATCCGTGTCGATGATGCGCTCCGTCTTCACCGCCACGCCGCCGATGTCGATGTCCTGGTTCATGATCGCCGTCCAGTTGAAGTCGGCACGTAACGTGAGGGAGTCGTCGTCGGAATCGTCGTTTTCGTAATGCACTGAGCCGTTGCTGAGCAGCTTGTCTTCCCTGGTGCCCTTGATGCTGTTGACCGCCATCAGCAGCTCGTTCTCCTCCTGCTTCACCCGTTTGGCGGCGGCATGAGGGAGGAGTCCTTGGTGTTTTGGCGTTTCTTGAAAATCCCGTTCTCTATCATGTCGCTGTACTCCGGGTTGATCCTCCAGAAGCCCCCTTTTCCTGGCTCGTCTTTCCGGCGGGGGACTTTCTCGAAGCATTTGTTGAGCGAGAGAGATTGTGTCGTATGGAATTCTGAAAAGAAAGGCAACGCGCTTTGACTTTCGAATGATGACTGCGTGTGTGTTGCTGCTGGTTTTTAAATGATGTGCGTTTACATGTTGGTATTTTGATTAATGTTAATTACCCCAACCTTGATTTTGCGACCCACTCATTCACGAAAAAGAATTGTGCAATGTCAATTATTCTTCACAAGACACAACCTTAAAAGTCAAAAACATTACCTAACACAATTTCTAAAGTACACAGATCATCCGTTCACTGCTTAATCATATGTAAAGTGATTCTGTAGAGAAAATGCTTAAGATGAGACAAACATCTTACCATGTAGTACAGAGAATTATCCAGTTAATTCCAAGAGATTTCTTCCCGTCTATCTTGAAATGCCTGGAAAATGTTCGAGCAATTTTAAGCTTTGGTAGTTTGTGATTTGGATATTACTTTTTCTTCATCCTCTTCTATGCCTCTCATGGTTAGCCTGCTTGTACTCTTTGAGAATCATTTTGTGATTCAAGTCGTAGAGGAGGGGCAAATGAGCCGAGACAATTAACTGAATCTTGGGAACACAGTGTATCAGTCAGCGGAGGGCGAGATATTGTGTGTGTGTGTGTGTGTGTGTGTGTGTGTGTGTGTGTGTGTGTGTGTGTGTGTGTGTGTGTGTGAATCTTTGATAGCACGATTAAATACCGCCTGACACAGAACAAAATGACAAACGGCATTCAAACCGTCTTGGTTAGAAGAAACTCTTCTTCTGCGAGAAACGGATTCACAACGTACCTGCCAGCTGGGATCCGCCATGCGGTAGTACATGAAGTTGTCGGTGATCCAGTTGTAGATGGAGGAGAGCGTGATCTTGTGCTTCTTCGTCTCCTTCATGGCCATACAGATGAGAGTGGCGTAAGAGTAAGGCGGCTTCACGTAGGGATTCGTCTTGTAGTCCACTGCCTCCGTGTTCATGAGCGACGCCACGCACACGGGAGGGGTATCTGCCAGGGGGACACCTGCGGCTCCAGCCTGGGCGGCTGCGCGGACACCACCCCGGCCGGCATGCTGAGGTGAGACTGCAGGAGAGGGGGAGGCCCGCCCTTGCTGAACCTGTGCGGGTTGACGTTAGGGGAGGGAGGGCTGGGAGGGGGCGTCGGGGAGGTGATCTTGAGGATGTTGAGGTTCTGCAGCCAGCTGAGGCTGGTGAGGGAGTCGTCGAGGTTGACGCCACCATTACCGCAGGTGTCCGTAGGGTGCTGCGCCAGCCAGTTCTGCTGCAGGCGCTGTGCCAGTTGCGACGTGCTGGAGATAGTGGCGGGGGCGGAGGCGATCCGAGAGACACGCGGGGCAGGCGAGATGACGGAGGCGTTCTGCATGACTGGAACTTTCATGACGTCAGCCACTGGGGATCAGCAGGCTCACACACACACAGCTGAACCTGAAAAACGTGCATTTGTGCCGAACTTAGCAAGCTGCGAGGTTGCTGACGGACTTAACACATATATGAGAAATACAGCAGATTGATAAAAAACGCGTGTGCGTGTGTGTTGGACTTGTGCGTATTGATTCCCTAGACTAAGATATACAATTACTTTAAACGTACCAACAGAACAACACAATAAATGTACACGAAAGAAAAGGATATATCCGAAGGTGCGGGTGGGACCCAGAGAAACACTGTCGTCAACTGCCCAACAAAGCAGCTGGGAGCAATCCTGCACCACCCTTGAAAGCCTGCGCTGTGTGCACATAGGGTGCGGGCGCGAACACCTCATTCCACTGAAACATCAAGGGACATAATTTTTCCCTGCAGATGCCATTGTGTTATGGCCACTGGATGCGACACGACAGAACCTCCACGGGAGCGTTCCCATGGGTGCACCAGCCCATAGTTCATGACTGCACAATATCACCGGCGAAAAACGCCACCGTCAGTTGACTACCGTGTGCATCCTACCGCCTCACTCGTTGCTGTTCCGCTGACAGGTGTAGACAGTACAACTCCAGACACGACCAGCTTTTGCCATGAGGTCTTACGTGCCCTCTGAAGAGTATGCCGAGGTGTAGTCTTTCCCACTGTCAACAGGACTTTCCCTGCGGTCAGTGGGCTTTTCCGCACCGTCACCAGGCCTTTTCCTAGAGTCGGTCAAATGGCAGACAAGAAAAAGAAATATCCGAAGGTGCTGGTGGGACGCAGAGAAGTACTGTCCTCAACTGCGGAACAAAACAGCTGGGAGGAATCCTGTACCGCCCTAGAAGCCTGCGACCTGTTCACATAGGGTGCAGGCGTATTTCGATTCCCTAAACTATCATGTATATTAAGTGGACCACAATAAATATACAATAATATAAAGTACTGCATCCTAACACCGCTGACTAAAAGATTTAGTGACGGAGAGATGCATATTTTTTTTCAATACTTAATGTAGAGAGAAGAATGCGTCTTCTAACTAGCACGCCTGCATAAATATATGCACCAACCCAAACCGCTTTAATGCATCCGATTCAATCGAATCTCCACACTGGATTACAACAATCTACTTCCTGTCACATTATCTGTTTTCACGCTTCTAGGAGGTCAGTGATAAGAAAGTTTTCGTGAAAAATATTGATGTTAAGTATATCAGACTTTACGAAAAAAAAAAAACCGAAGAGAAAGGTGGTGAGGTGGGGGGGTAACAATGTGTTGGAGGGAGAGGGAGTTGGTCCTTCTCTATGAAAGCGTGGTATTTTGACATTCTGCACAACAGGTTACATGTTCATCTCTTCTGCAGAACAACGGCCATTTGTAAATACTACCATCATCATCATCATCATCGTCAATGTCATCGTCTTCAACGTCTGTCATAATCAGATGATAAAGTTGCTGTTCTTTCAGCATATACAAGTACAGTCAGGTGTGTCAAAGAGCTGGCTTACTTTCTTGTGCAAGCACCAGACCATGAAAACGTATCGCGACTATCATCAAAACAAACACTGTCACTGACAATAAGATAATGGCATTGGTGATCACCATCATCTCTCTAGTTCACCTTGTACACCGACATCACAAGAAAAAAGTGATCGGGCAGACGTCAAAGCCACACAATCACCTGATATCGACAATGTGTTCCACAGAATAGATATGTGACCTGCCGGTACAAAATATCGCCCATGTACCTGGGCAATGTCAGCATAGAATGTTATTGGCTGACAGTCAGTGCCGCAATATCGGTACAGAATGTCATAGGCTGACAGTCAGTGCCACAATGCCAGTACAGAATGTCATCAGTTGACAGTCAGTACCGCAATGTCAGTACAGAATGTCATCAGCTGACTGACAGTACCGCAATGTCAGTACACGATGTCATCAGCTGACAGTCAGTGTCACAATGTCGGTACAGAATATCAGCTGACACTCAGTACCGCAATGTCAGTACAAATTGTCATCAGCTGACAGTCAGCACTGCAATGTGAGTACAGAATGTCATCAGCTGACAGTTTGTACACAATCTCAGTACAGATTGTCATCGGCTGACAGTCAGTGTCACAATGTCAGTATAGAATGTCACTGGCTGACAGTGTGTACCACAATGTCAGTACAGAATGTCTTTGTCTGACAGTCAGTGTCACAATGTCAGTACAGAATGTCATTGGCTGAGAGTATGTACCAAATGTCAGTACAGAATGCCTTCAGCTGACAGTCAGTACCGCAATGCCAGTACACAATGTCATCGGCTGACAGTGTGTGCCACAATGTCAGTACAGAATGTCTTCAGCTGACAGTCAGTACCGCAATGCCAGTACACAATGTCATCGGCTGACAGTCAGTGCCGCAATGTCAGTTTAGTATGTCATTGGTTGACAGTCAGTACCACAATGTCAGTACAGAATGCCACTGGCTGACAGTCAGTGCCACAATGTCAGTA